>JAVLSZ010000089.1:627500-662500 GCA_032313775.1 Urocyon cinereoargenteus
AACCCGAACCCTAACCCTAACCCGAACCCGAACCCTAACCCGAACCCTAACCCGAACCCTAACCCGAACACTAACCCGAACCCTAACCCCTACCCTAACCCGAACCCTAACCCGAACTCTAACTCGACCCTAACACTAACCCCTAACCCTAACCCTAACCCGAAACCTAACCCTAACCCTAACCCGAACCCTAACCCGAACCCTAATCCTAACCCTAACCCGAACCCTAACCCTAACCCTAACCCTAACCCTAACCCGAACCCTAACTCTAACCCTAACCCGAACCCTAACCCTAACACAAAACCTGAACCTAACCCTAACCTCGAAACCGAACCCTATCCCTAACCCTAACCCTAACCCGAACCATAACCCTAACCCGAACCCTAACCCTAACCCGACTCTAACCCTAACCCTAACCCTAACCGGAACCCTAACCCTAACCCTAACCCGACCCCTTAACCGAACCCTAACACGAAACCTAACCCTAAACCTAACACTAACCCTAACCCTAACACTAACCCCTATCCCTAACCCGATACCTAACCCTAAACCGAACCCTAACCCTAACCCTAACCCGAACCCTAACCCAAAACCGAACCCGAACCCGAAAACTAACCCTAACCCTAACCCTAACCCTAAAACTAACCCGAACCCTAACCCTAACCCTAACCCGAAACCTAACACTAACCATAACCCTAACCCTAACCCGAATCCGAACCCTAAACCTAACCCCTAAACCTAACCCTAACCCGAACCCGAACCCTAACCCTAACCCTAACACCTAACCCTAACCCTAACCCAAACCCTAACCCGAACCCTAACCCTAACCCTAACCCTAACACTAACCCGAACCTGAACCCTAACCCGAAACCCACCCCTAACCCTAATCCGAACCCTAACCCTAACTGTAACCCTAACCCTAACCCGAACCCGAACCCTAACCCTAACACTAACCCGAACCCTAACCCTAACCCGAACCCTAAACCTAAACCTAAACCGAAACTAAACCCTAACCCTAACCCGAAACCTAACACTAACCCGAACCCGAACCCTAACCCTAACCCTAACTCGAACCCTAACCCTAACCCGAACCCAAACCCTAACCCAAACCCGAACACTAACCCGAACCCGAACCCTAACCCTAACCCTAACCCTAACCCTAACACTAACGCGAACCCTAACCCTAACCCTAAACGGAACCCTAACCCTAACCATAACCCTAACCCTAACCCTAAACCGAACCCGAACATTACCCTAAACCCTAACCCTAACCCTAACCCGAACCCGAAACCAAACCCTAACCCTAACACCTAACCCTAACCCTAACCCAAACCCTAACCCGAACCCTAACCCTAACCCTAACCCGAACCCGAACCCTAACCCGAACCCTACCCCTATCGCTAATGCGAAACCTAAACCTAACCGTAACCCTAACCCTAACCCGAAACCGAAACCTAACCCTAACCCTAACCCGAACCCAAACCCTTAAAATAACCCGAACCCTAACCCTAACCCGAACCCTAACCCTAACCCGAAACCTAACCCTAACCCTAACCCGAAACCGAACCCGAACCCTAAACCTAACCCTAACCCGAACCCTAACCCTAACACGAACCCTAACCCTAAACCTAACCCGAAATTTAACCCTAACCCTAACCCGAAACCTAACCCTAACCCGAACCCTAACGATAACCCGAACCTGAACCCGAACCCTTACCCTAACCCGAACCCTAAACCTAACCCTAAGCCGAACCCTAACCCAAACCCGAACCCTAACCCGAACCCGAACCCTAACCCTAACCCGAACCCGAATCCTAAACCTAACCCTAACCCTAACCCTAACTCCTAACCCTAACCCGAACCCGAAACCGAACCCTAACCCTACCCCGAACCCGAACCAAACCATAACCCTAACCCGAACCCGAACCCTAACCCGAACCCTAACCCTAACCCTAACCCGAACCGTAACCCGAACCCTAACCCGAACCCTAACCCGAACCCTAATCCGAACCCTAACCCTAACCCTAACCCGAACACTAACCCTAACCCGAACCCGAAACCTAACACTAACCCTAAACCTAAACCTAACCCGAACTCTAACCCTAACCCTAACCCTAACCTGAACCCTAACACGAACTCTAACTCGACCCTAACACTAACCCCTAACCCTAACCCTAACCCAAAACTTAACCCGAACCCGAACCCGAACCCTAACCCGAACCCTAACGCGAACCCTAACCCGACCACTAACCCGAACCCTAACCCGAACCCTAACTCTAACCCTAACCCGAACCCTAAGCCTAACCCTAACTCTAACCCAAACCCTAACCCGAACCCTAACTCGAACCCAAACCCTAACCCGAACCCTAACCCGAACCCTAACCCTAACCCTAACCCTAACCCGAACCCGAACCCTAACCCTAACCCTAACCCGAAACCTAACCCTAACCCGAACCCTCACCCTAAACCTAACCCCCAACCCGAAACCTAACCCTAACCCTAACCCTAACCCGAACCCTAACCCGAACCCAAAACCGAACCCCAACCCTAACCCTAACCCAAACTCGAACACGAACCCTAACCCTAACCTGAACCCTAACCTTAACCCGACCCTAACCCTAAACCTAATCCTAACCGGAACCCTAACCCTAACCCTAACCCGACCTCTAACCCGAACCCTAACACGAACCCTAACCCTAACCCTAACCCTAACCCTAACCCGAACCCTATCCCTAACCCTAACCCGAACCCTAACCCTAACCCGAACCCTAAACCTAACACTAACCCGAACCCTAACCCGAACCCGAACCCGAACCCTAACCCTAACCAGAAACCTAAACCGAACCCAACCCTAACCCGAACCCTAACCCTAACCCGAAACTTAACCCTAACCCTAAACTTAACCCGAAACCTAAACCTAACCCGAACCCTAACCCTAAACCTAACCCGAACCCTAACCCGAAACCTAACCCTAACCCTAACCCGAACGCTAACCCTAACCCGAACCCTAACCCTAACCCTAACCCGAACCCTGACCCTAAACCTAACCCAAACCCTAACCGTAACCCGAACCCTAACCCTAACCCTAAACCTAACCCTAACCCGAACCCTAACACTAACCCTATCCCGAACCCTAACCCGAACCCTAACCCTAACCCTAACCTGAACACTAAACCCTAACCCTAACCCGAACCCGAACCCTAACCCGAACCCTAACCCTAAACCTAACCCGAACCCGAAATGAACCCTATCTCGAACCCGAACCCTAACCCTAACGCTAACCCTAACCTGAACCCTAACCCTAATCCTAACTCTAACCCTAAACCTAACCCTAACCCGAACCCTAACCCTAACCCGAACCCTAACCCGAACCCTAAACCTAACCCTTACCCTAACCTGAACCCTAACCCTAACCCGAACCCGAACCCTAACCCAAACCCTAACACGAACCCTAATCCGAACCCTATCTCTAACCCTAATGCTAATCCTAACCATAACTCGAACCCTAACCCTAACCCGAACCCAAACCCTAACCCTAACCCTTACCCTAGCCCGAACCTTAACCCGAAACCTAACCCTAACCCGAACCCTAACACTAACCCGAACCCGAAACCTAACCCCTAACCCTAACCCGAACCCGAACCCTAAACCTAAACCTAACCCTAACCCTAAACCTAACCCGAACCCGAACCCTAACCCTAACCCGAACACTAACCCTAACCCTAACCCGAAACCGAACAGTAACCCGAACCCTAACCCTAACCCTAACCCGAACCCTAACCCGAACTCTAACTCGAACCTAACACTAACCCCTAACCCTAACCCTAACCCGAAACCTAACCCTAACCCTAACCCGAAACCTAACCCGAACCCTAATCCTAACCATAACCCGAACCCTAACCCTAACCCTAACTCTAACCCAAACCCTAACCCGAACCCTAACTCGAACCGAAACCCTAACCCGAACCCTAACCCGAACCCTAACCCTAAACCTAACCCTAACACGAACCCTAACCCTAACCCTAACCCGAACCCTAACCCTAACCCTAAACCTGAACCTAACCCTAACCTCGGACCCGAACCCTAACCCTAACCCTAACCCTAAACCGAACCATAACCCTAACCCGAACCCTAACCCTAACCCGACTCTAACCCTAACCCTAACCCTAACCGGAACCCTAACCCTAACCCTAACCCGACACCTAAACCGAACCCTAACACGAACCCTAACCCTAAACCTAACACTAACCTAACCCTAAAACTAACCCCTATCCCTAACCCGATACCTAACCCTAACCCGAACCCTAACCCTAACCCTAACCCGAACACTAACCCAAACCCGAACCCGAACCCGAACACTAACCCTATCCCTAACTCTAACCCTAACACTAACCCGAACCCTAACCCTAACCCTAACCCTAACCCGAACCCTAACCCTAACCAAAACCCTAACCCTAACCCGAATCCGAACCCTAACCCTAACCCCTAAACCTAACCCTAACCCGAACCCGAACCCTAACCCTAACCCTAACACCTAACCCTAAACCTAACCCAAACCCTAACCCGAACCCTAACCCTAACCCTAACCCTAACCCGAACCCGAACCCTAACCCGAAACCCACCCCTAACCCTAATCCGAACCCTAACCCTAACCGTAACCCTAACCCTAACCCGAACCCGAAACCTAACCCTAACCCTACCCCTAACCCGAACCCTAACCCTAACCAGAACCCTAACCCTAAACCTAAACCGAAACTAAACCCTAACCCTAACCCGAACCCTAAAACTAACCCGAACCCGAACCCTAACCCTAACCCGAACCATAACCCTAACCCGAACCCGAACCCTAACCCAAACCCGAACACTAAACCAAACCCGAACCCTAACCCTAACCCTAACCCTAACCCTAACACTAACGCGAACCCTAACCCTAACCCTAACCGGAACCCTAACCCTAACCATAACCCTAACCCTAACCCTAACCCGAACCCGAACATTACCCTAAACACTAACCCTAACCCTAACCCGAACCCGAACCCAAACCCTAACCCTAACACCTAACCCTAACCCTAACCCAAACCCTAACCCGAACCCTAACCCTAACCCTAAACCGAACCCGAACCCTAACCCGAACCGTACCCCTATCGCTAATCCGAACCCTAACCCTAACCGTAACCCTAACCCTAACCCGAAACCTAACCCTAACCCTAACCCGAACACGAACCCGAACCCTAAACCTAACCCTAACCCGAACCCTAACCCTAACCCGAACCCTAACGATAACCCGAACCTGAACCCGAACCCTTACCCTAACCCGAACCCTAAACCTAACCCTAACCCGAACCCTAACCCAAACCCGAAACCTAACCCGAACCCGAACCCTAACCCTAACCTGAACCGAACCCTAAACCTAACCCTAACCCTAACCCTAACCCCTAACCCTAAACCGAACCCGAACCCGAACCCTAACCCTACCCCGAACCCGAACCAAACCATAACCCTAACCCGAACCCGAACCCTAACCCGAACCCTAACCCTAACCCTAACCCGAACCGTAACCCGAACCCTAACCCGAACCCTAACCCGAACCCTAACCCTAACCCTAACCCGAACACTAACCATAACCCGAACCCGAAACCTAACACTAACCCTAACCCTAAACCTAACCTGAACTCTAACCCTAACCCTAACACAAACCCTAACCCTAAACCTAACCCTAACCCGAACCCTAACCCTAACCTGAACCCTAACACGAACTCTAACTCGACCCTAACACTAACCCCTAACCCTAACCCTAACCCAAAACTTAACCCTAACCCGAACCCGAACCCTAACCCGAACACTAATGCGAACCCTAAACCGACCCCTAACCCGAACCCTAACCCGAACCCTAACTCTAACCCTAACCCGAACCCTAAGCCTAACCCTAACTCTAACCCAAACCCTAACCCGAACCCTAACTCGAACCCAAACCCTAACCCGAACCCTAACCCGAACCCTAACCCTAACCCTAACCCGAACCCGAACCCTAACCCTAACCCTAACCCGAAACCTAACCCTAACCCGAACCCTCACCCTAACCCTAACCCTGAACCCGAACCCTAACCCTAACCCTAACCCTAACCCGAAACCTAACCCGAACCCAAAACCGAACCCCAACCCTAACCCTTACCCGAACCCGAACACGAACCCTAACCCTAACCCGAACCCTAACCCTAACCCGACCCTAACCCTAAACCTAATCCTAACCGGAACCCTAACCCTAACCCCAACCCGACCCCTAACCCGAACCCTAACACGAACCCTAACCCTAACCCTAACCCGAACCTGAACCCTAACCCGAACCCTAACCCGAACCCTAACCCTAACCCGAACCCTAAACCTAACACTAACCCGAACCCTAACCCTAACCCGAACCCGAACCATAACCCTAACCAGAAACCTAAACCGAACCCAACCCTAACCCGAACCCTAATCCTAACCCGAAACTTAACCCTAACCCTAAACTTAACCCGAAACCTAAACCTAACCCGAACCCTAACCCTAAACCTAACCCGAACCCTAACCCGAAACCTAACCCTAACCCTAACCCGAACGCTAACCCTAACCCGAACCCTAACCCTAACCCTAACACGAACCCTGACCCTAAACCTAACCCAAACCCTAACCGTAACCCGAACCCTAACCCTAACCCTAAACCTAACCCTAACCCGAACCCTAACACTAACCCTATCCCGAACCCGAACCCTAACCCTAACCCTAACCCTAACCCGAACCCTAACCCTAATCCTAACTCTAACCTTAAACCTAACCCTAACCCGAACCCTGACCCTAACCCGAAACCTAACCCGAACCCTAACCCTAACCCTTACCCTAACCCGAACCCTAACCCTAACCCGAACCCGAACCCTAACCCGAACCCTAACCCGAACCCTAATCCGAACCCTATCTCTAACCCTAATGCTAAACCTAACCATAACTCGAACCCTAACCCTAACCCGAACCCGAACCCTAACCCTAACCCTTACCCTAATCCGAACCTTAACCCGAACCCTAACCCTAATCCGAACCCTAACCCTAACCCGAACCCGAAACCTAACCCCTAACCCTAACCCGAACCCGAACCCTAAACCTAAACCTAACCCTAACCCTAAACCTAACCCGAACCAGAACCCTAACCCTAACCCGAACACTAACCCTAACCCTAACCCGAAACCGAACACTAACCCGAACCCTAACCCTAACCCTAACCCGAACCCAAACCCTAACACGAACCCTAAACCTAACCCGAACCCGAACCCTAACCCTAACTCTAAACCTAACCGGCACCCTAACCCTAACCCGAACCCTAACCCTAACCCTAACCCTAACCCTAACCCTAACCCTAACCCGAACCCAAACCCGAACCCGAAACCTAACCCTAACCCTAACCCTAACCCTAACCCTAACCCCAACACTAACTCTAACACTAACCCTAACCCTAACCCGAACCCTAACCCTAACCCTAACCCTAACCTAACCCTAACACGAACCCGAACCCTAACACTAACCCCTAACCCGAACCCTAACCCTAACGCGAACCCTAACCCGAACCCGAACCCTAACCCTAACACGAACCCTAACCTAACCCTAATCCGAACCCTAACCCTAACCCTAAACCTAACACTAACCTTAACACTAACCACTAAACCTAACCCTAACCCTAACCCCAACCCTAACGCTAACACTAAACCTAAACCTAAACAGAACCCTAACCCTAACCCTAACCCTAACACTAACCCTAACCTGCACCCGAACCCTAACCCTAACCCCTAACGCGAACCCTAACCGTAACACGAACCCTAACCCTAACCCTAATACGAAACCTAACCCTGACCCTAACCCTAACCCGAACCCGAAACCTAACCCTAACCCGAACCCTAACAATAACCCTAACCCTAAACCGAACCCTAACCCTAACCCTAACCCGAAGCATAACAGGAACCCTAACCCTAACCCTAACCCGGACCCTAACCCTAACCCGAAACCTACCCCTAACCCTAACCCGAACCCTAACCCTAACCCTAACCCGAACCCTAACCCTAACCCGAACCCTAGCCCTAAACCTAACACGAAACCTAACCCTAACCCTAACCCGAACCCTAACCCTAACCCGAACCCGGACCCGAACCCTAACCCTAACCCGAAACCTAACCCTAACCCTAACCCGAACCCTAACCCAAACCCGAACCCTAACCCGAACCCGAACCCTAACCCTAACCCGAACCCGAACCATAACCCTAAACCGAACCCGAACCCTAACCCTAACCCTAACCCTAACCCTAACCCTAACCCTAACACGAACCCTAACCCGAACTCTAACTCAACCTTAACCCTAACCCCTAAACCTAACCCGAAACCTAACCCTAACCCGAACCCGTACCCAAAACCGAACCCTAACCCGAACCCGAAACCTAACCCGAACCCTAACCCGAATCCTAACCCGAACCCTAACCCTAAACATAACCCTAACCCTAACACTAATCCTAACTCTAACCCAAACCCTAACCCGAACCCTAACTCGAACCCAAACCCTAACCCGAACCCTAACCCGAACCCTAACCCTAACCCTAACCCTAAACCGAAACCGAACCCTAACCCTAACCCTAACCCTAACCCGAACACTAACCCTAACCCGAACACTCACCCTAACCCTAACCCCGAACCCGAACCCTAAACCTAACCCTTACCCGAACCATAAACCGAACCCTAACCCGAACCCCAACCCTAACCCGAAACCGAACCCGAACCCTAACCCTAACCCGAACCCTAAACCTAACCCCACCCTAACCCTAACCCTAACACTAACAGGAACCCTAACCCTAACCCTAACCCGACCCCTAACCCGAACCCTAACACGAACCCTAACCCTAAACCTAACCCTAACCCTAACCCGAACGCTAACCCTAACCCTAAACCGAACCCTAACCGTAACCCGAACCCTAACCCTAACGCTAACCCGAACCCTAACCCTAACCCGAACCCGAACCCTAACCCTAACGCGAAACCTAAACCGAACCCAACCCTAACCCAAACCCTAACCCTAACCCGAAACCTAACCCTAACCTTAAACCTAACCCGAAAGCTAAACCTAACCTGAACCCTAACCCTAAACCTAACCCGAACCCTACCCAAAACTTAACCCTAACCCTAACCCGAACCCTAACCCTAACCCGAAACCTAACCCTAACCCTAACACGAACCCTAACCCTAACCCAAACCATAACCATAACCCGAACCCTATCCCTAACCCTAACCCTAACCCGAACCCTAACCCTAACCCTAAGCCGAACCCTAACCCGAACCCTAACACTAACCCTAACCTGAACACTAACCCCTAACACTAACCCGAACCCGAACCCTAACACAAACCCTAACACTAACCGTAAAACGAACCATAACCCTAACCCTAACCCGAACCCGAACCCTAACCCGAACCCTCACCCTAACCCTAACCTGAACACTAACCCCTAACCCTAACCCGAACCCGAACACTAACCCTAACCCTAAACCGAACCCTAACCCTAACCCGAAACCTAAACCTAACCCTAACCCTAACCCGAACCCTAACCCTAACCCGAACCCTAACCCGAACCCGAACCCTAACCCTAAACCTAACCCTAACCCGAACCTTAACCCGAACCCTAACCCTAACCCGAACCCTAACCATAACCCTAACCCTAACCCGAACACTAACCCTAACCCGATCTCTAACCCTAACCCTAACCCTAACCCTAACCCGAACCCTAACCCTAACCCTAACCTAAACCTAATCGGAACCCTAACCCTAACCCTAACACTAACCCTAACACCAATCCCTAACCCTAACCCGAACCCTAACACTAACCCTAACCCGAACTCGAACCCTAACCCCTAAACCTAACCCGAACCCGAACCCTAAACCTAAGCCTAATCCTAACCCTAACCCTAACCCTAACCCTAACCCGAACACGAACCCTAACCCCAACCCGAACCATAACCCCAACCCTAACCCGAACCCGAACCCTAACCCGAACCCTAACCTTAACCTTAACCCGAACCCAAATCCTAACACGAAACCTAACCCTAACCCGAACCCGAACCCTAACCCGAACCCTAACGCTAACCCTAACCCTAAACCGAACCTTAACCCGAACCCTAAACCTAACACGAACCCTAACCATAACCCTAACCCTAACCCGAACACTAACCGTAACCCGATCCCTAAGCCTAAACCTAACCCTAACCCTAACCCGAACACTAACCCTAACCCTAACCTAACCCTAATCCGAACCCTAACCCTAACCCTAACCCTAACCCTAACCCTAACACTAACACTAACCCCTAACCCTAACCCGAAACCTAACCCTAACCCTAACACGAACCCGATCCCTAACCCCTAACCCTAACCCGAACCCGAACCCTAAACCTAACCCTAACCCTAACCCGAACCCGAACCCTAACCCTAACACGAAGCCTAACCCTAACCGTAACCCGAACCCGAACCCTAACCCGAACCCTAACCCTAACCTTAACCCGAACCCAAACCCTAACACGAACCGTAACCCTAACCCTAACCCGAACCCTAACCCTAACCCTAAACCTAACCCGCACCCTAACCCTAACACGAACCCGAACACTAACCCTAACCGTAACCCTGAACCTAACCCTAACCCGAACCCTAACCCTAACCCAAAACCGAAACCTAACCCTAACCCTAACCCTAACCCTAACCCCAACCCTAAACCTAACACTACCCCTAACGCTAACCCGATCCCTAACCCTAACCCTAACCCTAACCCTAAACCTAACCCTAACCCGAACCCGAACCCTAACACTAACCCGAACCCGAACCCTAACCCTAACCCGAACCCTAACCCTAAACCGAAACCTAACCCGACCCGAAACCTAAACCTAACCTGAACCCGAACACGAACCTGAAACCTAACCCTAACCCTAACCCGAACCCTAACCCTAACCCGAACCCTAACCCTAACACTAACCCGAACCCTAACCCTAACCCTAAACCGAACCCTAACCCTAACCCGAACCCTAACACTAACCCGAACCCGAACCAGAACCCTAACCCTAACCGGAACCCTAACCCTAACCCTAAGCCGAACCCTAACCCAAACCCGAACCCTAACCCGAACCCGAAACCTAAACATAACCCGACCCCGAACCCTAACCCTAACCCGAACCCTAACCCTAACCCGAACCCTAACCCTAACACTAATCCGAAACCTAACCCTAACCCGAACCCTAACCCTAACCCGAACCCGAACCCTAACCCTAACCCGAAACCTAACAATAACCCTAACCCTAACCCGAACCCTAACCCTAACCCTAATCCTAACCCGAACCCTAACACGAACCCTAACCCTAACCCTAACCCGAACCCTAACCCTAACCCTAACCCTAACCCGAACCCTAACCCTAAACCTAACCCTAACCCGAACCCTAACCTTAACCCTAACCCTAACCCTAACCCGAACCCTAACCTTAACCCTAACCCTAACCCTAACCCGAACCCGAACCCTAAACCTAACCCGAACCCTAACCGTAACCCGAACCCTAACCCTAACCCTAAACCTAACCCTAACCCGAACCCTAACACTAACCCTATCCCGAACCCGAACCCTAACCCTAACCCTAACCCTAACCCGAACCCTAACCCTAATCCTAACTCTAACCTTAAACCTAACCCTAACCCGAACCCTGACCCTAACCCGAAACCTAACCCGAACCCTAACCCTAACCCTTACCCTAACCCGAACCCTAACCCTAACCCGAACCCGAACCCTAACCCGAACCCTAACCCGAACCCTAATCCGAACCCTATCTCTAACCCTAATGCTAAACCTAACCATAACTCGAACCCTAACCCTAACCCGAACCCGAACCCTAACCCTAACCCTTACCCTAATCCGAACCTTAACCCGAACCCTAACCCTAATCCGAACCCTAACCCTAACCCGAACCCGAAACCTAACCCCTAACCCTAACCCGAACCCGAACCCTAAACCTAAACCTAACCCTAACCCTAAACCTAACCCGAACCAGAACCCTAACCCTAACCCGAACACTAACCCTAACCCTAACCCGAAACCGAACACTAACCCGAACCCTAACCCTAACCCTAACCCGAACCCAAACCCTAACACGAACCCTAAACCTAACCCGAACCCGAACCCTAACCCTAACTCTAAACCTAACCGGCACCCTAACCCTAACCCGAACCCTAACCCTAACCCTAACCCTAACCCTAACCCTAACCCTAACCCGAACCCTAACCCGAACCCGAAACCTAACCCTAACCCTAACCCTAACCCTAACCCTAACCCCAACACTAACCCTAACACTAACCCTAACCCTAACCCGAACCCTAACCCTAACCCTAACCCTAACCTAACCCTAACACGAACCCGAACCCTAACACTAACCCCTAACCCGAACCCTAACCCTAACGCGAACCCTAACCCGAACCCGAACCCTAACCCTAACACGAACCCTAACCTAACCCTAATCCGAACCCTAACCCTAACCCTAAACCTAACACTAACCTTAACACTAACCACTAAACCTAACCCTAACCCTAACCCCAACCCTAACGCTAACACTAAACCTAAACCTAAACAGAACCCTAACCCTAACCCTAACCCTAACACTAACCCTAACCTGCACCCGAACCCTAACCCTAACCCCTAACGCGAACCCTAACCGTAACACGAACCCTAACCCTAACCCTAATACGAAACCTAACCCTGACCCTAACCCTAACCCGAACCCGAAACCTAACCCTAACCCGAACCCTAACAATAACCCTAACCCTAAACCGAACCCTAACCCTAACCCTAACCCGAAGCATAACAGGAACCCTAACCCTAACCCTAACCCGGACCCTAACCCTAACCCGAAACCTACCCCTAACCCTAACCCGAACCCTAACCCTAACCCTAACCCGAACCCTAACCCTAACCCGAACCCTAGCCCTAAACCTAACACGAAACCTAACCCTAACCCTAACCCGAACCCTAACCCTAACCCGAACCCGGACCCGAACCCTAACCCTAACCCGAAACCTAACCCTAACCCTAACCCGAACCCTAACCCAAACCCGAACCCTAACCCGAACCCGAACCCTAACCCTAACCCGAACCCGAACCATAACCCTAAACCGAACCCGAACCCTAACCCTAACCCTAACCCTAACCCTAACCCTAACCCTAACACGAACCCTAACCCGAACTCTAACTCAACCTTAACCCTAACCCCTAAACCTAACCCGAAACCTAACCCTAACCCGAACCCGTACCCAAAACCGAACCCTAACCCGAACCCGAAACCTAACCCGAACCCTAACCCGAATCCTAACCCGAACCCTAACCCTAAACATAACCCTAACCCTAACACTAATCCTAACTCTAACCCAAACCCTAACCCGAACCCTAACTCGAACCCAAACCCTAACCCGAACCCTAACCCGAACCCTAACCCTAACCCTAACCCTAAACCGAAACCGAACCCTAACCCTAACCCTAACCCTAACCCGAACACTAACCCTAACCCGAACACTCACCCTAACCCTAACCCCGAACCCGAACCCTAAACCTAACCCTTACCCGAACCATAAACCGAACCCTAACCCGAACCCCAACCCTAACCCGAAACCGAACCCGAACCCTAACCCTAACCCGAACCCTAAACCTAACCCCACCCTAACCCTAACCCTAACACTAACAGGAACCCTAACCCTAACCCTAACCCGACCCCTAACCCGAACCCTAACACGAACCCTAACCCTAAACCTAACCCTAACCCTAACCCGAACGCTAACCCTAACCCTAAACCGAACCCTAACCGTAACCCGAACCCTAACCCTAACGCTAACCCGAACCCTAACCCTAACCCGAACCCGAACCCTAACCCTAACGCGAAACCTAAACCGAACCCAACCCTAACCCGAACCCTAACCCTAACCCGAAACCTAACCCTAACCTTAAACCTAACCCGAAAGCTAAACCTAACCTGAACCCTAACCCTAAACCTAACCCGAACCCTACCCAAAACTTAACCCTAACCCTAACCCGAACCCTAACCCTAACCCGAAACCTAACCCTAACCCTAACACGAACCCTAACCCTAACCCAAACCATAACCATAACCCGAACCCTATCCCTAACCCTAACCCTAACCCGAACCCTAACCCTAACCCTAAGCCGAACCCTAACCCGAACCCTAACACTAACCCTAACCTGAACACTAACCCCTAACACTAACCCGAACCCGAACCCTAACACAAACCCTAACACTAACCGTAAAACGAACCATAACCCTAACCCTAACCCGAACCCGAACCCTAACCCGAACCCTCACCCTAACCCTAACCTGAACACTAACCCCTAACCCTAACCCGAACCCGAACACTAACCCTAACCCTAAACCGAACCCTAACCCTAACCCGAAACCTAAACCTAACCCTAACCCTAACCCGAACCCTAACCCTAACCCGAACCCTAACCCGAACCCGAACCCTAACCCTAAACCTAACCCTAACCCGAACCTTAACCCGAACCCTAACCCTAACCCGAAACCTAACCATAACCCTAACCCTAACCCGAACACTAACCCTAACCCGATCTCTAACCCTAACCCTAACCCTAACCCTAACCCGAACCCTAACCCTAACCCTAACCTAAACCTAATCGGAACCCTAACCCTAACCCTAACACTAACCCTAACACCAATCCCTAACCCTAACCCGAAACCTAACACTAACCCTAACCCGAACTCGAACCCTAACCCCTAAACCTAACCCGAACCCGAACCCTAAACCTAAGCCTAATCCTAACCCTAACCCTAACCCTAACCCTAACCCGAACACGAACCCTAACCCCAACCCGAACCATAACCCCAACCCTAACCCGAACCCGAACCCTAACCCGAACCCTAACCTTAACCTTAACCCGAACCCAAATCCTAACACGAAACCTAACCCTAACCCGAACCCGAACCCTAACCCGAACCCTAACGCTAACCCTAACCCTAAACCGAACCTTAACCCGAACCCTAAACCTAACACGAACCCTAACCATAACCCTAACCCTAACCCGAACACTAACCGTAACCCGATCCCTAAGCCTAACCCTAACCCTAACCCTAACCCGAACACTAACCCTAACCCTAACCTAACCCTAATCCGAACCCTAACCCTAACCCTAACCCTAACCCTAACCCTAACACTAACACTAACCCCTAACCCTAACCCGAAACCTAACCCTAACCCTAACCCGAACCCGATCCCTAACCCCTAACCCTAACCCGAACCCGAACCCTAAACCTAACCCTAACCCTAACCCGAACCCGAACCCTAACCCTAACACGAAGCCTAACCCTAACCGTAACCCGAACCCGAACCCTAACCCGAACCCTAACCCTAACCTTAACCCGAACCCAAACCCTAACACGAACCGTAACCCTAACCCTAACCCGAACCCTAACCCTAACCCTAAACCTAACCCGCACCCTAACCCTAACACGAACCCGAACACTAACCCTAACCGTAACCCTGAACCTAACCCTAACCCGAACCCTAACCCTAACCCGAACCCTAACCCTAACACTAACCCGAACCCTAACCCTAACCCTAAACCGAACCCTAACCCTAACCCGAACCCTAACACTAACCCGAACCCGAACCAGAACCCTAACCCTAACCGGAACCCTAACCCTAACCCTAAGCCGAACCCTAACCCAAACCCGAACCCTAACCCGAACCCGAAACCTAAACATAACCCGACCCCGAACCCTAACCCTAACCCGAACCCTAACCCTAACCCGAACCCTAACCCTAACACTAATCCGAAACCTAACCCTAACCCGAACCCTAACCCTAACCCGAACCCGAACCCTAACCCTAACCCGAAACCTAACAATAACCCTAACCCTAACCCGAACCCTAACCCTAACCCTAATCCTAACCCGAACCCTAACACGAACCCTAACCCTAACCCTAACCCGAACCCTAACCCTAACCCTAACCCTAACCCGAACCCTAACCCTAAACCTAACCCTAACCCGAACCCTAACCTTAACCCTAACCCTAACCCTAACCCGAACCCTAACCTTAACCCTAACCCTAACCCTAACCCGAACCCGAACCCTAAACCTAACCCGAACCAGAACCCTAACCCTAACCTAACCCGAACCCTAACCCTAACACGAAGCCTAACCCTAACCGTAACCCGAACCCGAACCCGAACCAGAACCCTAACCCTAACCGGAACCCTAACCCTAACCCTAAGCCGAACCCTAACCCAAACCCGAACCCTAACCCGAACCCGAAACCTAAACATAACCCGACCCCGAAACCTAACCCTAACCCGAACCCTAACCCTAACCCGAACCCTAAACCTAACACTAATCCGAAACCTAACCCTAACCCGAACCCTAACCCTAACCCTAACCCGAACCCGAACCCTAACCCTAACCCTAACCCTAACACGAAGCCTAACCCTAACCGTAACCCGAACCCGAACCCGAACCAGAACCCTAACCCTAACCGGAACACTAAACCTAACCCTAAGCCGAACCCTAACCCAAACCCGAACCCTAACCCGAACCCGAAACCTAAACATAACCCGACCCCGAACCCTAACCCTAACCCGAACCCTAACCCTAACCCGAACCCTAACCCTAACACTAATCCGAAACCTAACCCAACCCGAACCCTAACCCTAACCCTAACCCGAACCCGAACCCTAACCCTAACCCTAACCCTAACCCTAACCGTAACCCTAACCCCTAACCCTAACCCTAACCCTAACCCGAACCCTAACCTTAACCCTAACCCTAACCCGAACCCGAACCCTAAACCTAACCCGAACCAGAACCCTAACCCTAACCTAACCCGAACCCTAACCCTAACCGGAACCCTAACCCGAACCCGAAAACTAACACGAACCCTAACCCGAACCCGAACCCTAAACCTAACCCTAACCCGAACCCTAACCCGAACCCTAACTCTAACCCTAACCCGAACCCTAACCCTAACCCTAAACTGAAACCTAACCCTAAACCAAACCCTAACCCTAAACCGAACCCTAACCCTAAACCGAACCCGAACCCTAACCCTAACCCTAACCCTACCACGAACCCTAACCCTAACCCTAACCCTAACCCCAGACCTAACCCGAACCCTAACCCGAACCCTAACCCGAAACCTAACCCCTAACCCTAACCCGAACCCGAACACTACCCCGAACTCTAACGCGAACCCTAACCCTAACACTAACCCTAACCCGAACCCTAATCCTAACCCTAACCCTAACCAGAACCCGAACCCTAACCCTAACCCCTAACCCGAACCCTAACCCTAACCCGAAACCTAACCCTAACCCGAACCCTAACCCTAACCCTAACCCGATCCCGAACCCAAACCCGAACCCTAACCCTAAACCTCATCCGAACCTTAACCCTAACCCTAACCCTAACCCTAACCCCTAACCCGAACCCTAACCCTAACCCGATCCCTAACCCTAACCCGAAACCTAACCCTAACCCTAACCCTAACCCGAACCCGAACCCTAACCCGAACCCTAACCCTAAACCTCATCCGAACCCTAACCCTAACCCTAACCCTAACCCGAACCCGAAACCTAACCCTAAACCGAAACCTAAACCTAACCCAAACCCTAACCCGAACCCTAACCCTAACCCAAACCCGAACCCTAACCCGAACCCTAACCCTAAAACTAACACGAACCCTAACCCTAAACCTAACCCTAACCCGAACCCTAACCCTAACCCGAACCCTAACCCTAACCCTAACACGAACCCTAACCCTAACCCTAAACCGAACCCTAACCCTAACCCGAACCCTAACCCGGAGTCTAACTCGACCCTAACCCTAAACCCTAACCCTTACCCTAACCCGAAACCTAACCCTAACCTGAACCCGTACCCGAACCCGAACCCTAACCCGAACCGGAATCCTAACCCGAACCCTAACCCGAACCCTAACACGAACCCTAACCCGAACCCTAACCCTAAGCCTAACCCGAACCCTAACCCTAATCCTAACTCTAACCCAAACCCTAACCCGAACCCTAACTCGAACCCAAACCCTAACCCGAACCCTAACCCGAACCCTAACCCTAACCCTAACCTGAACCCTATCACTAATCCTAACTCTAACCCAAACCCTAACCCGAACCCTAACTCGAACCCAAACCCTAACACTAACCCTAACCCTAACCCGAACCCTAACCCTAACCCTAACTCAAAACCTAACCCTAACCCTAACCCTAACCCTAACCCCTAACGCTAACCCTAACCCTAAACCTAACCCGAACACTAACCCTAAATCTAACCTGAACACTAACCCCTAACCCTAACCTGAACCCTAACCCGAACCTGAACCCTAACCCGAACACTAACCCGAACCCTAACCCTAACACTAACCCTAACCCGAACCCTAACCCTAACCCTAACCCTAACCCTAACCCGAACCCGAACCATAACCCTAACCCCTAACCCGAACCCTAACCCTAACCCGAACCCTAACCCTAACCCGAAACCTAACCCTAACCCTAACCCTAACCCGAACCCGAACCCTAACCCGAACCCTAACCCTAAACCTCATCCGAACCCTAACCCTAACCCTAACCCTAACCCTAACCCGAACAAGAAACCTAACCCTAAACCGAAACCTAAACCTAACCCAAACCCTAACCCGAACCCTAACCCTAACCCTAACCCGAACCCTAACCCGAATCCTAACCCTAAACCTACCCGAACCCTAACCGTAAACCTAACCCGAACCCGAACCCGAACCCTAACCCGAACCCTAACCCTAACCCTAACAGGAACCCTAAACCTAACCCTAAACCGAACCCTAACCCTAACCCGAACCCTAACCCGGAGACTAACTCGACCCTAACCCTAACCCCTAACCCTTACCCTAACCCGAAACCTAACCCTAACCTGAACCCGTACCCGAACCCGAACCCTAACCCGAACCCGAATCCTAACCCGAACCCTAACCCGAACCCTAACACGAACCCTAACCCGAACCCTAACCCTAAGCCTAACCCGAACCCTAACCCTAATCCTAACTCTAACCCAAACCCTAACCCGAACTCTAACTCGAACCCAAACCCTAACCCGAACCCTAACCCGAACCCTAACCCTAACCCTAAACCTAACCCGAACCCGAACCCTAACCCTAACCCTAACCCAAACCCTAACCCTAACCCGAACCCTCACCCTAACCCTAACCCCGAACCCGAAACCTAACCCTAACCCTAACCCAAACCCTAACCCGAACCCTAACCTGAACCCCAACCCTAACCCTAACCCTAACCCGAACCCTAACCCTAACCCTAACCCTAACCCTAACCCTAACCCGAAACCTAACCCTATCCCTAACCCGAACCCTAACCCTAACCCTCACCCTAACCCTAACCCTAACACGAACCCTAACCCTAACCCCTAAACCTAACCCTAACCCTAACCCGAACCCTAACCCTAAACCTAACCCTAACCCTAACCATAACCCGAACCCGAACCCTAACCCTAACCCTAACCCGAACCCTAACCCTAACCCGAACCCTAACCCTTACACTAACCCGTACCCTAACCCTAACCTTAACCTGAACCCTAACCCTAACGCGAACCCTAACCCTAACCCGACCCCGAACCCGAACCCTAACCCAACCCGAACCCTATCCCTAACCCTAAACCGAACCCTAACCCAAACCCGAACCATAACCCGAACCCGAACCCTAACCCTAAACCGAACCCGAACCCTAACACTAACCCTAACCCGAACCCTAACCCTAACCCTAACCCTAACCCAACCCTAACCCGAACCCTTATCCGAACCCTAACCCGAACCCTAACCCCTAACCCTACCCCTAACCCGAACCCTAACCCGAACCCGAACCCTAAACCTAACCCGAAACCGAACCCTAACCCTAACCCGAACTCGAACCCGAACCCTAACCCTAACCCTAACCCTAACCCCAACCCTAACCCGAACCCTAAACCGAACCCTAACCCGAACCCTATCCCTAACCCTAACCCGAACCCTACCCCAAACCCGAACCCTAACCCGAACCCAAAACCTAACCCTAAACCGAACTCGAACCAGAACCCTAACGCTAACCCTAACCCTAACCCGAACCCTAACCGGAAACCTAAATCTTACCCGAACCCTAAACTGAACCCTAACCCGAAGCCTAACCCTAACCCTAACCCTAACCCTAACCCGAACCCTAACCCTAACCCTAAACCTAACCCTAACTCGAACCCTAACCCGAACCCTAACCCTAACCCTAACCCTCAACCGTACCCTAACCCGAACTCTAACTCGGCCCTAACCCTAACCCCTAACCCTAACCCAAAACCTAACCCTAACCCGAACCCGTACACGAAACCTAACCCTAACCCGAAACCTCACCCTAACCCTAAACCCGAACCCGAACCCTAACCCTAACCCTAAACCTAACCTGCACCCTAACCCTAACCTGAACCCGAAACCTAACCCTAACCCTAACCCTAACCCTAACCCCAACCCCAACCCTAACCCTAACACTAACCCTAACCCGAACCCGAACCCTAATCCTAACCCTAACCCGAACCCGAACCCTAACCCTAACCCCTAACCCGAACGCTAACCCTAACCCGAACCCCAAACCTAACCCGAACCCTAACCCTAACCCGAATCCTAACCTAACCCTAATCCGAACCCTAACCCTAACCCTAACCCTAACTCTAAAACTAACCCCTAACCCTAACCCTAGGCCTAACCCCAACCCTAACACTCACACTAACCCTAACCCTACCCAAACCATAACCCTAACACAAAACCTAAACCTAACCCGAACCCTAACCCTAAATCTAACCCTAACCCGACCCGAACCATAACCCGAACACTAACCCGAACCCTAACCGGAACACTAACCCTAACCCTAACCCTAACCCGAACCCTAACCCTAACCCGAACCCTAACCCTAACCCTAACCCGAACCCGAACCCTAACCCGAACCCTAACCCTAACCCTAACCCTAACCCGAACCCTAACCCTAAACCTAACCCGAAACCTAAACCTAACCCTAACCCGAACCCGATCCCTAACCCGAACCCTAACCCTAACCCTAACCCTAACCCGAACCCGAAACCTAACCCTAACCCGAACCCTAACAATAACCCTAACCCTAAACCGAACCCTAACCTTAACCCTAACCCGAAGCCTAACCCGAACCCTAACCCTAACCCTAACCCGAACCCTAACCCTAACCCGAAACCTACCCCTAACCCTAACCCGAACCCTAACCCTAACCCTAACCCGAACCCTAACCCTAACCCGAACCCTAGCCCTAAACCTAACACGAAACCTAACCCTAACCCTAACCCGAAACCTAACCCTAACCCGAACCCGGACCCGAACCCTAACCCTAACCCGAACCCTAACCCTAACCCTAACCCGAACCCTAACCCAAACCCGAACCCTAACCCGAACACGAACCCTAACCCTAACCCGAACCCGAACCATAACCCTAAACCGAACCCGAACCCTAACCCTAACCGTAACCCTAACCCTAACCCTAACCCTAACCCGAACCCTAACCCGAACTCTAACTCGACCTTAACCCTAACCCCTAAACCTAACCCGAAACCTAACCCTAACCCGAACCCGTACCCAAAACCGAACCCTAACCCGAACCCGAACCCTAACCCGAACCCTAACCCGAATCCTAACCCGAACCCTAACCCTAAACATAACCCTAACCCTAACACTAATCCTAACTCTAACCCAAACCCTAACCCGAACCCTAACTCGAACCCAAACCCTAACCCGAACCCTAACCCGAACCCTAACCCTAACCCTAACCCTAATCCGAACCCGAACCCTAACCCTAACCCTAACCCTAACCCGAACACTAACCCTAACCCGAACACTCACCCTAACCCTAACCCCGAACCCGAACCCTAAACCTAACCCTAACCCGAACCCTAAACCGAACCCTAACCCGAACCCCAACCCTAACCCGAAACCGAACCCGAACCCTAACCCTAACCCGAACCCTAAACCTAACCCCACCCTAACCCTAACCCTAACACTAACAGGAACCCTAACCCTAACCCTAACCCGACCCCTAACCCGAACCCTAACACGAACCCTAACCCTAAACCTAACCCTAACCCTAACCCGAACGCTAACCCTAACCCTAAACCGAACCCTAACCGTAACCCGAACCCTAACCCTAACGCTAACCCGAACCCTAACCCTAACCCGAATCCGAACCCTAACCCTAACCCGAAACCTAAACCGAACCCAACCCTAACCCGAACCCTAACCCTAACCCGAAACCTAACCCTAACCTTAAACCTAACCCGAAACCTAAACCTAACCTGAACCCTAACCCTAAACCTAACCCGAACCCTACCCAAAACTTAACCCTAACCCTAACCCGAACCCTAACCCTAACCCGAACCATAACCCTAACCCTAACACGAACCCTAACCCTAACCCAAACCATAACCATAACCCGAACCCTAACCCTAACCCTAACCCTAACCCTAACCCGAACCCTAACCCTAACCCTAAGCCGAACCCTAACCCGAACCCTAACACTAACCCTAACCTGAACACTAACCCCTAACACTAACCCGAACCCGAACCCTAACACGAACCCTAACACTAACCGTAACACGAACCATAACCCTAACCCTAACCCTAACCCTAACCCGAACCCTAACCCGAACCCTCACCCTAACCCTAACCTGAACACTAACCCCTAACCCTAACCCGAACCCGAACCCTAACCCGACCCCTAACCCTAACCCTAAACCGAACCCTAACCCTAACCCGAACCCTAACCCGAAACCTAAACCTAACCCTAACCCTAACCCGAACCCTAACCCTAACCCGAACCCTAACCCGAACCCGAACACTAACCCTAAACCTAACCCTAACCCGAACCTTAACCCGAACCCTAACCCTAACCCGAACCCTAACCATAACCCTAACCCTAACCCGAAAACTAACCCTAACCCGATCTCTAACCCTAACCCTAACCCTAACCCTAACCCTAACCCTAACCCTAACCTAAACCTAATCGGAACCCTAACCCTAACCCTAACACTAACCCTAACACCAATCCCTAACCCTAACCCGAAACCTAACACTAACCCTAACCCGAACTCGAACCCTAACCCCTAAACCTAACCCGAACCCGAACCCTAAACCTAAGCCTAATCCTAACCCTAACCCTAACCCTAACCCGAACCCGAACCCTAACCCCAACCCGAACCATAACCCCAACCCTAACCCGAACCCGAACCCTAACCCGAACCCTAACCTTAACCTTAACCCGAACCCAAACCCTAACACAAAACCTAACCCTAACCCGAACCCGAACCCTAACCCGAACCCTAATGCTAACCCTAACCCTAAACCGAACCTTAACCCGAACCCTAAACCTAACACGAACCCTAACCATAACCCTAACCCTAACCCGAACACTAACCGTAACCCGATCCCTAAGCCTAACCCTAACCCTAACCCTAACCCGAACACTAACCCTAACCCTAACCTAACCCTAATCCGAACCCTAACCCTAACCCTAACCCTAACCCTAACCCTAACACTAACACTAACCCCTAACCCTAACCCGAAACCTAACCCTAACCCTAACCCGAACCCGATCCCTAACCCCTAACCCTAACCCGAACCCGAACCCTAAACCTAACCCTAACCCTAACCCGAACCCGAACCCTAACCCTAACACGAAGCCTAACCCTAACCGTAACCCGAACCCGAACCCTAACCCGAACCCTAACCCTAACCTTAACCCGAACCCAAACCCTAACACGAACCGTAACCCTAACCCTAACCCGAACCCTAACCCTAACCCTAAACCTAACCCGCACCCTAACCCTAACACGAACCCGAACACTAACCCTAACCGTAACCCTGAACCTAACCCTAACCCGAACCCTAACCCTAACCCAAAACCGAAACCTAACCCTAACCCTAACCCTAACCCTAACCCCAACCCTAAACCTAACACTACCCCTAACGCTAACCCGATCCCTAACCCTAACCCTAACCCTAACCCTAAACCTAACCCTAACCCGAACCCGAACCCTAACACTAACCCGAACCCGAACCCTAACCCTAACCCGAACCCTAACCCTAAACCGAAACCTAACTCTACCCGAAACCTAAACCTAACCTGAACCCGAACACGAACCCGAAACCTAACCCTAACCCTAACCCGAACCCTAACCCTAACCCGAACCCTAACCCTAACCCTAACCCGAACCCTAACCCTAACCCTAAACCGAACCCTAACCCTAACCCGAACCCTAACACTAACCCGAACCCGAACCAGAACCCTAACCCTAACCGGAACCCTAACCCTAACCCTAAGCCGAACCCTAACCCAAACCCGAACCCTAACCCGAACCCGAAACCTAAACATAACCCGACCCCGAACCCTAACCCTAACCCGAACCCTAACCCTAACCCGAACCCTAACCCTAACACTAATCCGAAACATAACCCTAACCCGAAACCTAACCCTAACCCGAACCCGAACCCTAACCCTAACCCGAAACCTAACAATAACCCTAACCCTAACCCGAACCCTAACCCTAACCCTAATCCTAACCCGAACCCTAACACGAACCCTAACCCTAACCCTAACCCGAACCCTAACCCTAACCCTAACCCTAACCCGAACCCTAACCCTAAACCTAACCCTAACCCGAACCCTAACCCTAACCCGAACCTGAACCCTAACCCTAACCCTAACCCTAACCCTAACCGTAACCCTAACCCCTAACCCTAACCCTAACGCTAACACGAACCCTAACCTTAACCCTAACCCTAACCCTAACCCGAACCTGAACCCTAAACCTAACCCGAACCAGAACCCTAACCCTAACCTAACCCGAACCCTAACCCTAACCGGAACCCTAACCCGAACCCGAAAACTAACACGAACCCTAACCCGAACCCGAACCCTAAACCTAACCCTAACCCGAACCCTAACCCGAACCCTAACTCTAACCCTAACCCGAACCCTAACCCTAACCCTAAACTGAAACCTAACCCTAACCCAAAGCCTAACCCTAAACCGAACCCTAACCCTAAACCGAACCCGAACACTAACCCTAACCCTAACCCTACCACGAACCCTAACCCTAACCCTAACCCTAACCCCAGCCCTAACCCGAACCCTAACCCGAACCCTAACCCGAACCCTAAACCCTAACCCTAACCCGAACCCGAACACTAACCCGAACTCTAACGCGAAACCTAACCCTAACACTAACCCTAACCCGAACCCTAATCCTAACCCTAACCCTAACCAGAACCCGAACCCTAACCCTAACCCCTAACCCGAACCCTAACCCTAACCCGAAACCTAACCCTAACCCGAACCCTAACCCTAACCCTAACCCTAACCCGAACCCGAACCCAAACCCGAACCCTAACCCTAAACCTCATCCGAAACTTAACCCTAAACCTAACCCTAACCCTAACCCCTAACCCGAACCCTAACCCTAACCCGATCCCTAACCCTATCCCGAAACCTAACCCTAACCCTAACCCTAACCCGAACCCGAACCCTAACCCGAACCCTAACCCTAAACCTCATCCGAACCCTAACCCTAACCCTAACCCTAACCCTAACCCGAACCCGAAACCTAACCCTAAACGGAAACCTAACCCTAACCCAAACCCTAACCCGAACACTAACCCTAACCCTAACCCGAACCCTAACCCGAACCCTAAACCTAAACCTAACCCGAACCCTAACCCTAAACCTAACCCTAACCCGAACCCTAACCCTAACCCGAACCCTAACCCTAACCCTAACACGAACCCTAACCCTAACCCTAAACCGAACCCTAACCCTAACCCGAACCCTAACCCGGAGTCTAACTCGACCCTAACCCTAACCCCTAACCCTTACCCTAACCCGAAACCTAACCCTAACCTGAACCCGTACCCGAACCCGAACCCTAACCCGAACCCGAATCCTAACCCGAACCCTAACCCGAACCCTAACACGAACCCTAACCCGAACCCTAACCCTAAGCCTAACCCGAACCCTAACCCTAATCCTAACTCTAACCCAAACCCTAACCGGAACCCTAACTCGAACCCAAACCCTAACCCGAACCCTAACCCGAACCCTAACCCTAACCCTAACCTGAACCCTATCACTAATCCTAACTCTAACCCAAACCCTAACCCGAACCCTAACTCGAACCCAAACCCTAACCCGAACCCTAACCCGAACCCTAACCCTAACCCTACCACGAACCCTAACCCTAACCCTAACCCTAACCCCAGCCCTAACCCGAACCCTAACCCGAACCCTAACCCGAACCCTAAACCCTAACCCTAACCCGAACCCGAACACTAACCCGAACTCTAACGCGAAACCTAACGCTAACACTAACCCTAACCCGAACCCTAATCCTAACCCTAACCCTAACCAGAACCCGAACCCTAACCCTAACCCCTAACCCGAACCCTAACCCTAACCCGAAACCTAACCCTAACCCGAACCCTAACCCTAACCCTAACCCTAACCCGAACCCGAACCCAAACCCGAACCCTAACCCTAAACCTCATCCGAACCTTAACCCTAAACCTAACCCTAACCCTAACCCCTAACCCGAACCCTAACCCTAACCCGATCCCTAACCCTATCCCGAAACCTAACCCTAACCCTAACCCTAACCCGAACCCGAACCCTAACCCGAACCCTAACCCTAAACCTCATCCGAACCCTAACCCTAACCCTAACCCTAACCCTAACCCGAACCCGAAACCTAACCCTAAACCGAAACCTAAACCTAACCCAAACCCTAACCCGAACACTAACCCTAACCCTAACCCGAACCCTAACCCGAACCCTAAACCTAAACCTAACCCGAACCCTAACCCTAAACCTAACCCTAACCCGAACCCTAACCCTAACCCGAACCCTAACCCTAACCCTAACACGAACCCTAACCCTAACCCTAAACCGAACCCTAACCCTAACCCGAACCCTAACCCGGAGTCTAACTCGACCCTAACCCTAACCCCTAACCCTTACCCTAACCCGAAACCTAACCCTAACCTGAACCCGTACCCGAACCCGAACCCTAACCCGAACCCG
This sequence comes from Urocyon cinereoargenteus, assembly GCA_032313775.1. Taxonomy (NCBI): domain Eukaryota; kingdom Metazoa; phylum Chordata; class Mammalia; order Carnivora; family Canidae; genus Urocyon; species Urocyon cinereoargenteus. Next base: position 654,710 of record JAVLSZ010000089.1, read on the forward strand.
AATCCTAACCCGAACCCTAACCCGAACCCTAACACGAACCCTAACCCGAACCCTAACCCTAAGCCTAACCCGAACCCTAACCCTAATCCTAAATCTAACCCAAACCCTAACCCGAACCCTAACTCGAACCCAAACCCTAACCCGAACCCTAACCCGAACCCTAACCCTAACCCTAACCTGAACCCTATCACTAATCCTAACTCTAACCCAAACCCTAACCCGAACCCTAACTCGAACCCAAACCCTAACACTAACCCTAACCCTAACCCGAACCCTAACCCTAACCCTAACTCAAAACCTAATCCTAACCCTAACCCTAACCGTAACCCCTAACGCTAACCCTAACCCTAAACCTAACCCGAACCCTAACCCTAACTCTAACCTGAACACTAACCCCTAACCCTAACCTGAACCCTAACCCGAACCTGAACCCTAACCCGAACACTAACCCGAACCCTAACCCTAACACTAACCCTAAACCGAACCCTATACCTAACCCTAACCCTAACCCTAACCCGAACCCGAACCCTAACCCTAACCCCTAACCCGAACCCTAACCCTAACCCGAACCCTAACCCTAACCCGAAACCTAACCCTAACCCTAACCCTAACCCGAACCCGAACCCTAACCCGAACCCTAACCCTAAACCTCATCCGAACCCTAACCCTAACCCTAACCCTAACCCTAACCCGAACAAGAAACCTAACCATAAACCGAAACCTAAACCTAACCCAAACCCTAACCCGAACCCTAACCCTAAACCTAACCCGAACCCTAACCCGAATCCTAACCCTAAACCTAACCCGAACCCTAACCCTAAACCTAACCCTAACCCGAACCCTAACCCTAACCCGAACCCTAACCCTAACCCTAACAGGAACCCTAACCCTAACCCTAAACCGAACCCTAACCCTAACCCGAACCCTAACCCGGAGTCTAACTCGACCCTAACCCTAACCCCTAACCCTTACCCTAACCCGAAACCTAACCCTATCCTGAACCCGTACCCGAACCCGAACCCTAACCCGAACCCGAATCCTAACCCGAACCCTAACCCGAACCCTAACACAAACCCTAACCCGAACCCTAACCCTAAGCCTAACCCGAACCCTAACCCTAATCCTAACTCTAACCCAAACCCTAACCGGAACCCTAACTCGAACCCAAACCCTAACCCGAACCCTAACCCGAACCCTAACCCTAACCCTAAACCTAACCCGAACCCGAACCCTAACCCTAACCCTAACCCAAACCCTAACCCTAACCCGAACCCTCACCCTAACCCTAACCCCGAACCCGAAACCTAACCCTAACCCTAACCCAAACCCTAACCCAAACCCTAACCTGAACCCCAACCCTAACCCTAACCCTAACCCGAACCCTAACCCTAACCCTAACCCTAACCCTAACCCTAACCCTAACCCGAAACCTAACCCTAACCCTAACCCAAACCCTAACCCAAACCCTAACCTGAACCCCAACCCTAACCCTAACCCTAACCCGAACCCTAACCCTAACCCTAACCCAAACCCTAACCCGAACCCTAACCCGAACCCTAACCCTAACCCTACCACGAACCCTAACCCTAACCCTAACCCTAACCCCAGCCCTAACCCGAACCCTAACCCGAACCCTAACCCGAACCCTAAACCCTAACCCTAACCCGAACCCGAACACTAACCCGAACTCTAACGCGAAACCTAACGCTAACACTAACCCTAACCCGAACCCTAATCCTAACCCTAACCCTAACCAGAACCCGAACCCTAACCCTAACCCCTAACCCGAACCCTAACCCTAACCCGAAACCTAACCCTAACCCGAACCCTAACCCTAACCCTAACCCTAACCCGAACCCGAACCCAAACCCGAACCCTAACCCTAAACCTCATCCGAACCTTAACCCTAAACCTAACCCTAACCCTAACCCCTAACCCGAACCCTAACCCTAACCCGATCCCTAACCCTATCCCGAAACCTAACCCTAACCCTAACCCTAACCCGAACCCGAACCCTAACCCGAACCCTAACCCTAAACCTCATCCGAACCCTAACCCTAACCCTAACCCTAACCCTAACCCGAACCCGAAACCTAACCCTAAACCGAAACCTAAACCTAACCCAAACCCTAACCCGAACACTAACCCTAACCCTAACCCGAACCCTAACCCGAACCCTAAACCTAAACCTAACCCGAACCCTAACCCTAAACCTAACCCTAACCCGAACCCTAACCCTAACCCGAACCCTAACCCTAACCCTAACACGAACCCTAACCCTAACCCTAAACCGAACCCTAACCCTAACCCGAACCCTAACCCGGAGTCTAACTCGACCCTAACCCTAACCCCTAACCCTTACCCTAACCCGAAACCTAACCCTAACCTGAACCCGTACCCGAACCCGAACCCTAACCCGAACCCGAATCCTAACCCGAACCCTAACCCGAACCCTAACACGAACCCTAACCCGAACCCTAACCCTAAGCCTAACCCGAACCCTAACCCTAATCCTAAATCTAACCCAAACCCTAACCCGAACCCTAACTCGAACCCAAACCCTAACCCGAACCCTAACCCGAACCCTAACCCTAACCCTAACCTGAACCCTATCACTAATCCTAACTCTAACCCAAACCCTAACCCGAACCCTAACTCGAACCCAAACCCTAACACTAACCCTAACCCTAACCCGAACCCTAACCCTAACCCTAACTCAAAACCTAATCCTAACCCTAACCCTAACCGTAACCCCTAACGCTAACCCTAACCCTAAACCTAACCCGAACCCTAACCCTAACTCTAACCTGAACACTAACCCCTAACCCTAACCTGAACCCTAACCCGAACCTGAACCCTAACCCGAACACTAACCCGAACCCTAACCCTAACACTAACCCTAAACCGAACCCTATACCTAACCCTAACCCTAACCCTAACCCGAACCCGAACCCTAACCCTAACCCCTAACCCGAACCCTAACCCTAACCCGAACCCTAACCCTAACCCGAAACCTAACCCTAACCCTAACCCTAACCCGAACCCGAACCCTAACCCGAACCCTAACCCTAAACCTCATCCGAACCCTAACCCTAACCCTAACCCTAACCCTAACCCGAACAAGAAACCTAACCATAAACCGAAACCTAAACCTAACCCAAACCCTAACCCGAACCCTAACCCTAAACCTAACCCGAACCCTAACCCGAATCCTAACCCTAAACCTAACCCGAACCCTAACCCTAAACCTAACCCTAACCCGAACCCTAACCCTAACCCGAACCCTAACCCTAACAGGAACCCTAACCCTAACCCTAAACCGAACCCTAACCCTAACCCGAACCCTAACCCGGAGTCTAACTCGACCCTAACCCTAACCCCTAACCCTTACCCTAACCCGAAACCTAACCCTATCCTGAACCCGTACCCGAACCCGAACCCTAACCCGAACCCGAATCCTAACCCGAACCCTAACCCGAACCCTAACACAAACCCTAACCCGAACCCTAACCCTAAGCCTAACCCGAACCCTAACCCTAATCCTAACTCTAACCCAAACCCTAACCCGAACCCTAACTCGAACCCAAACCCTAACCCGAACCCTAACCCGAACCCTAACCCTAACCCTAAACCTAACCCGAACCCGAACCCTAACCCTAACCCTAACCCAAACCCTAACCCTAACCCGAACCCTCACCCTAACCCTAACCCCGAACCCGAAACCTAACCCTAACCCTAACCCAAACCCTAACCCAAACCCTAACCTGAACCCCAACCCTAACCCTAACCCTAACCCGAACCCTAACCCTAACCCTAACCCTAACCCTAACCCTAACCCTAACCCTAACCCGAAACCTAACCCTAACCCTAACCCGAACCCTAACCCTAACCCTCACCCTAACCCTAACCCTAACACGAACCCTAACCCTAACCCCTAAACCTAACCCTAACCCTAACACAAACCCTAACCCTAAACCTAACCCTAACCCTAACCATAACCCGAACCCGAACCCTAACCCTAACCCTAACCCGAACCCTAACCCTAACCCGAACCCTAACCCTTACACTAACCCGTACCCTAACCCTAACCTTAACCCGAACCCTAACCCTAACGCGAACCCTAACCCTAACCCGAACCCGAACCCGAACCCTAACCCAACCCGAACCCTATCCCTAACCCTAAACCGAACCCTAACCCAAACCCGAACCATAACCCGAACCCGAACCCTAACCCTAAACCGAACCCGAACCCTAACACTAACCCTAACCCGAACCCTAACCCTAACCCTAACCCAACCCTAACCCGAACCCTAATCCGAACCCTAACCCGAAACCTAACCCCTAACCCTACCCCTAACCCGAACCCTAACCCGAACCCGAACCCTAAACCTAACCCGAAACCGAACCCTAACCCTAACCCGAACTCGAACCCGAACCCTAACCCTAACCCTAACCCTAACCCCAACCCTAACCCGAACCCTAAACCGAACCCTAACCCGAACCCTATCCCTAACCCTAACCCGAACCCTACCCCAAACCCGAACCCTAACCCGAACCCAAAACCTAACCCTAACCCGAACTCGAACCAGAACCCTAACGCTAACCCTAACCCTAACCCGAACCCTAACCGGAAACCTAAATCTTACCCGAACCCTAAACTGAACCCTAACCCGAAGCCTAACCCTAACCCTAACCCTAACCCTAACCCGAACCCTAACCCTAACCCTAAACCTAACCCTAACTCGAACCCTAACCCGAACCCTAACCCTAACCCTAACCCTCAACCGTACCCTAACCCGAACTCTAACTCGGCCCTAACCCTAACCCCTAACCCTAACCCAAAACCTAACCCTAACCCGAACCCGTACACGAACCCTAACCCTAACCCGAACCCTCACCCTAACCCTAAACCCGAACCCGAACCCTAACCCTAACCCTAAACCTAACCTGCACCCTAACCCTAACCTGAACCCGAAACCTAACCCTAACCCTAACCCTAACCCTAACCCCAACCCCAACCCTAACCCTAACACTAACCCTAACCCTAACCCGAACCCTAACCCTAACCCTAACACGAACCCGAACCCTAACCCTAACCCCTAACCCGAACGCTAACCCTAACCCGAACCCTAAACCTAACCCGAACCCTAACCCTAACCCGAATCCTAACCTAACCCTAATCCGAACCCTAACCCTAACCCTAACCCTAACTCTAAAACTAACCCCTAAACCTAACCCTACGCCTAACCCCAACCCTAACCCTCACACTAACCCTAACCCTCACCCTAACCCTAACCCTAACACGAACCCTAACCCTAACCCCTAAACCTAACCCTAACCCTAACCCGAACCCTAACCCTAAACCTAACCCTAACCCGAACCCTAACCCAAAACCTAACCCGAACCCTAACCCTTACCCGAACCATAACCCTAACCCTAACTCTAACCCTAAACCTAACCCTAACCCGAACCCGAACCATAACCCGAACACTAACCCGAACCCTAACCGGAACACTAACCCTAACCATAACCCTAACCCGAACCCTAACCCTAACCCGAACCCTAACCCTAACCCTAACCCGAACCCTAACCCGAACCCTAACCCTAACCCTAACCCTAACCCGAACCCTAACCCTAAACCTAACCCGAAACCTAAACCTAACCCTAACCCGAACCCGATCCCTAACCCGAACCCTAACCCTAACCCTAACCCTAACCCGAACCCGAAACCTAACCCTAACCCGAACCCTAACAATAACCCTAACCCTAAACCGAACCCTAACCCTAAGCCTAACCCGAAGCCTAACCCGAACCCTAACCCTAACCCTAACCCGAACCCTAACCCTAACCCGAAACCTACCCCTAACCCTAACCCGAACCCTAACCCTAACCCTAACCCGAACCCTAACCCTAACCCGAACCCTAGCCCTAAACCTAACACGAAACCTAACCCTAACCCTAACCAGAAACCTAACCCTAACCCGAACCCGGACCCGAACCCTAACCCTAACCCGAACCATAACCCTAACCCTAACCCGAACCCTAACCCAAACCCGAACCCTAACCCGAATCCGAACCCTAACCCTAACCCGAACCCGAACCATAACCCTACACCGAACCCGAACCCTAACCCTAACCCTAACCCTAACCCTAACCCTAACCCTAACCCGAACCCTAACCCGAACTCTAACTCGACCTTAACCCTAACCCCTAAACCTAACCCGAAACCTAACCCTAACCCGAACCCGTACCCAAAACCGAACCCTAACCCGAACCCGAACCCTAACCCGAACCCTAACCCGAATCCTAACCCGAACCCTAACCCTAAACATAACCCTAACCCTAACACTAATCCTAACTCTAACCCAAACCCTAACCCGAACCCTAACTCGAACCCAAACCCTAACCCGAACCCTAACCCGAACCCTAACCCTAACCCTAACCCTAAACCGAACCCGAACCCTAACCCTAACCCTAACCCTAACCCGAACACTAAACCTAACCCGAACACTCACCCTAACCCTAACCCCGAACCCGAACCCTAAACCTAACCCTAACCCGAACCCTAAACCGAACCCTAACCCGAACCCCTACCCTAACCCGAAACCGAACCCGAACCTTAACCCTAACCCGAACCCTAAACCTAACCCCACCCTAACCCTAACCCTAACACTAACAGGAACCCTAACCCTAACCCTAACCCGACCCCTAACCCGAACCCTAACACGAACCCTAACCCTAAACCTAACCCTAACCCTAACCCGAACGCTAACCCTAACCCTAAACCGAACCCTAACCGTAACCCGAACCCTAACCCTAACGCTAACCCGAACCCTAACCCTAACCCGAACCCGAACCCTAAGCCTAACCCGAAACCTAAACTGAACCCAACCCTAACCCGAACCCTAACCCTAACCCGAAACCTAACCCTAACCTTAAACCTAACCCGAAACCTAAACCTAACCTGAACCCTAACCCTAAACCTAACCCGAACCCTACCCAAAACTTAACCCTAACCTTAACCCGAAACCTAACCCTAACCCGAACCCTAACCCTAACCCTAACACGTACCCTAACCCTAACCCAAACCATAACCATAACCCGAACCCTAACCCTAACCCTAACCCTAACCCTAACCCGAACCCTAACCCTAACCCTAAGCTGAACCCTAACCCGAACCCTAACACTAACCCTAACCTGAACACTAACCCCTAACACTAACCCGAACCCGAACCCTAACACGAACCCTAACACTAACAGTAACACGAACCATAACCCTAACCCTAACCCTAACCCTAAACCGAACCCTAACCCGAACCCTCACCCTAACCCTAACCTGAACACTAACCCCTAACCCTAACCCGAACCCGAACCCTAACCCGACCCCTAACCCTAACCCTAAACCGAACCCTAACCCTAACCCGAACCCTAACCCGAAACCTAAACCTAACCTTAACCCTAACCCGAACCCTAACCCTAACCCGAACCCTAACCCGAACCCGAACACTAACCCTAAACCTAACCCTAACCCGATCCTTAACCCGAACCCTAACCCTAACCCGAACCCTAACCATAACCCTAACCCTAACCCGAAAACTAACCCTAACCCGATCTCTAACCCTAACCCTAACCCTAACCCTAACCCGAACCCTAACCCTAACCCTAACCTAAACCTAATCGGAACCCTAACCCTAACCCTAACACTAACCCTAACACCAATCCCTAACCCTAACCCGAAACCTAACACTAACCCTAACCCGAACTCGAACCCTAACCCCTAAACCTAACCCG
>JAVLSZ010000089.1:670000-672500 GCA_032313775.1 Urocyon cinereoargenteus
CCTAAACCGAACTCTAACCCGAGCGCTAACCCAAACCCTAAACCAAACCTTAACCCTAAACCGAACCCGAACCCAAACCGTAACCCTAACCCTAACCCTAACCCGAACCCTAACCCTAACCATAACCCTAACCCAAACCCTAAACCTAACCCCTAACCCTAACCCTATCCCGAACCCGAACCCTAACCCTAACCCTAACACCTAACCCTAACCCTAACCCTAACCCTAACCCGAACCCCAACCCTAACCCTAACCCGAACCCTAACCCTAAACCTAACCCGAACCCTAACCCTAACCCTACCCCGAACACTAACCCTAACCCGAACCCTAACCCTAACCCTAACCCGAACCCGAAACCTAACCCTAACCCTAACCCGACCCCTAACCCGAACCCTAACACGTACCCAAACCCTAACCCTAACCCTAACACTAACCCGAACCCTAACCCTAACCCTAACCCTAACCCGAACCCTAACCCTACACCGAACCCTAACCCGAACCCTAACCCTAACCCGAACCCGAACCCTAACCCTAACCCTAACCCGAAACCGAACCCTAACTCTAACCCGAACCCTAACCCGAAACCTAACCCTAACCCTAACCTGAACACTAACCCCTAACCCTAACCCGAACCCGAACCCTAACCCGAACCCTAACCCTAAACCTAACCCGAACCCTAACCCTAACCCTAACCCTAACCCGAACCCTAACCCCAACCCGAACCCTAACCCTAACCCTAACCCTAACCCTAACCCGTACCTTAAAACGAACCCTAACCCTAACCATAACCCTAACCCGAACCCTAAACCTAACACCTAACCCTAACCCTAACCCGAACCCGAACCCTAACACCTAACCCTAACCCTAACCCGAACCCTAACCCTAACCCGAACCCTAAACCTAACCCTAACCCGAACCCTAACCCTAAACTAAACCGAACCCTAACCGTAACCCGAACCCTAACCCTAACCCTAAACCTAAACCTAACCCGAACCCTAACCCTAACCCTAACCCGAACACTAACCCGAACCCTAACTCTAACCCTAACCAGAACACTAACCCCTAATAATAACCTGAACCCGAACCCAAACCCGACCCTAACCCTAACCCTAACCCGAACCCTAACCTAACCCTAACCCTAACCCGAACCTAACCCTAACCCTAACTCTAACCCTAAACCTAACCCTAACCCGAACCCTAACCCTAAAGCGAACTCTAACCCGAACCCTAACCCTAACCGTAACCCGAAACCTAACCCTAACCCGAACCCGAACCCAAACCCTAACCCTAACCCTAACCCTAACCCGAACCCGAACCCGAACCCTAAACCTAACCCTAACCCGAACCCTAACCCTAACCCGAACCCGAACCCTAACCCTAACCCTAACACCTAACGCTAACCCTAACCCAACCCTAACCCGAACCCCAACCCTAACCCTAACCCGAACCCTAACCCTAAACCTAACCCGAACCCTAACCCTAACCCTACCCCGAACACTAACCCTAACCCGAACCCTAACCCTAACCCTAACCCGAACCCGAACCCAAACCCTAACCCTAACCCTAACCCTAACCCGAACCCGAACCCAAACCCTAAACCTAACCCTAACCCTAACCCTAAACCCAACCCTAACCCTAACCCTAACCCTAACCCTAACACTAACACTAACCCTAACCCTAACCCCAAACCTAACCCTCACACTAACCCTAACCCTAACCCGAACCCGAACACTAACCCTAACCGCTAACCCGAACCCTAACCCTAAGCAGAACCCTAACCCTAAACCGAACCCTAACCCTAACCCTAACCCTAACCCAAACCCGAACCCTAAACCTAACCCTAAACCTACCCCTAACCCGAACCCGAACCCTAACCCTAACCCGAACCCTAACCCTAACCCGAACTCTAAACCGAACCCTAACCCTAACCCGAACCCTAAACCGAACCATAACCCTAACCCTAACGTGAACACTAACCCCTAACAATAACCCAAACCCGAACCCTAACCCGAACCCTAACCCTAACCCTAACCCGAAACCTAACCCTAACACGAACCCTAACCCTAACCTGAACCCTAACCCGAACCCTAACCCGAACCCTAACCCTAACCTTAACCCTAACCCGAACCCGAACCCTAACCCTTACCCGAAACCTAACCCTAACCCTAACCCTAACCCTAACACGAAACCTAACTCAAACCCTAACCCGAGCACTAACCCTAACCCTAACCCGAACCCTAACCCTAACCCTAACCCGAACCCTAACCCTAACCCTAACCCGAAACCTAACCCTAACCCGAACCCGAACCCTAACCCTAATCCGAACCCTAACCCTAAACCTAACGCTAACCCTAACCCTAACCCGAACCCGAACCCTAACCCTAACCCGAACCCTGACCCTAACCCTAACCCTAACCCGAACCCTAACCCTAACCCTAACCCTAACCCGAACCTTAACACGAACCCTAACCCTAACCCGAACCCTAACCCTAACCCTAAC
>JAVLSZ010000089.1:677500-720000 GCA_032313775.1 Urocyon cinereoargenteus
CTAACCGGAACCCTAACCCTAACCTTAACCCTAACCTGAAACATAACCCTAACCCGAACCCTAACCCTAACCCTAACCCTAACCCTAACCCTAACCCGAACCCTAACCCGAACCCTAACCCGAACCCTAACCCTAAAACTAACCCGAAACCTAACCCTAACCCTAACCCGAACCGGAATCCTAACCCGAACCCTAACCCTAAACCTAATACGAACCCTAACACTAACCCTAACCCGAAACCTGACCCTAAACCTAACCCTTAACCGAACCCTAACCCTAACCCTAACCCTAACCCGAAACTTAACACGAACCCTAACCCTAACCCTAAACCGAACCCTATGCCAAACCCTAACCCTAACCCGAACACTAACCCTAACCCGAACCCTAACCCTAACCCTAACCCTAACCCTAACCCGAACCCTAAACCTAACCCTAACCTAACCCTAATCCGAACCCTAACCCTAACCCTAACTCTAACCCTAACCCTAACACTAACCCCTAAACCGAACCCGACCCCTAACCCCTAACCCTAACCCGATCCCGAACCCTAAACCTAACCCTAACACGAACCCTAAGCCTAACCCGAACCCGAACCCTAACCCTAACCCGAACCCTAACCCTAACACTAACCCGAACCCGAACCCTACCACAAACCCTAACCCTAACCCTAACCCGAACTCTAACCCGAACCCGAACCCTAACACGAACCCGAACCCTATCCCTAAACCTAACCCTAAACCGAACCCTAACCCTAACCCGAACCCTAACCCTAACCCTAACCCTAATCCGAACCTGAACCCTAACACTAACCCGACCCCTAACCCGAACCCTAACACGTACCCTAACCCTAACCCTAACCCTAACCCTAACCCGAACCTTAACCCTAACCCTAACCCTAACCCGAACCCTAACCCTAACCCTAACCCTAACCCGAACCCTAACCCTAACCCGAACCCGAACCCTGACCCAAACCCTAACCCGAACACTAACCCTAATCCTAACCGGAAACCTAACCCGAACCCTAACCCTAACCCTAACTTGAACACTAACCCCTAACCCTAACCCGAACCCGAACCCTAAACCGAACCCTAACCCTAACCCTAAACCGATCCCTAACCCTAACCCTAACCCTAACCCTAACCCAAACCCTAACCCGAACCCAAACCCTAACCGTAACCCTAACTCTAACCCTAAACCTAACCCTCACCCGAACCCTAAACGTAACCCGAACCCTAACCCGAACCCTAACCCGAACCCTAAAACTAACCTTAACCCTATCCCTAACCCGAACCCTAAACCTAACCCGAACCCTAACCCTAACCCTAACCCTAACCCGAACCCTAACCCGAACCCTAAACCGAACCCTAACGCTAACCCTAACCCGAACCCTAACCCGAACCCTATCCCTAACCCTAACCCGAAACCTAACCCTAACCCTAACCCGAACCCTAACCCGAACCCTAACCCTAAGCCTAACCATAACCCTAACCCTAACCCTAACCCTAACCTGAACACTAACCCCTAACCCTAACCCGAACCCGAACCCTAACCCGAACCCTAACCCTAAACCTAACCCGAACCCTAACCCTAACCCTAACCCTAACCCGAACCGTAACCCTAACCCGAATCCTAACCCTAACCCTAACCCGAACCCTAACCCGAACCCTAACCCGAACCCTAGCCCTAACCCTAACCCGAACCCTAACCCGAACCCTAACCCTAACCCTAAACCGAACCCTAACCCTAAACCTAACCCGAACCCTAACCCAAACCCTAACCCTAACTCTAACCCGAACCCTAAACCTAACCCTAACCCGAACCCGAACCCTAACCCTAACCCTAACCCGAAACCGAACCCTAACCCTAACCCGAACCCTAACCCGAAACCTAACCCTAACCCTCACCTGAACACTAACCCCTAACCCTAACCCGAAACCGAACCCTAACCCGAAACCTAAACCTAAACCTAAACCGAACACAAACCCTAACCCTAACCCTAACCCTAACCCTAACCCGAAACCTAACCCTAACCCTAACTCTAACCCTAAACCTAACCCTAACCCGAACCCTAACCCTAACCCTAACCCTAACCCTAACCCAACCCTAACCCGAACCCTAATCCGAACCCTAACCCGAACCCTAACCCCTAACCCTACCCCTAACCCGAACCCTAACCCGAACCCGAACCCTAAACCTAACCCGAACCCGAACCCTAACCCTAACCCGAACTCGAACCCGAACCCTAACCTTAACCCTAAACCTAACCCCAACCCTAACCCGAACCCTAAACCGAACCCTAACCCGAACCCTATCCCTAACCCTAACCCGAACCCTACCCCAAACCCGAACCCTAACCCGAACCCGAAACCAAACCCTAACCCGAACTCGAACCAGAACCCTAACGCTAACCCTAACCCTAACCCGAACCCTAACCGGAAACCTAACTCTTACCCGAACCCTAAACTGAACCCTAACCCGAAGCCTAACCCTCACCCTAACCCTATCCCTAACCCGAACCCTAACCCTAACCCTAAACCTAACCCTAACTCGAACCCTAACCCGAACCCTAACCCTAACCCTAACCCTCAACCGTACCCTAACCCGAACTCTAACTCGGCCCTAACCCTAACCCCTAACCCTAACCCAAAACCGAACCCTAACCCGAACCCGTACATGAACCCTAACCCTAACCCGAACCCTCACCCTAACCCTAACCCCGAACCCGAACCCTAACCCTAAACCTAAACCTAACCTGCACCCTAACCCTAACCTGAACCCGAAACCTAACCCTAACCCTAACCCTAACCCTAACCCCAACCCCAACCCTAACCCTAACACTAACCCTAACCCTAACCCGAACCCTAACCCTAACCCTAACCCGAACCCGAACCCTAACCCTAACCCCTAACCCGAACGCTAACCCTAACCCGAACCCTAAACCTAACCCGAACCCTAACCCTAACCCGAATCCTAACCTAACCCTAATCCGAACCCTAAACCTAACCCTAACCCTAACCCTAAAACTAACCCCTAACCCTAACCCTAGGCCTAACCCCAACCCTAACCCTCACACTAACCCTAACCCTACCCAAACCATAACCCTAACACGAAACCTAAACCTAAGCCGAACCCTAACCCTAAACCTAACCCGAACCCTAACCCGAAACCTAACCCTAACCCTAACCCGAACGCTAACCCTAACCCGAACCCTAACCCAAAACCTAACCCGAACCCTAACCCTTACCCGAACCATAACCCTAACCCTAACTCTAACCCTAAACCTAACCCTAACCCGAACCCGAACCATAACCCGAACACTAACCCGAACCCTAACCGGAACCCTAACCCTAACCCTAACCCTAACCCGAACCCTAACCCTAACCCGAACCCTAACCCGAACCCTAACCCTAACCCTAACCCGAACCCTAACCCGAACCCTAACCCTAACCCTAACCCTAACCCAAACCCTAACCCTAAACCTAACCCGAAACCTAAACCTAACCCTAACCCGAACCCGATCCCTAACCCGAACACTAACCCTAACCCTAATACGAACCCTAACCCTAATCCTAAACCTAACCCGAACCCGAACCCTAACCCTAACCCGAAACCTGACCCTAACCCTAACCCTAACCCGAACCCTAACCCTAACCCTAACCCGAACCCGAACCTTAACACGAACCCTAACCCTAACCCTAACCCGAACCCTATGCCTAACTCTAACCCGAACACTAACCCTAACCCGAACCCTAACCCTAAACCTAACCCTAACCCTAACCCGAACCCTAAACCTAACCCTAACCTAACCCTACTCCGAACCCTAAACCTAACCCTAACCCTAACCCGAACCCTAACCCTAACCCTAATCCGAACCCGAACCCTACCTCAAAACCTAACCCTAAACCTAACCCGAACCCTAAACCTAACACGAACCCTAACCCTAACCCGAACCCGAACCCAAACCCTAAACCTAACCTGCACCCTAAACCTAACCCGAACCCGAAGTCGAACCCTAACCCTAACCCTAAACCTAACCCTAACCCGAACCCTAACCCTAACACGAACCCGAAACCTAACCCTAACCCTAACCCTAACCCTAAACCCAACCCCAACCCTAACCCTAACACTAACCCTAAACCGAACCCGAACACTAACCCTAACCCTAACCCTTACCCGAACCCGAACCCTAACCCTAACCCCTAACCCGATCGCTAACCCTAACCAGAACCCTAACCCTAACCCGAACCCTAACCCTAACCCGAACCCTAACCTAACCCTAATCCGAACCCTAACTCTAACCCTAACACTAACCCTAACACTAACCCCTAACCCTAAACCCAACCCTAACCCTCACACTAACCCTAACCCTAACCCGAAACCTAACCCTAACCCTAAACCTAACCCTAACCCTAACCCTAACCCGAACCCTAACCCTAACCCCTAACCCGAACCCTAACCCTAACCCTAACCCTAACCCCTAACCCGAACCCTAACCCTAACCCTAACCCTAACCCTAACCCTAACCTGAACCCGAATCCTAACCCTAACCCGAACCCGAACCCTAACCCTAACCCGAACCCTAACCCTAAAACAAACTCTAACCCTAACCCTAACCCGAACCCGAACCCTAACCCTAACCCGAACCCTAACCGTAACCCGAACCCTAACCCTAACCCTAAACCTAACACGAACCCTAAACCTAACCCTAACTCTAAACCTAAACCTAACCCTAACCCGAACCCTAACCCTAACCTGAACCCTAACCCGAACCCTAACCCGAACCCTAACCCTAACACGAACCCGAAACCTAACCCTAACCCTAACCCTAACCCTAAACCCAACCCCAACCCTAACCCTAACACTAACCCTAAACCGAACCCGAACACTAACCCTAACCCTAACCCTAACCCGAACCCGAACCCTAACCCTAACCCCTAACCCGATCGTTAACCCTAACCAGAACCCTAACCCTAACCCGAACCCTAACCCTAACCCGAACCCTAACCTAACCCTAATCCGAACCCTAACCCTAACCCTAACACTAACCTTAACACTAACCCCTAACCCTAAACCCAACCCTAACCCTCACACTAACCCTAACCCTAACCCGAAACCTAACCCTAACCCTAAACCTAACCCTAACCCTAACCCTAACCCGAACCCTAACCCTTACCCCTAACCCGAACCCTAACCCTAACCCTAACCCTAACCCCTAACCCGAACCCTAACCCTAACCCTAACCCTAACCCTAACCCTAACCCGAACCCGAATCCTAACCCTAACCCGAACCCGAACCCTAACCCTAACCCGAACCCTAACCCTAAAACAAACTCTAACCCTAACCCTAACCCGAACCCGAACCCTAACCCTAACCCGAACCCTAACCGTAACCCGAACCCTAACCCTAACCCTAACCCTAACACGAACCCTAACACTAACCCTAACTCTAAACCTAAACCTAACGCTAACCCGAACCCTAACCCTAACCTGAACCCTAACCCGAACCCTTACCCGAACCCTAACCCTAACCCTAACCCGAACCCGAACCCTAACCCTAACCCTAACCCTAACCCGAACCCTAACCCTAACCCTAACCCTAACCCGAACCCGAACCCTAACCCTAACCCTAACTCTAAACCTAAAACTAAACCTAACCCGAACCCTAACCCTAACCGGAACCCTAACCCGAACCCTAACCCTAAGCCTAACCCTAACCCTAACCCTAACACGAACCCGAACCCTAAACCTAACCCGAACCCTAACCCTAACCCTAAACCTAACCCGAACCCTAACCATAACCCGAACCCGAACCCTAACCCTAACCCTAACCCGAACCCTAACCCTAACCCTAACCCGAACCCGAACCCTAATCCGAACCCTAACCCTAACCCTAATGCGGACCCTAACCCTAAACCTAACCCTACCCCTAACCCTAACCCGAACCCGAACCCTAACCCTAAGCCGAAACCTGACTCTAACCCTAACCCTAACCCGAACCCTAACCCTTACCCTAACCCTAACCCGAACCTTAACACGAACCCTAACCCTAACCCGAACCCTAACCCTAACCCTAACCCTAACCGTAACCCGAACACTAACCCTAAACCGAACCCTAACCCTACCCCTAAACCAAACCCTAAACCGAAACCTAACCCTAACCCTAACCCTAACCTAACCCTAATCCGAACCCTAACCCTAACCCTAACCCTAACCCTAACACTAACACCTAACCCTAACCCGAAACCTAACCCTAACCCTAACCCGAACTCGAACCCTAACCCTAACCCCTAACACGAACCCTAACCCTAACCCGAACCCTAACCCTAACACGAACCCTAACCCTAACCTTAACCCTAAGCCGAACCGAACCCTAACCCGAACCCTAACCCTAACCCTAAACCGAACCCTAACCCTAACCCTAACCCTAACCCTAACCCTAACCCGAAACAGAACCCTAACTCTAACCCGAACCCTATCCCTTAACCTAACCCGAACCCTAACCCTAACCCTAACCCTAACCCGAACCCTAACCCGAACCCTAACCCGATCCCTAACCCGAACCCTAACCCTAACCCTAACCCGAACCCTAAACCTAACCCTCACCCTAACCCTAACCCTAACCCGAACCCTAACCCTAACCCTAACCCGAACCCCAACCCTAACCCTAACCCTAACCCGAACCTTAACACGAACCCCAACCCTAACCCTAACCCGAACCCTAACCTAACCATAACCCTAACCCGAACCCTAAACCTAACCCCTAACCCTAACCCTAACCCGAACCCGAACCCTAACACCTAACCCTAACCCTAACCCTAACCCTAACCCGAACCCTAACCACAACCCTAACCCTAACCCGAACCCTAAACCTAAACCTAACCCGAACCCGAACCCGAACCCTAACCCTAACCCGAACCCTACCCTAACCCGAACCCTAAACCTAACCCTAACCCGAACCCTAACCCTAACCTAACGCGAACCCTAACCGTAACCCGAACCCTAACCCTAACCCTAAACCTAACCCTAACCCCGAAACCTAACCCTAACCCTAACCCGAACCCTAACCCGAATCCTAACTCTAACCCTAACCTGAACACTAACCCCTAACAAAAACCTGAACCCGAACGAACCCGAACCCAAACCCGACCCTAACCCTAACCCTAACCCGAACCCTAACCCTAATCCTAACCCTAACCCTAACCCGAACCTAACCCTAACCCTAACTCTAACCCTAAACCTAACCCTAACCCGAACCCTAACCCTAAACCGAACTCTAACCCGAGCGCTAACCCAAACCCTAACCCGAACCCTAACCCTAACCCGAACCCGAACCCAAACCGTAAACCTAACCCTAACCCTAACCCAAACCCTAACCCGAACACTAACCCTAAACCTAACCCTAACCCGAAACCTAACCCTAACCCTAACCCGAACCCTTACCCTAACCCTAACCCGAACCCTAACCCTAACCCTAACCCGAACCCTAAACCTAAAACTAACCCGAACCCTAACCCTAACCCGAACCCTAACCCTAACCCGAACCCTAACCCTAACCCTAACCCTAACCCGAACCCTAACCCTAACCCTAACCCAACCCCTAACCCGAACCCTAACACGTACCCTAACCCTAACCCTAACCCTAACCCTAAACCTAACCCGACCCTAACCCTAACCCTAACCCTAAACCGAACCCTAACCCTAACCCGAACTCTAACCCTAACCCTAACCCGAACCCTAACCCTAACCCGAACCCGAACCCTAACCCGAACCCGAACCCTAACCCTAACCCGAACCCGAACCCTAACCCTAACCCGAACCCTAACCCTAACCCTAACCCTAACCCGAATCCTAAACCTAACCCGAACCCTAACCCTAAACCTAACCCGAAACCTAACCCGGACCCTAACCCGAACCCCAATCCTAACCCTAACCCTAACCCGAACCCTAACCCTAACCATAACACGAACCCTAGCCCTAACCTGAACCCTAACCCTAACCCTAACTCTAACCCTAAACCTAACCCTCACCCGAAACCTAACCATAATCCGAACCCTATCCCGAACCCTAACCCGAACCCTAAACCTAACCCTAACCCTATCCCTAACCCGAACCCTAACCCTAACCCGAACCCTAACCCTAACCTTAACCCTAACCCTAACCCGAACCCTAACCCGAACCCTAACCAGAACCCTAACCCTAACCCTAACCCGAACCCTAAACCGAACCCTAACCCTAACCCTAACCCGAAACCTAACCCTAACCCTAACCCGAACCCTAACCCGAACCCTAACCCTAACCCTAACCCTAACCCGAAACAGAACCCTAACTCTAACCCGAACCCTATCCCTTAACCTAACCCGAACCCTAACCCTAACCCTAACCCTAACCCGAACCCTAACCCGAACCCTAACCCGATCCCTAACCCGAACCCTAACCCTAACCCTAACCCGAACCCTAAACCTAACCCTCACCCTAACCCTAACCCTAACCCGAACCCTAACCCTAACCCTAACCCGAACCCCAACCCTAACCCTAACCCTAACCCGAACCTTAACACGAACCCCAACCCTAACCCTAACCCGAACCCTAACCCTAACCATAACCCTAACCCGAACCCTAAACCTAACCCCTAACCCTAACCCTAACCCGAACCCGAACCCTAACACCTAACCCTAACCCTAACCCTAACCCTAACCCGAACCCTAACCACAACCCTAACCCTAACCCGAACCCTAAACCTAAACCTAACCCGAACCCGAACCCGAACCCTAACCCTAACCCGAACCCTACCCTAACCCGAACCCTAAACCTAACCCTAACCCGAACCCTAACCCTAACCTAACGCGAACCCTAACCGTAACCCGAACCCTAACCCTAACCCTAAACCTAACCCTAACCCGAAACCTAACCCTAACCCTAACCCGAACCCTAACCCGAATCCTAACTCTAACCCTAACCTGAACACTAACCCCTAACAAAAACCTGAACCCGAACCCAAACCCGACCCTAACCCTAACCCTAACCCGAACCCTAACCCTAATCCTAACCCTAACCCTAACCCGAACCTAACCCTAACCCTAACTCTAACCCTAAACCTAACCCTAACCCGAACCCTAACCCTAAACCGAACTCTAACCCGAGCGCTAACCCAAACCCTAACCCGAACCCTAACCCTAACCCGAACCCGAACCCAAACCGTAAACCTAACCCTAACCCTAACCCAAACCCTAACCCGAACACTAACCCTAAACCTAACCCTAACCCGAAACCTAACCCTAACCCTAACCCGAACCCTTACCCTAACCCTAACCCGAACCCTAACCCTAACCCTAACCCGAACCCTAAACCTAAAACTAACCCGAACCCTAACCCTAACCCGAACCCTAACCCTAACCCGAACCCTAACCCTAACCCTAACCCTAACCCGAACCCTAACCCTAACCCTAACCCAACCCCTAACCCGAACCCTAACACGTACCCTAACCCTAACCCTAACCCTAACCCTAAACCTAACCCGACCCTAACCCTAACCCTAACCCTAAACCGAACCCTAACCCTAACCCGAACTCTAACCCTAACCCTAACCCGAACCCTAACCCTAACCCGAACCCGAACCCTAACCCGAACCCGAACCCTAACCCTAACCCGAACCCGAACCCTAACCCTAACCCGAACCCTAACCCTAACCCTAACCCTAACCCGAATCCTAAACCTAACCCGAACCCTAACCCTAAACCTAACCCGAAACCTAACCCGGACCCTAACCCGAACCCCAATCCTAACCCTAACCCTAACCCGAACCCTAACCCTAACCATAACACGAACCCTAGCCCTAACCTGAACCCTAACCCTAACCCTAACTCTAACCCTAAACCTAACCCTCACCCGAAACCTAACCATAATCCGAACCCTATCCCGAACCCTAACCCGAACCCTAAACCTAACCCTAACCCTATCCCTAACCCGAACCCTAACCCTAACCCGAACCCTAACCCTAACCTTAACCCTAACCCTAACCCGAACCCTAACCCGAACCCTAACCAGAACCCTAACCCTAACCCTAACCCGAACCCTAAACCGAACCCTAACCCTAACCCTAACCCGAAACCTAACCCTAACCCTAACCCGAACCCTAACCCGAACCCTAACCCTAACCCTAACCCTAACCCTAACCCGAACCCTAACCCTAACCCTAACCTGAACACTAAACCCTAACCATAACCCGAACCCGAACCATTACACGAACCCTAACCCTAAACCTAACCCGAACCCTAAACCTAACCCTAACCCTAACCCTAAACCTAACCCGAACCCTAACCCTAACCCTAACTCTAACCCTAAACCTAACCCTCACACGAACCCTAACCCTAACCCGAACACTAACCCGAACCCTAACCCGAACCCTAAACCTTACCCTAACCCTAACCCGAACCCTAACACTAACCCGAATCCTAACCCTAATCCTAACCCGAACCCTAACCCGAACCCTAACCAGAACCCTAGCCCTAACCCTAACACGAACCCTAACCCGAACCCTAACCCTAACTCTAACCCGAACCCTAACTCTAACCCTAACCCGAACCCTAACCCGAACCCTAACCCTAACCCTAACCCGAACCCTAAACTTAACCCTAACCCGAACCCGAACCCTAACCCTAACCCTAACCCGAAACCGAACCCTAACCCTAAACCGAACCCTAACCCGAAACCTAACCCTAACCCTCACCTGAACACTAACCCCTAACCCTAACCCGAACCCGAACCCTAACCCGAACCCTAAACCTAAACCTAACCCGAACCCTAACCCTAACCCTAACCCTAACCCTAACCCGAAACCTAACCCTAACCCTAACTCTAACCCTAAACCTAACTCTCACCCGAACCCTAACCCTAACCCGAACCCTAACCCGAACCCTAACCCGAACCGTAAACCTAACCCTAACCCTAACCCTAAACCGAACCCTAACCCTAACTCGAACACTAACCCTAACCCTAACCCGAACCCTAACCCAAACCCTAACCCTAACCCGAAACTTAACCTGAACCCTAACCCTAACCCTAACCCGAACCCTAACCCTAACCCTAACCGAACCCTAATCCGAACCCTAAACCTAACCCTAACCCTAACCCTAACCCTAACACTAACCCCTAACCCTAACCCGAAACCTAACCCTAACCCTAACCCGAACCCGAACCCTAACCCCTAACCCTAACCCGAATCCGAACCCTATACCTAACCCTAACCCTAACACTAACCCAAACCCGAACCCTAACCCTAACCCGAACCCTAACCCTAACCCTAACCCGAACCCTAACCCTAACATGAACCCTAACCCTAATCCTAACCCGAACCCGAACCCTAACCCTGACCCCTAACCCGAACCCTAACCCTAACCCGAACCCTAACCCTAACCCGAACCCTAACCCTAACGCTAACCCGAACCCTAACCCTAACCCTAACCCTAACCCAAACCTAACACGAACCCTAACCCGAACCCTACCCCTAACCCTAACCCTAACCAGAACCCGAACCAGAACCCTAACCCTAACCCTAACCCGAAGCCTAACCCTAACCCGAACCCTAACCGAACCCTAACCAGAACCCTAAACCTAACCCTAAACCGAACCCTAACCCTAACCCGAACCCTAACCGAAACCTGAACTCGAACCGGAACCCTAATCCTAACGCGAACCCTAACCCTAACCCTAACCCTAATCCGAACACTAACCCTAAACCTAACCCTAACCCGAACCCGAAACCTAACCCTAACCCGAACCCTAACCCTAACCCTAACCCGAAACTTAACACGAACCCTAACCCTAAACCTAACCCGAACCCTATGCCTAACTCTAACCCTAACCCTATCATAACCCGAACCCGAACCCTAATCCTAACCCTAACCCTAACCCTAACCCGAACCCGAACCCTAACCCTAACCCGAACCCTAACCCTAACCCGAACCCTAACCCTAACCCTAACCCGAACCCTAACCCTAACCCTAACCCGAACCCTAACCGTAACCCGAACCCTAACCCTAACCCTAAACCTAACCCTAACCCGAACCCTAACCCTAACCCTAAACCGAACCCTAACCCGAACCCTACCCCTAACCCTAACCTGAACACTAACCCCTAACAATAACCCGAACCGGAACCCAAACAAGACTCTAACCCTAACCCTAACCCGAACCCTAACCCTAACCCTGACCCTAACCCTAACCCTAATCCGAACCTAACCCTAACCCTAACTCTAACCCTAAACCTAACCCTAACCCGAAACCTAACCCTAAACCGAACTCTAACCCGAGCGCTAACCCGAACCCTAACCCGAACCCTAACCCTAATCCGAACCCGAACCCGAACCCTAACCCTCACCCTAACCCTAACCCGAACCCTAACCCGAGCACTAACCCAAAACCTAAACCGAACCCTAAACCTAACCCGAACCCGAACCCGTACCCTAACCCTAACCCTAACCCGAACACTAACCCTAACCATAACCCTAACCCGAACCCTAAACCTAACCCGAACCCGAACCCTAACCCTAACCCGAACCCGAACCCGAACCCTAACCCTAACCCTAACCCGAAACCTAACCCGAACCCTAACCCTAACCCTAACCCGAAACCTAACCCTAACCCTAACCGGAACCCTAACCCTAACCCTAACCCGAACCCGAACCCTAAACCTAACCCTAACCGGAACCCTAACCCTAACCTTAACCCTAACCTGAAACATAACCCTAACCCGAACCCTAACCCTAACCCTAACCCTAACCCTAACCCTAACCCGAACCCTAACCCGAACCCTAACCCGAACCCTAACCCTAAAACTAACCCGAAACCTAACCCTAACCCTAACCCGAACCGGAATCCTAACCCGAACCCTAACCCTAAACCTAATACGAACCCTAACACTAACCCTAACCCGAAACCTGACCCTAAACCTAACCCTTAACCGAACCCTAACCCTAACCCTAACCCTAACCCGAAACTTAACACGAACCCTAACCCTAACCCTAAACCGAACCCTATGCCAAACCCTAACCCTAACCCGAACACTAACCCTAACCCGAACCCTAACCCTAACCCTAACCCTAACCCTAACCCGAACCCTAAACCTAACCCTAACCTAACCCTAATCCGAACCCTAACCCTAACCCTAACTCTAACCCTAACCCTAACACTAACCCCTAAACCGAACCCGACCCCTAACCCCTAACCCTAACCCGATCCCGAACCCTAAACCTAACCCTAACACGAACCCTAAGCCTAACCCGAACCCGAACCCTAACCCTAACCCGAACCCTAACCCTAACACTAACCCGAACCCGAACCCTACCACAAACCCTAACCCTAACCCTAACCCGAACTCTAACCCGAACCCGAACCCTAACACGAACCCGAACCCTATCCCTAAACCTAACCCTAAACCGAACCCTAACCCTAACCCGAACCCTAACCCTAACCCTAACCCTAATCCGAACCTGAACCCTAACACTAACCCGACCCCTAACCCGAACCCTAACACGTACCCTAACCCTAACCCTAACCCTAACCCTAACCCGAACCTTAACCCTAACCCTAACCCTAACCCGAACCCTAACCCTAACCCTAACCCTAACCCGAACCCTAACCCTAACCCGAACCCGAACACTGACCCAAACCCTAACCCGAACACTAACCCTAATCCTAACCGGAAACCTAACCCGAACCCTAACCCTAACCCTAACTTGAACACTAACCCCTAACCCTAACCCGAACCCGAACCCTAAACCGAACCCTAACCCTAACCCTAAACCGATCCCTAACCCTAACCCTAACCCTAACCCTAACCCAAACCCTAACCCGAACCCAAACCCTAACCGTAACCCTAACTCTAACCCTAAACCTAACCCTCACCCGAACCCTAAACGTAACCCGAACCCTAACCCGAACCCTAACCCGAACCCTAAAACTAACCTTAACCCTATCCCTAACCCGAACCCTAAACCTAACCCGAACCCTAACCCTAACCCTAACCCTAACCCGAACCCTAACCCGAACCCTAAACCGAACCCTAACGCTAACCCTAACCCGAACCCTAACCCGAACCCTATCCCTAACCCTAACCCGAAACCTAACCCTAACCCTAACCCGAACCCTAACCCGAACCCTAACCCTAAGCCTAACCATAACCCTAACCCTAACCCTAACCCTAACCTGAACTCTAACCCCTAACCCTAACCCGAACCCGAACCCTAACCCGAACCCTAACCCTAAACCTAACCCGAACCCTAACCCTAACCCTAACCCTAACCCGAACCCTAACCCTAACCCGAATCCTAACCCTAACCCTAACCCGAACCCTAACCCGAACCCTAAACCGAACCCTAGCCCTAACCCTAACCCGAACCCTAACCCGAACCCTAACCCTAACCCTAAACCGAACCCTAACCCTAAACCTAACCCGAACCCTAACCCAAACCCTAACCCTAACTCTAACCCGAACCCTAAACCTAACCCTAACCCGAACCCGAACCCTAACCCTAACCCTAACCCGAAACCGAACCCTAACCCTAACCCGAACCCTAACCCGAAACCTAACCCTAACCCTCACCTGAACACTAACCCCTAACCCTAACCCGAAACCGAACCCTAACCCGAAACCTAAACCTAAACCTAAACCGAACACAAACCCTAACCCTAACCCTAACCCTAACCCTAACCCGAAACCTAACCCTAACCCTAACTCTAACCCTAAACCTAACCCTAACCCGAACCCTAACCCTAACCCTAACCCTAACCCAACCCTAACCCGAACCCTAATCCGAACCCTAACCCGAACCCTAACCCCTAACCCTACCCCTAACCCGAACCCTAACCCGAACCCGAACCCTAAACCTAACCCGAACCCGAACCCTAACCCTAACCCGAACTCGAACCCGAACCCTAACCTTAACCCTAACCCTAACCCCAACCCTAACCCGAACCCTAAACCGAACCCTAACCCGAACCCTATCCCTAACCCTAACCCGAACCCTACCCCAAACCCGAACCCTAACCCGAACCCGAAACCTAACCCTAACCCGAACTCGAACCAGAACCCTAACGCTAACCCTAACCCTAACCCGAACCCTAACCGGAAACCTAACTCTTACCCGAACCCTAAACTGAACCCTAACCCGAAGCCTAACCCTCACCCTAACCCTATCCCTAACCCGAACCCTAACCCTAACCCTAAACCTAACCCTAACTCGAACCCTAACCCGAACCCTAACCCTAACCCTAACCCTCAACCGTACCCTAACCCGAACTCTAACTCGGCCCTAACCCTAACCCCTAACCCTAACCCAAAACCGAACCCTAACCCGAACCCGTACATGAACCCTAACCCTAACCCGAACCCTCACCCTAACCCTAACCCCGAACCCGAACCCTAACCCTAACCCTAAACCTAACCTGCACCCTAACCCTAACCTGAACCCGAAACCTAACCCTAACCCTAACCCTAACCCTAACCCCAACCCCAACCCTAACCCTAACACTAACCCTAACCCTAACCCGAACCCTAACCCTAACCCTAACCCGAACCCGAACCCTAACCCTAACCCCTAACCCGAACGCTAACCCTAACCCGAACCCTAAACCTAACCCGAACCCTAACCCTAACCCGAATCCTAACCTAACCCTAATCCGAACCCTAAACCTAACCCTAACCCTAACCCTAAAACTAACCCCTAACCCTAACCCTAGGCCTAACCCCAACCCTAACCCTCACACTAACCCTAACCCTACCCAAACCATAACCCTAACACGAAACCTAAACCTAAGCCGAACCCTAACCCTAAACCTAACCCGAACCCTAACCCGAAACCTAACCCTAACCCTAACCCGAACGCTAACCCTAACCCGAACCCTAACCCAAAACCTAACCCGAACCCTAACCCTTACCCGAACCATAACCCTAACCCTAACTCTAACCCTAAACCTAACCCTAACCCGAACCCGAACCATAACCCGAACACTAACCCGAACCCTAACCGGAACCCTAACCCTAACCCTAACCCTAACCCGAACCCTAACCCTAACCCGAACCCTAACCCGAACCCTAACCCTAACCCTAACCCGAACCCTAACCCGAACCCTAACCCTAACCCTAACCCTAACCCAAACCCTAACCCTAAACCTAACCCGAAACCTAAACCTAACCCTAACCCGAACCCGATCCCTAACCCGAACACTAACCCTAACCCTAATACGAACCCTAACCCTAATCCTAAACCTAACCCGAACCCGAACCCTAACCCTAACCCGAAACCTGACCCTAACCCTAACCCTAACCCGAACCCTAACCCTAACCCTAACCCGAACCCGAACCTTAACACGAACCCTAACCCTAACCCTAACCCGAACCCTATGCCTAACTCTAACCCGAACACTAACCCTAACCCGAACCCTAACCCTAAACCTAACCCTAACCCTAACCCGAACCCTAAACCTAACCCTAACCTAACCCTACTCCGAACCCTAAACCTAACCCTAACCCTAACCCGAACCCTAACCCTAACCCTAATCCGAACCCGAACCCTACCTCAAAACCTAACCCTAAACCTAACCCGAACCCTAAACCTAACACGAACCCTAACCCTAACCCGAACCCGAACCCAAACCCTAAACCTAACCTGCACCCTAAACCTAATCCGAACCCGAAGTCGAACCCTAACCCTAACCCTAAACCTAACCCTAACCCTAACCCTAACCTAATCCGAACCCGAAGTCGAACCCTAACCCTAACCCTAACCCTAAACCCAACCCCAACCCTAACCCTAACACTAACCCTAAACCGAACCCGAACACTAACCCTAACCCTAACCCTTACCCGAACCCGAACCCTAACCCTAACCCCTAACCCGATCGCTAACCCTAACCAGAACCCTAACCCTAACCCGAACCCTAACCCTAACCCGAACCCTAACCTAACCCTAATCCGAACCCTAACTCTAACCCTAACACTAACCCTAACACTAACCCCTAACCCTAAACCCAACCCTAACCCTCACACTAACCCTAACCCTAACCCGAAACCTAACCCTAACCCTAAACCTAACCCTAACCCTAACCCTAACCCGAACCCTAACCCTAACCCCTAACCCGAACCCTAACCCTAACCCTAACCCTAACCCCTAACCCGAACCCTAACCCTAACCCTAACCCTAACCCTAACCCTAACCTGAACCCGAATCCTAACCCTAACCCGAACCCGAACCCTAACCCTAACCCGAACCCTAACCCTAAAACAAACTCTAACCCTAACCCTAACCCGAACCCGAACCCTAACCCTAACCCGAACCCTAACCGTAACCCGAACCCTAACCCTAACCCTAAACCTAACACGAACCCTAAACCTAACCCTAACTCTAAACCTAAACCTAACCCTAACCCGAACCCTAACCCTAACCTGAACCCTAACCCGAACCCTAACCCGAACCCTAACCCTAACACGAACCCGAAACCTAACCCTAACCCTAACCCTAACCCTAAACCCAACCCCAACCCTAACCCTAACACTAACCCTAAACCGAACCCGAACACTAACCCTAACCCTAACCCTAACCCGAACCCGAACCCTAACCCTAACCCCTAACCCGATCGTTAACCCTAACCAGAACCCTAACCCTAACCCGAACCCTAACCCTAACCCGAACCCTAACCTAACCCTAATCCGAACCCTAACCCTAACCCTAACACTAACCTTAACACTAACCCCTAACCCTAAACCCAACCCTAACCCTCACACTAACCCTAACCCTAACCCGAAACCTAACCCTAACCCTAAACCTAACCCTAACCCTAACCCTAACCCGAAACCTAACCCTTACCCCTAACCCGAACCCTAACCCTAACCCTAACCCTAACCCCTAACCCGAACCCTAACCCTAACCCTAACCCTAACCCTAACCCTAACCCGAACCCGAATCCTAACCCTAACCCGAACCCGAACCCTAACCCTAACCCGAACCCTAACCCTAAAACAAACTCTAACCCTAACCCTAACCCGAACCCGAACCCTAACCCTAACCCGAACCCTAACCGTAACCCGAACCCTAACCCTAACCCTAACCCTAACACGAACCCTAACACTAACCCTAACTCTAAACCTAAACCTAACGCTAACCCGAACCCTAACCCTAACCTGAACCCTAACCCGAACCCTTACCCGAACCCTAACCCTAACCCTAACCCGAACCCGAACCCTAACCCTAACACTAACCCTAACCCGAACCCTAACCCTAACCCTAACCCTAACCCGAACCCGAACCCTAACCCTAACCCTAACTCTAAACCTAAAACTAAACCTAACCCGAACCCTAACCCTAACCGGAACCCTAACCCGAACCCTAACCCTAAGCCTAACCCTAACCCTAACCCTAACACGAACCCGAACCCTAAACCTAACCCGAACCCTAACCCTAACCCTAAACCTAACCCGAACCCTAACCATAACCCGAACCCGAACCCTAACCCTAACCCTAACCCGAACCCTAACCCTAACCCTAACCCGAACCCGAACCCTAATCCGAACCCTAACCCTAACCCTAATGCGGACCCTAACCCTAAACCTAACCCTACCCCTAACCCTAACCCGAACCCGAACCCTAACCCTAAGCCGAAACCTGACTCTAACCCTAACCCTAACCCGAACCCTAACCCTTACCCTAACCCTAACCCGAACCTTAACACGAACCCTAAACCTAACCCGAACCCTAACCCTAACCCTAACCCTAACCGTAACCCGAACACTAACCCTAAACCGAACCCTAACCCTACCCCTAAACCAAACCCTAAACCGAAACCTAACCCTAACCCTAACCCTAACCTAACCCTAATCCGAACCCTAACCCTAACCCTAACCCTAACCCTAACACTAACACCTAACCCTAACCCGAAACCTAACCCTAACCCTAACCCGAACTCGAACCCTAACCCTAACCCCTAACACGAACCCTAACCCTAACCCGAACCCTAACCCTAACACGAACCCTAACCCTAACCTTAACCCTAAGCCGAACCCGAACCCTAACCCGAACCCTAACCCTAACCCTAAACCGAACCCTAACCCTAACCCTAACCCTAACCCTAACCCTAACCCGAAACAGAACCCTAACTCTAACCCGAACCCTATCCCTTAACCTAACCCGAACCCTAACCCTAACCCTAACCCTAACCCGAACCCTAACCCGAACCCTAACCCGATCCCTAACCCGAACCCTAACCCTAACCCTAACCCGAACCCTAAACCTAACCCTAACCCTAACCCTAACCCTAACCCGAACCCTAACCCTAACCCTAACCCGAACCCCAACCCTAACCCTAACCCTAACCCGAACCTTAACACGAACCCCAACCCTAACCCTAACCCGAACCCTAACCCTAACCATAACCCTAACCCGAACCCTAAACCTAACCCCTAACCCTAACCCTAACCCGAACCCGAACCCTAACACCTAACCCTAACCCTAACCCTAACCCTAACCCGAACCCTAACCACAACCCTAACCCTAACCCGAACCCTAAACCTAAACCTAACCCGAACCCGAACCCGAACCCTAACCCTAACCCGAACCCTACCCTAACCCGAACCCTAAACCTAACCCTAACCCGAACCCTAACCCTAACCTAACGCGAACCCTAACCGTAACCCGAACCCTAACCCTAACCCTAAACCTAACCCTAACCCGAAACCTAACCCTAACCCTAACCCGAACCCTAACCCGAATCCTAACTCTAACCCTAACCTGAACACTAACCCCTAACAAAAACCTGAACCCGAACCCAAACCCGACCCTAACCCTAACCCTAACCCGAACCCTAACCCTAATCCTAACCCTAACCCTAACCCGAACCTAACCCTAACCCTAACTCTAACCCTAAACCTAACCCTAACCCGAACCCTAACCCTAAACCGAACTCTAACCCGAGCGCTAACCCAAACCCTAACCCGAACCCTAACCCTAACCCGAACCCGAACCCAAACCGTAAACCTAACCCTAACCCTAACCCAAACCCTAACCCGAACACTAACCCTAAACCTAACCCTAACCCGAAACCTAACCCTAACCCTAACCCGAACCCTTACCCTAACCCTAACCCGAACCCTAACCCTAACCCTAACCCGAACCCTAAACCTAAAACTAACCCGAACCCTAACCCTAACCCGAACCCTAACCCTAACCCGAACCCTAACCCTAACCCTAACCCTAACCCGAACCCTAACCCTAACCCTAACCCAACCCCTAACCCGAACCCTAACACGTACCCTAACCCTAACCCTAACCCTAACCCTAAACCTAACCCGACCCTAACCCTAACCCTAACCCTAAACCGAACCCTAACCCTAACCCGAACTCTAACCCTAACCCTAACCCGAACCCTAACCCTAACCCGAACCCGAACCCTAACCCGAACCCGAACCCTAACCCTAACCCGAACCCGAACCCTAACCCTAACCCGAACCCTAACCCTAACCCTAACCCTAACCCGAATCCTAAACCTAACCCGAACCCTAACCCTAAACCTAACCCGAAACCTAACCCGGACCCTAACCCGAACCCCAATCCTAACCCTAACCCTAACCCGAACCCTAACCCTAACCATAACACGAACCCTAGCCCTAACCCGAACCCTAACCCTAACCCTAACAAGAACCCTAACCCTAAACCTAACCCGAACCCTAACCCGGACCCTAACCCGAACCCCAACCCTAACCCTAACCCTAACCCGAACCCTAACCCTAACCCGAACCCGAACCCTAGCCCTAACCCGAACCGTAACCCTAAACCTAACCCGAATCCTAACTCTAACCCGGACCCTAACACGAACCCTAACCCGAACACTAAACCTAACCCGATCCCGAATCCTAACCCTAACCCTAACCCTAACCCGAACACTAACCCTAAACCGAACCCTAACCCTAACCCTAACCCTAACCCGAAACCTAACCCAAACCCTAACCCTAACCCTAACCCGAACCCTAAACCTAAACCTAACCCGAAACCTAACCCTAACCCTATCCCGAACCCGAACCCTAAACCGAACCCTATCCCTAACCCTAATACGAACCCTAACCCTAACCCTAACCCTAACCCTAACCCTAAACCGAACCCGAACCCTTACCCTAACCTAACCCTAATCCGAACCCTAACTCTAACCCTAACCCTAACCCTAACACTAACCCCAAACCTAACCCTAACCCTAACCCTAACCCTAACCCGAACCCGAACACTAACCCCTAACCCTAACCCAAACCCGAACCCTAAACCTTACCCTAACCCTAACCCTAACCCTAACCCGAGCCCGAACCCTAACCCTAACCCGAAACCGAACCCAAACCCTAACCCTAACACTAACCCTAACCCGAACCCTAACCCGAGCGCTACCCCAAAACCTAACCCGAACCCTGAACCTAACCCGAACCCGAACCCGAAACCTAACCCTAACCCTAACCCGAACACTAACCCTAACCATAACCCTAACCCGAACCCTAAACCTAACCCTAACCCTAACCCTAAACCTAACCCGAATCCTAACTCTAACCCGAACCCTAACCCGAACCCTAACCCGAACACTAAACCTAACCCGATCCCGAACCCTAACCCTAACCCGAACCAGAACCCCAACCCTAAACCTAACCCTAACCCGAACCCTAACACTAACCCTAACCCGAACCCTAAACCGAACCCTAACCCGAACCCTAACCCTAACCCTAACCCTAACCCGAAACCTAACCCTAACCCTAACCCGAACCCTAAACCGAACCCTAACCCTAACCCTAACCCGAACCATCACCCTAACCCTAACCCGAACCATAACCCGAACCCTAACCCTAAACCTAACCCTAACCGGAACCCTAACCATAACCCGAACACTAACCCGAACCCTAACCCGAACCCTAACCCTAACCCTAACCCTAACCCGAACACTAACCCTAACCCGAACCCTAACCCTAACCCTAACCCTAACCCTAACCCGAACCCTAACCCGAACCCTAACCCGAACCCTAACCCTAACCCTAACCCGAACCCTAACCCTAAACCTAACCCGAAACCTAACCCTAACCCTAACCCTAACCCGAAACCTAACCCGAACCCTAACCCTAACCGTAATACAAACCCTAACCCGAACCCTAACCCTAACCCTAACCCGATCCTGAACCTTACCCTAACCCGAACCCTGACCTTAACGCTAACCCTAACCTGAACCCTAACCCTAACCCTAACCCTAACCCTAACCCGAACCTTAACACGAACCCTAACCCTAACCGTAACTCGAACCCTATGCCTAACCCTAACCCTAACACGAACACTAACCCTAACCCGAACCCTAACCCTAACCCTAACCCTAACCCTAAACCGAACTCTAACCCTAACCCTAACCAAACCCTAATCCGAACCCTAACCCTAACCCTAACCCTAACCCTAACACTAACCCCTAACCCTAACCCGAAACCTAACCCTAACCCTAACCCGAACCCGAACCATAACCCCTAACCCTAACCCGAACCCGAACCCTAAACCTAAACCTAAACCTAACCCTAAACCTAACCCGAACCCAAAACCTAACCCTAACCCGAACCCTAACCCTAACCCGAACACGAACCCTAACCCAAACCCTAACCCTAACCCTAACCCGAACCCTAACCCTAACACGAACGCTAACCCTAACCCGAACCCGAACCCTAACCCTAACCCTAAACCTAACCTGCACCCTAACCCTAACCTGAACCCGAAACCTAACCCTAACCCTAACCCTAACCCGAACCCGAACCCTAACACTAACCCCTAACCCGAACGCTAACCCTAACCCGAACCCTAACCCTAACCCGAATCCTAACCTAACCCTAATCCGAACCCTAACCCTAACCCTAACCCTAACCCTAAAGCTAACCCCTAACCCTAACCTAGGCCTAACCCCAACCCTAACCTCACACTAACCCTAACCCTAACCCAAACCCTAAACCTAACCCGAAACCTAAACCTAACCCAAACCGAACCCTAAACCTAACCCGAACCCTAACCCGGACCCTAACCCCAACCCTAACCCGAACACTAACCCTAACCCTAACCCGAACCCTAACCCTAACCCGAACCCTAACCCTTACCCGAACCCTAACCCTAACCCTAACTCTAACCCTAAACCAAACCCTAACCCGAACACTAACCATAACCCGAACACTAACCCGAACCCTAACCGGAACCCTAACCTTAACCCTAACCCGAACCCTAACCCTAACCCGAAACCTAACACTAAACCTAGCCCTAACATTAACCCGAACCCTAACACGAACCCTAACCCTAACCCTAACCCGAACCCTAACCTTAAACCTAACCCGAAACCTAACCCTAACCCTAACCCGATCCCTAACCCGAACCCTAAACCTAACCCTAATACGAACCCTAAACCTAACCCTAACCCTAAACCTAACCCGAACCCGAACCCTTACGCTAACCCGAAACCTGACCCTAAACCTAAACCTAACCCGAACCCTAACCCTAACCCTAAACCTAACCCGCACCCTAACCCTAACCCGAACCCGAAGCCGAACCCTAACCCTAACCCTAAACCTAACCCTAACCCGAACCCTAACCCTAACACGAACCCGAAACCTAACCCTAACCCTAACCCTAACCCTAAACCCAACCCCAACCCTAACCCTAACACTAACCCTAAACCGAACCCGAACCCTAACCCTAACCCTAACCCTAACCCTAACCCGAACCCGAACCCTAACCCTAACCCCTAACCCGAACGCTAACCCTAACCAGAACCCTAACCCTAACCCGAACCCTAACCCTAACCCGAACCCTAACCTAACCATAATCCGAACCCTAACCCTAACCCTAACCCTAACCCTAACACTAACCCCTAACCCTAAACCCAACCCTAAACCTCACACTAACCCTAACCCTAACCCGAAACCTAACCCTAACCCTAACCCTAACCCTAACCCGAACCCTAACCCGAAACCTAACCCGAACCCTAGCCCTAACCCTAACTCGAACCCTAACCCTAACCCTAACCCTAACTCTAACCCGAACCCTAACCCTAACCCTAACCCGAAACCTAACCCGAACCCTAAACCTAACTCTATCATAACCCGAACCCTAACCCTAACCCTAACCCTAACCCGAACCCGAACCCTAACCCTAACCCGAACCCTAACCCTAACCTGAACCCTAAACCTAACCCTAACCCGAACCCTAACCCTAACCTAACCCGAACCCTAATCGTAACCCGAACCCTAACCCTAACCCTAAACCTAACCCTAACCCGAATCCTAACCCTAACCCTAAACCGAACCCTAACCCGAACCCTAACCCTAACCCTAACCTGAACACTAACCCCTAACAATAACCTGAACCCGAACCCAATCCCGACCCTAACCCTAACCCTAACCCGAACCCTAACCCTAACCCTAACCCGAACCTAACCCTAACCCTAACCCTAAATCTAACCCTAAACCTAACCCTAACCCGAACCCTAAACCTAACCCTAACCCTAACCCTAAACCTAACCCGAATCCTAACTCTAACCCGAACCCTAACCCGAACCCTAACCCGAACACTAAACCTAACCCGATCCCAAAACCTAACCCTAACCCGAACCCGAACCCGAACCCTAAACCTAATCCTAACCCGAAACCTAACACTAACCCTAACCTGAACCCTAACCCGAACCATAACCCGAACCCTAACCCTAACCCTAACCCTAACCCGAAACCTAACCCTAACCCTAACCCGAAGCCTAACCCGAACACTAACCCTAACCCTAACCCTAACCCGGACACTAACCCTAACCCGAACCCTAACCCTAACCCTAACCCTAACCCTAACCGTAACCCGAACCCTAACCCGAGCCCTAACCCGAACCCTAACCCTAATCCTAACCCGAACCCTAACCCTAAACCTAACCCGAAACCAAACCCTAACCCTAACCCGAACCCTAACCCGAACCCTAACCCTAACCGTAATACGAACCCTAACCCTAACCTAACCCTAACACTAACCCGAACCTGAACACTAACCCTAACCCGAACCCTGACCTTAACGCTAACCCTAACCCGAACCCTAACCCTAACCCTAACCCTAACCCGAACCTTAACACGAACCCTAACCCTAACCCTAACTCAAACCCTATGCCTAACCCTAACCCTAACCCGAACACTAACCCTAACCCGAACCCTAACCCTAACCCTAACCCTAACCCTAACCCGAACTCTAACCCTAACCCTAACCTAACCCTAATCCGAACCCTAACACTAACCCTAACCCTAACCCTAACACTAACCCCTAACCCTAACACGAAACCTAACCCTAACCCTAACCCGAACCCGATCCCTAACCCCTAAACCTAACACGAACCCGAACCCTAAACCTAAACCTAACCCTAACCCTAACCCTAACCCGAACCCAAACCCTAACCCTAACCCGAACCCTAACCCTAAACCGAACCCGAACCCTAACCCAAACCCTAACCCTAACCCGAACCCGAACCCTAACCCTAACACGAACCCTAACCCTAACCCGAACCCGAACCCTAACCCTAACCCTAAACCTAACCTGCACCCTAACCCTAACCTGAAACCGAAACCTAACACTAACCCTAACCCTAACCCTAACCCCAACCCCAACCCTAACCCTAACACTAACCCTAACCCGAACCCTAACCCTAACCCTAATCCTAACCCGAACCCGAACCCTAACCCTAACCCCTAACCCGAACGCTAACCCTAACCCGAACCCTAAACCTAACCCGAACCCTAACCCTAACCCGAATCCTAACCTAACCCTAATCCGAACCCTAACCCTAACCCTAACCCTAACCCTAAAACTAACCCCTAACCCTAACCCTAGGCCTAAACCCAACCCTAACCCTCACACTAACCCTAACCCTACCCAAACCATAACCCTAACACGAAACCTAAACCTAACCCGAACCCTAAACCTAAACCTAACCCGAACCCTAACCCGGACCCTAACCCTAACCCTAACCCGAACCCTAACCCTAACCCGAACCCTAACCCAAACCCTAACCCGAACCCTAACCCTTACCCGAAACATAACCCTAACCCTAACTCTAACCCTAAACCTAACCCTAACCCGAACCCGAACCATAACCCGAACACTAACCCGAACCCTAACCGGACCCCTAACCCTAACCCTAACCCTAACCCGAACCCTAACCCTAACCCGAACCCTAACCCGAACCCTAACCCTAAACCTAACCCGAACCCTAACCCGAACCCTAACCCTAACCCTAACCCTAACCCGAACCCTAACCCCAAACCTAACCCGAAACCTAAACCTAACCCTAACCCGAACCCGATCCCTAACCCGAACCCTAACCCTAACCCTAACCCTAATTCGAACCCTAACCCTAACCCTAACCCTAACCCGAACCCGAACCCTAACCCTAACCCGAAACCTGACCCTAACCCTAACCCTAACCCGAACCCTAACCCTAACCCTAACCCTAACCCGAACCTTAACACGAACCCTAACCCTAACCCTAACCCGAACCCTATGCCTAACTCTAACCCGAACACTAACCCTAACCCGAACCCTAACCTTAAACCTAACCCTAACCCTAACCCGAACCCTAAACCTAACCCTAACCTAACCCTACTCCGAACCCTAAACCTAAACCTAACCCTAACCCGAACCCGAACCCTAACCCTAACCCGAACCCTAACCCTAACCCTAATCCGAACCCGAACCCTACCTCAAAACCTAACCCTAACCCTTACCCGAACCCTAAACCTAACACGAACCCTAACCCTAACCCGAACCCGAACCCTAACCCTAAACCTAACCCGCACCCTAAACCTAACCCGAACCCGAAGCCGAACCCTAACCCTAACCCTAAACCTAACCCTAACCCGAACCCTAAGCCTAACACGAACCCGAAACCTAACACTAACCCTAACCATAACCCTAAACCCAACCCCAACCCTAACCCTAACACTAACCTTAAACCGAACCCGAACCCTAACCCTAACCCTAACCCTAACCCGAACCCGAACCCTAACCCTAACCCCTAACCCGATCGCTAACCCTAACCAGAACCCTAACCCTAACCCGAACCCTAACCCTAACCCGAACCCTAACCTAACCCTAATCCGAACCCTAACCCTAACCCTAACACTAACCCTAACACTAACCCCTAACCCTAAACCCAACCCTAACACTCACACTAACCCTAACCCTAACCCGAAACCTAACCCTAACCCTAACCCTAACCCTAACCCTAACCAGAACCCTAACCCTAACCCCTAACCCGAACCCTAACCCTAACCCTAACCCTAACCCTAACCCTAACCCGAACCCGAACCCTAACCCTAACCCGAACCCGAAACCTAACCCTAACCCGAACCCTAACCCTAAACCAAACTCTAACCCTAACCCTAACCCGAACCCGAACCCTAACCCTAACCCGAACCCTAACCGTAACCCGAACCCTAACCCTAACCCTAACACGAACCCTAACCCTAACCCTAACTCTAAACCTAAACCTAACCCTAACCCGAAACCTAACCCTAACCTGAACCCTAACCCGAACCCTAACCCGAACCCTAACCCTAACCCTAACCCGAAACCGAACCCTAACCCTAACCCTAACCCTAACCCGAACCCTCACCCTAACCCTAACCCTAACCCTAACCCGAAACCGAACCCTAACCCTAACCCTAACTCTAAACCTAAAACTAACCCTAACCCGAACCCTAACCCTAACCTGAACCCTAACCCGAACCCTAACCCTAAGCCTAACCCTAACCCTAACCCTAACCCGAACCCGAACCCTAAACCTAACCCGAACCCTAACCCTAACCCTAAACCTAACCCGAACCCTAACCATAACCCGAACCCGAACCCTAACCCTAACCCTAACCCGAACCCTAACCCTAACCCTAACCCGAACCCGAACCCTAATCCGAACCCTAACCCTAACCCTAATGCGAACCCTAACCCTAAACCTAACCCTACCCCTAACCCTAACCCGAACCCGAACCCTAACCCTAAGCCGAAACCTGACCCTAAACCTAACCCTAACCCGAACCCTAACCCTTATCCTAACCCTAACCCGAACCTTAACACGAACCCTAAACCTAACCCGAACCCTAACCCTAACCCTAACCCTAACCGTAACCCGAACACTAACCCTAAACCGAACCCTAACCCTACCCCTTAACCAAACCCTAAACCGAAACCTAACCCTAACCCTAACCCTAACCTAACCCTAATCCGAACCCTAAACCTAACCCTAACCCTAACCCTAACACTAACACCTAACCCTAACCCGAAACCTAACCCTAACCCTAACCCGAACCCGAACCCTAACCCTAACCCCTAACACGAACCCTAACCCTAACCCGAACCCTAACCCTAACCCGAACCCTAACCCCAACCCTAACCCTAACCCTAAGCCGAACCCGAACCCTAAACCGAACCCTAACCCTAACCCTAAACCGAACCCTAACCCTAACCCTAACCCTAACCCGAAACCGAACCCTAACTCTAAGCCGAACCCTATCCCTTAACCTAACCCGAACCCTAACCCTAACCCTAACCCTAACCCGAACCCTAACCCGAACCCTAACCCGATCCCTAACCCGAACCCTAACCCTAACCCTAACCCGAACCCTAAACCTAACCCTAATCCTAACACTAACCCTAACCCGAACCCTAACCCTAACCCTAACCCGAACCCTAACCCTAACCCTAAACCTAACCCGAACCTTAACACGAACCCTAACCCGAACCCGAACCCGAACCCTAACCCTAACCATAACCCTAACCCGAACCCTAAACCTAACCCCTAACCCTAACCCTAACCCAAACCCGAACCCTAACACCGAACCCTAACCCTAACCCTAACCCTAACCCGAACCCTAACCCCAACCCTAACCCTAACCTGAACCCTAACCCTAAACCTACCCCGAACCCGAACCCGAACCCTAACCCTAACCCGAACCCTAACCCTAACCCGAACCGTAAACCTAACCCTAACCCGAACCCTAACCCTAACCTAACCCGAACCCTAACCGTAACCCGAACTCTAACCCTAACACTAAACCTAACCCTAACCCGAACCCTAACCCTAACCCTAACCCGAACCCTAACCCGAACCCTAACTCTAACCCTAACCTGAACACTAACCCCTAACAATAACCTGAACCCGAACCCAAACCCGACCCTAACCCTAACCCTAACCCGAACCCTAACCCTAATCCTGACCCTAACCCTAACCCGAACCTAACCCTAACCCTAACTCTAACCCTAAACCTAACCCTAACCCGAACCCTAACCCTAAACCGAACTCTAACCCGAGCGCTAACCCAAACCCTAACCCGAACCCTAACCCTAAACCGAACCCGAACCCAAACCGTAACCCTAACCCTAACCCTAACCTGAACCCTAACCCTAACCATAACCCTAACCCGAACCCTAAACCTTACCCCTAACCCTAACCCTAACCCGAACCCGAACCCTAACCCTAACCCTAACACCTAACCCTAACCCTAACCCTAAACCTAACCCGAACCCCAACCCTAACCCTAACTCGAACCCTAACCCTAAACCTAACCCGAACCCTAACCCTAACCCTACCCCGAACACTAACCCTAAACCGAACCCTAATCCTAACCCTAACCCGAACCCGAACCCTAACCCTAACCCTAACCCGACCCCTAACCCGAACCCTAACACGTACCCAAACCCTAACCCTAACCCTAACACTAACCCGAACCCTAACCCTAACCCTAACCCTAACCCGAACCCTAACCCTACACCGAACCCTAACCCGAACCCTAACCCTAACCCGAACCCGAACCCTAACCCTAACCCTAACCCGAAACCGAACCCTAACTCTAACCCGAACCCTAACCCGAAACCTAACCCTAACCCTAACCTGAACACTAACCCCTAACCCTAACCCGAACCCGAACCCTAACCCTAACCCTAACCCTAACCCTAACCCGTACCTTAAAACGAACCCTAACCCTAACCATAACACTAACCCGAACCCTAAACCTAACACCTAACCCTAACCCTAACCCGAACCCGAACCCTAAACCTAACCCTAACCCTAACCCGTACCTTAAAACGAACCCGAAACCTAACCCTAACCCGAACCCGAACCCAAACCCTAACCCTAACCCTAACCCGAACCCGAACCCGAACCCTAAACCTAACCCTAACCCGAACCCTAACCCTAACCCGAACCCGAAACCTAACCCTAACCCTAACCCTAAACCCAACCCCAACCCTAACCCTAACACTAACCCCAAACCTAACCCAAACCCTAACCCTAACCCTAACCCTAACCCTAACACGAACCCGAACCCTAACCCTAACCCCTAACTCGAACGCTAACCCTAAACCGAACCCTAACCCTAACCCGAACCCTCACCCTAACCCGAACCCTAACCTAACCCTAATCCGAACCCTAACCCTAACCCTAACCCTAACACTAACTCCTAACCCTAACCCCAACCCTAACCCTCACACTAACCCTAACCCTAACCCGAACCCTAACCCTAACCCTAACCCTAACCCTAACACTAACACTAACCCTAACCCTAACCCCAAACCTAACCCTCACACTAACCCTAACCCTAACCCGAACCCGAACACTAACCCTAACCGCTAACCCGAACCCTAACCCTAAGCAGAACCCTAACCCTAAACCGAAACCTAACCCTAACCCTAACCCTAACCCAAACCCGAACCCTAAACCTAACCCTAAACCTACCCCTAACCCGAACCCGAACCCTAACCCTAACCCGAACCCTAACCCTAACCCGAACTCTAAACCGAACCCTAACCCTAACCCGAACCCTAAACCGAACCCTAACCCTAACCCTAACGTGAACACTAACCCCTAACAATAACCCAAACCCGAACCCTAACCCGAACCCTAACCCTAACCCTAACCCGAAACCTAACCCTAACACGAACCCTAACCCTAACCTGAACCCTAACCCGAACCCTAACCCGAACCCTAACCCTAACCTTAACCCTAACCCGAACCCGAACCCTAACCCTTACCCGAACCCTAACCCTAACCCTAAACCTAACCCTAACACGAAACCTAACTCGAACCCTAACCCGAGCACTAACCCTAACCCTAACCCGAACCCTAACCCTAACCCTAACCCGAACCCTAACCCTAACCCTAACCCGAACCCTAACCCTAACCCGAACCCGAACCCTAACCCTAATCCGAAACCTAACCCTAAACCTAACGCTAACCCTAACCCTAACCCGAACCCGAACCCTAACCCTAACCCGAACCCTGACACTAACCCTAACCCTAACCCGAACCCTAACCCTAACCCTAACCCTAACCCGAACCTTAACACGAACCCTAACCCTAACCCGAACCCTAACCCTAACCCTAACCCGAACACTAACCCTAACCCGAACCCTAACCCTAACCCTAACCCTAAACCGAACCCTAACCCTAACCCTAACCTAACCCTAATCCGAACCCTAACCCTAACCCTAACCCTAACACTAACCACTAACCCTAACCTGAAACCTATCCCTAACCCTAACCCGAACCTGAACCCTAACCCGAACCCAAACCCTAACCCGAACCCGAACCCTAACCCTAACCCTAACCTGACCCTAAACCTAACCCTAACCCGAACCCTAACCCTAACCCGAACCCTAACCCTAACCCTAACCCGAATCCTAACCCTAACCCTAACCCGAACCCTAACCCGAACACTAACCCTAACCCTAACCCTAACCCAAACCCTAACCCTAACCCTAACCCGAACCCTAACCCTAACCCTAAACCGAACCCTAACCCTAACCCTAACACTAACCCGAACCCTAACCCTAAACCTAACCCGAAACCTAACCCTAACCCTAACCCGAAACCTAACCCTAACCCGAACCCTAACCCTAACACTAACCCTACCCGACCCCTAACCCGAACCCTAACACGTACCCTATCCCTAACCCTAACACTAACCCGAACCCTAACCCTAACCCTAACCCGAACCCTAACCCTAACCCGAACCCTAACCCGAACCCTAACCCGAACCCTAAACCTAACCCGAACCCGAAACCTAACCCTAACCCTAAACCGAACCCTAAACCTAACATGAACCCTAAACCTAACCCTATCCCGAACCCGAACACTAACACTAACCCCTAACCCGAACCCTAACCCTAACCAGAACCCTAGCCCTAACCCGAACCCTAACCCTAACCCTAACCCTAACCCGAACCCTAACCCTAACCCGAACCCTAACCCTAAACCTAACCCTAACCCAAACCTAACCCGAACCCTAACCCTAACCCTAAACCGAACCCTAACCCGAACCCTACCCCTAACCCTAACCCTAACCCGAACCCGAACCCGAACCCTAACCCTAACCCTAACCCGAAGCCAAACCCTAACCCGAACCCTAACCCTAACCCTAACCAGAACCCTAACCCTAACCCTAAATGAACCCTAACCCTAACCCGAACCCTAACCGAAACCCGAACCCGAACCCGAACCCTAACCCTAACCCGAACCCTAAGCCTAACCCTAACCCGAACTCTAACCCGAACCCGAACCCTAACACGAACCCGAACCCTAAACCTAAACCTAACCCGAACCCTAACCCTAACCCTAACCCGAACCCTAACCCTAACCCGAACCCTAACCCTAACCCTAACCCTAACCCAAACCTAACCCGAACCCTAACCCGAACCCTAACCCTAACCCTAACCCGAACCCTAACCCTAACCCGAACCCTAACCCTAACCCTAACCCTAACCCAAACCTAACCCGAACCCTAACCCGAACACTAACGCTAATCCTAACCCGAACCCTAACCCGAACCCTACCCCTAACCCTAACCCTAACCCGAACCCGAACCCAAACCCTAATCCTAACCCTAAACTGAAGACTAACCCTAACCCGAACAATAACTCTAACCCTAACCAGAACCCTAACCCTAACCCTAAACCGAACCCTAACCCTAACCCGAACCCTAACCGAAACCCGAACCCGAACCCGAACCCTAACCCTAACCCGAACCCTAACCCTAACCCTAACCCGAACTCTA
This sequence comes from Urocyon cinereoargenteus, assembly GCA_032313775.1. NCBI lineage: Eukaryota > Metazoa > Chordata > Mammalia > Carnivora > Canidae > Urocyon > Urocyon cinereoargenteus. Next base: position 710,606 of record JAVLSZ010000089.1, read on the forward strand.
ACACGAACCCGAACCCTGACACGAACCCGAACCCTAACCCTAAACCTAACCCGAACCCTAAACCTAACCCTAAACCGAACCCTAACCCTAACCCGAAACCTAACCCTAACCCTAACCCTAACCCGAACCCTAACACTAACCCGACCCCAAACCCGAACCCTAACACGTACCCTAACCCTAACCCTATCCCTAACCCGAACCTTAACCCTAACCCTAACCCTAAGCGAACCCTAACCCTATCCCTAACCCTAACCCTAACCCGAACCCTAACCCTAACCCGAACCCGAACCCTGACCCAAACCCTAACCCGAACACTAACCCTAACCCTAACCCGAAACCTAACCCGAACCCTAACCCTAACCCTAACTTGAACACTAACCCCTAACCCTAACCGGAACCCGAGCCCTAACCTGAACCCTATCCCTAACCCTAAACCGATCCCTAAACCTAACCCTAACCCTAACCCTAAACCGAACCCGAACCCTAACCGTAACCCTAACTCTAACCCTAAACCTAACCCTCACCCGAAACCTAAACATAACCCGAACCCTATCCCGAACCCTAACCCGAACCCTAAACCTAACCCTAACCCTATCCCTAACCCGAACCCTAACCCTAACCCGAACCCTAACCCTAACCTTAACCCTAACCCTAACCCGAACCCTAACCCGAACCCTAACCAGAACCCTAAACCTAACCCTAACCCGAACCCTAAACCGAACCCTAAACCTAACCCTAACCCGAAACCTAACCCTAACCCTAACCCGAACCCTAACCCGAACCCTAACCCTAACCCTAACCCTAACCCTAACCCGAACCCTAACCCTAACCCTAACCTGAACACTAAACCCTAACCCTAACCCGAACCCGAACCATTACACGAACCCTAACCCTAAACCTAACCCGAACCCTAAACCTAACCCTAACCCTAACCCTAAACCTAACCCGAACCCTAACCCTAACCCTAACTCTAACCCTAAACCTAACCCTCACACGAACCCTAACCCTAACCCGAACACTAACCCGAACCCTAACCCGAACCCTAAACCTTACCCTAACCCTAACCCGAACCCTAACACTAACCCGAATCCTAACCCTAATCCTAACCCGAACCCTAACCCGAACCCTAACCAGAACCCTAGCCCTAACCCTAACACGAACCCTAACCCGAACCCTAACCCTAACTCTAACCCGAACCCTAACTCTAACCCTAACCCGAACCCTAACCCGAACCCTAACCCTAACCCTAACCCGAACCCTAAACTTAACCCTAACCCGAAACCGAACCCTAACCCTAACCCTAACCCGAAACCGAACCCTAACCCTAAACCGAACCCTAACCCGAAACCTAACCCTAACCCTCACCTGAACACTAACCCCTAACCCTAACCCGAACCCGAACCCTAACCCGAACCCTAAACCTAAACCTAACCCGAACCCTAACCCTAACCCTAACCCTAACCCTAACCCTAACCCGAAACCTAACCCTAACCCTAACTCTAACCCTAAACCTAACCCTCACCCGAACCCTAACCCTAACCCGAACCCTAACCCGAACCCTAACCCGAACCGTAAACCTAACCCTAACCCTAACCCTAAACCGAACCCTAACCCTAACTCGAACCCTAACCCTAACCCTAACCCGAACCCTAACCCAAACCCTAACCCTAACCCGAACCTTAACCTGAACCCTAACCCTAACCCTAACCCGAACCCTAACCCTAACCCTAACCGAACCCTAATCCGAACCCTAAACCTAACCCTAACCCTAACCCTAACCCTAACACTAACCCCTAACCCTAACCCGAAACCTAACCCTAACCCTAACCCGAACCCGAACCCTAACCCCTAACCCTAACCCGAATCCGAACCCTATAACTAACCCTAACCCTAACACTACCCCAAACCCGAACCCTAACCCTAACCCGAACCCTAACCCTAACCCTAACCCGAACCCTAACCCTAACATGAACCCTAACCCTAATCCTAACCCGAACCCGAACCCTAACCCTGACCCCTAACCCGAACCCTAACCCTAACCCGAACCCTAACCCTAACCCGAACCCTAACCCTAACGCTAACCCGAACCCTAACCCTAACCCTAACCCTAACCCAAACCTAACACGAACCCTAACCCGAACCCAAACCCTAACCCTAACCCGAACCCTAACCCGAACCCTACCCCTAACCCTAACCCTAACCAGAACCCGAACCGGAACCCTAACCCTAACCCTAACCCGAAGCCTAACCCTAACCCGAACCCTAACCGAACCCTAACCAGAACCCTAAACTTAACCCTAAACCGAACCCTAACCCTAACCCGAACCCTAACCGAAACCTGAACTCGAACCGGAACCCTAATCCTAACGCGAACCCTAACCCTAACCCTAACCCTAATCCGAACACTAACCCTAAACCTAACCCTAACCCGAACCCGAAACCTAACCCTAACCCGAACCCTAACCCTAACCCTAACCCGAAACTTAACACGAACCCTAACCCTAAACCTAACCCGAACCCTATGCCTAACTCTAACCCTAACCCTATCATAACCCGAACCCGAACCCTAATCCTAACCCTAACCCTAACCCTAACCCGAACCCGAACCCTAACCCTAACCCGAACCCTAACCCTAACCCGAACCCTAACCCTAACCCTAACCCGAACCCTAACCCTAACCCTAACCCGAACCCTAACCGTAACCCGAACCCTAACCCTAACCCTAAACCTAACCCTAACCCGAACCCTAACCCTAACCCTAAACCGAACCCTAACCCGAACCCTACCCCTAACCCTAACCTGAACACTAACCCCTAACAATAACCCGAACCGGAACCCAAACAAGACTCTAACCCTAACCCTAACCCGAACCCTAACCCTAACCCTGACCCTAACCCTAACCCTAATCCGAACCTAACCCTAACCCTAACTCTAACCCTAAACCTAACCCTAACCCGAAACCTAACCCTAAACCGAACTCTAACCCGAGCGCTAACCCGAACCCTAACCCGAACCCTAACCCTAATCCGAACCCGAACCCGAACCCTAACCCTAACCCTAACCCTAACCCGAACCCTAACCCGAGCACTAACCCAAAACCTAAACCGAACCCTAAACCTAACCCAAACCCGAACCCGTACCCTAACCCTAACCCTAACACGAACACTAACCCTAACCATAACCCTAACCCTAACCCGAACCCTAAACCTAACCCGAACCCGAACCCTAACCCTAACCCGAACCCGAACCCGAACCCTAACCCTAACCCTAACCCGAAACCTAACCCGAACCCTAACCCTAACCCTAACCCGAAACCTAACCCCAACCCTAACCGGAACCATAACCCTAACCCTAACCCGAACCCGAACCCTAAACCTAACCCTAACCGGAACCCTAACCCTAACCTTAACCCTAACCTGAAACATAACCCTAACCCGAACCCTAACCCTAACCCTAACCCTAACCCTAACCCGAACCCTAACCCGAACCCTAACCCGAACCCTAACCCTAAAACTAACCCGAAACCTAACCCTAACCCTAACCCGAACCGGAATCCTAACCCGAACCCTAACCCTAAACCTAATACGAACCCTAACACTAACCCTAACCCGAAACCTGACCCTAAACCTAACCCTTAACCGAACCCTAACCCTAACCCTAACCCTAACCCGAAACTTAACACGAACCCTAACCCTAACCCTAACCCGAACCCTATGCCAAACCCTAACCCTAACCCGAACACTAACCCTAACCCGAACCCTAACCCTAACCCTAACCCTAACCCTAACCCGAACCCTAAACCTAACCCTAACCTAACCCTAATCCGAACCCTAACCCTAACCCTAACTCTAACCCTAAACCTAACACTAACCCCTAAACTGAACCCGACCCCTAACCCCTAACCCTAACCCGATCCCGAACCCTAAACCTAACCCTAACCCGAACCCTAAGCCTAACCCGAACACGAACCCTAACCCTAACCCGAACCCTAACCCTAACACTAACCCGAACCCGAACCCTACCACAAACCCTAACCCTAACCCTAACCCGAACTCTAACCCGAACCCGAACCCTAACACGAACCCGAACCCTATCCCTAAACCTAACCCTAAACCGAACCCTAACCCTAACCCGAACCCTAACCCTAACCCTGACCCTAACCCGAACCTGAACCCTAACACTAACCCGACCCCTAACCCGAACCCTAACACGTACCCTAACCCTAACCCTAACCCTAACCCTAACCCGAACCTTAACCCTAACCCTAACCCTAACCCGAACCCTAACCCTAACCCTAACCCTAACCCGAACCCTAACCCTAACCCGAACCCGAACCCTGACCCAAACCCTAACCCGAACACTATCCCTAATCCTAACCGGAAACCTAACCCGAACCCTAACCCTAACCCTAACTTGAACACTAACCCCTAACCCTAACCAGAACCCGAACCCTAAACCGAACCCTAACCCTAACCCTAAACCGATCCCTAACCCTAACCCTAACCCTAACCCTAACCCAAACCCTAACCCGAACCCAAACCCTAACCGTAACCCTAACTCTAACCCTAAACCTAACACTCACCCGAACCCTAAACGTAAACCGAACCCTAACCCGAACCCTAACCCGAACCCTAAAACTAACCTTAACCCTATCCCTAACCCGAACCCTAAACCTAACCCGAACCCTAACCCTAACCCTAACCCTAACCCGAACCCTAACCCGAACCCTAACCCGAACCCTAATGCTAACCCTAACCCGAACCCTAACCCGAACCCTAACCCTAACCCTAACCCGAAACCTAACCCTAACCCTAACCCGAACCCTAACCCGAACCCTAACCCTAAGCCTAACCATAACCCGAACCCTAACCCTAACCCTAACCTGAACACTAACCCCTAACCCTAACCCGAACCCGAACCCTAACCCGAACCCTAACCCTAAACCTAACCCGAACCCTAACCCTAACCCTAACCCTAACCCGAACCCTAACCCTAACCCGAATCCTAACCCTAACCCTAACCCGAACCCTAACCCGAACCCTAACCCGAACCCTAGCCCTAACCCTAACCCGAACCCTAACCCGAACCCTAACCCTAACCCTAAACCGAACCCTAACCCTAACCCTAACCCGAACCCTAACTCGAACCCTAACCCGAACCCTAACCCTAACCCGAACCCTAACCCGAACCCTAACCCGAACCCCAACCCTAACCCTAACCCGAACCTGAACCCGAACCCTAACGCTAACCCGAAACCTAACCCCACCCTAACCCTAACCCTAACCCTAACCGGAACCCTAACCCTAACCCTAACCCGACCCGTTAACCCGAACCCTAACACGAAACCTAACCCTAACGCTAACCCGAACCCTAACCCTAACCCTAACCCTAACCCAAACCTAACACGAACCCTAACCCGAACCCAAACCCTAACCCTAACCCGAACCCTAACCCGAACCCTACCCCTAACCCTAACCCTAACCAGAACCCGAACCGGAACCCTAACCCTAACCCTAACCCGAAGCCTAACCCTAACCCGAACCCTAACCGAACCCTAACCAGAACCCTAAACTTAACCCTAAACCGAACCCTAACCCTAACCCGAACCCTAACCGAAACCTGAACTCGAACCGGAACCCTAATCCTAACGCGAACCCTAACCCTAACCCTAACCCTAATCCGAACACTAACCCTAAACCTAACCCTAACCCGAACCCGAAACCTAACCCTAACCCGAACCCTAACCCTAACCCTAACCCGAAACTTAACACGAACCCTAACCCTAAACCTAACCCGAACCCTATGCCTAACTCTAACCCTAACCCTATCATAACCCGAACCCGAACCCTAATCCTAACCCTAACCCTAACCCTAACCCGAACCCGAACCCTAACCCTAACCCGAACCCTAACCCTAACCCGAACCCTAACCCTAACCCTAACCCGAACCCTAACCCTAACCCTAACCCGAACCCTAACCGTAACCCGAACCCTAACCCTAACCCTAAACCTAACCCTAACCCGAACCCTAACCCTAACCCTAAACCGAACCCTAACCCGAACCCTACCCCTAACCCTAACCTGAACACTAACCCCTAACAATAACCCGAACCGGAACCCAAACAAGACTCTAACCCTAACCCTAACCCGAACCCTAACCCTAACCCTGACCCTAACCCTAACCCTAATCCGAACCTAACCCTAACCCTAACTCTAACCCTAAACCTAACCCTAACCCGAAACCTAACCCTAAACCGAACTCTAACCCGAGCGCTAACCCGAACCCTAACCCGAACCCTAACCCTAATCCGAACCCGAACCCGAACCCTAACCCTAACCCTAACCCTAACCCGAACCCTAACCCGAGCACTAACCCAAAACCTAAACCGAACCCTAAACCTAACCCGAACCCGAACCCGTACCCTAACCCTAACCCTAACACGAACACTAACCCTAACCATAACCCTAAACCTAACCCGAACCCTAAACCTAACCCGAACCCGAACCCTAACCCTAACCCGAACCCGAACCCGAACCCTAACCCTAACCCTAACCCGAAACCTAACCCGAACCCTAACCCTAACCCTAACCCGAAACCTAACCCCAACCCTAACCGGAACCATAACCCTAACCCTAACCCGAACCCGAACCCTAAACCTAACCCTAACCGGAACCCTAACCCTAACCTTAACCCTAACCTGAAACATAACCCTAACCCGAACCCTAACCCTAACCCTAACCCTAACCCTAACCCGAACCCTAACCCGAACCCTAACCCGAACCCTAACCCTAAAACTAACCCGAAACCTAACCCTAACCCTAACCCGAACCGGAATCCTAACCCGAACCCTAACCCTAAACCTAATACGAACCCTAACACTAACCCTAACCCGAAACCTGACCCTAAACCTAACCCTTAACCGAACCCTAACCCTAACCCTAACCCTAACCCGAAACTTAACACGAACCCTAACCCTAACCCTAACCCGAACCCTATGCCAAACCCTAACCCTAACCCGAACACTAACCCTAACCCGAACCCTAACCCTAACCCTAACCCTAACCCTAACCCGAACCCTAAACCTAACCCTAACCTAACCCTAATCCGAACCCTAACCCTAACCCTAACTCTAACCCTAAACCTAACACTAACCCCTAAACTGAACCCGACCCCTAACCCCTAACCCTAACCCGATCCCGAACCCTAAACCTAACCCTAACCCGAACCCTAAGCCTAACCCGAACACGAACCCTAACCCTAACCCGAACCCTAACCCTAACACTAACCCGAACCCGAACCCTACCACAAACCCTAACCCTAACCCTAACCCGAACTCTAACCCGAACCCGAACCCTAACACGAACCCGAACCCTATCCCTAAACCTAACCCTAAACCGAACCCTAACCCTAACCCGAACCCTAACCCTAACCCTGACCCTAACCCGAACCTGAACCCTAACACTAACCCGACCCCTAACCCGAACCCTAACACGTACCCTAACCCTAACCCTAACCCTAACCCTAACCCGAACCTTAACCCTAACCCTAACCCTAACCCGAACCCTAACCCTAACCCTAACCCTAACCCGAACCCTAACCCTAACCCGAACCCGAACCCTGACCCAAACCCTAACCCGAACACTATCCCTAATCCTAACCGGAAACCTAACCCGAACCCTAACCCTAACCCTAACTTGAACACTAACCCCTAACCCTAACCAGAACCCGAACCCTAAACCGAACCCTAACCCTAACCCTAAACCGATCCCTAACCCTAACCCTAACCCTAACCCTAACCCAAACCCTAACCCGAACCCAAACCCTAACCGTAACCCTAACTCTAACCCTAAACCTAACACTCACCCGAACCCTAAACGTAAACCGAACCCTAACCCGAACCCTAACCCGAACCCTAAAACTAACCTTAACCCTATCCCTAACCCGAACCCTAAACCTAACCCGAACCCTAACCCTAACCCTAACCCTAACCCGAACCCTAACCCGAACCCTAACCCGAACCCTAATGCTAACCCTAACCCGAACCCTAACCCGAACCCTAACCCTAACCCTAACCCGAAACCTAACCCTAACCCTAACCCGAACCCTAACCCGAACCCTAACCCTAAGCCTAACCATAACCCGAACCCTAACCCTAACCCTAACCTGAACACTAACCCCTAACCCTAACCCGAACCCGAACCCTAACCCGAACCCTAACCCTAAACCTAACCCGAACCCTAACCCTAACCCTAACCCTAACCCGAACCCTAACCCTAACCCGAATCCTAACCCTAACCCTAACCCGAACCCTAACCCGAACCCTAACCCGAACCCTAGCCCTAACCCTAACCCGAACCCTAACCCGAACCCTAACCCTAACCCTAAACCGAACCCTAACCCTAAACCTAACCCGAACCCTAACCCGAACCCTAACCCTAACTCTAACCCTAACCCGAACCCTAAACCTAACCCTAACCCGAACCCGAACCCTAACCCTAACCCTAACCCGAAACCGAACCCTAACCCTAACCCGAACCCTAACCCGAAACCTAACCCTAACCCTCACCTGAACACTAACCCCTAACCCTAACCCGAACCCGAACCCTAACCCGAAACCTAAACCTAAACCTAAACCGAACACTAACCCTAACCCTAACCCTAACCCTAACCCTAACCCGAAACCTAACCCTAACCCTAACTCTAACCCTAAACCTAACCCTCACCCGAACCCTAACCCTAACCCGAACCCTAAACCGAACCCTAACCCTAACCCTAACCCGAACCCGAACCCTAACCCTAACCCCTAACCCGAACCCTAACCCTAACCCGAACCCTAACCCTAACCCGAACCCTAAACCTAACCCTAACCCTAACCCGAACCCTAACCCTAACCCGAACCCTAACCCTAACCCTAACCCAAACCTAACCCGAAACCTAACCCGAACCCTAACCCTAACCCTAACCCGAACCCTAACCCGAACCCTACCCCTAACCCTAACCCTAACCCGAACCCGAACCCGAACCCTAACCCTAACCCTAAACTGAAGCCTAACCCTAACCCGAACCCTAACGCTAACCCTAACCAGAACCCTAACCCTAACCCTAAAGCGAACCCTAACCCTAACCCGAACCCTAACCGAAACCCGAACCCGAACCCGAACCCTAACCCTAACCCGAACCCTAACCCTAACCCTAACCCGAACTCTAACACGAACCCGAACCCTGACACGAACCCGAACCCTAACCCTAAACCTAACCAGAACCCTAAACCTAACCCTAAACCGAACCCTAACCCTAACCCGAACCCGAACCCTAACACTAACCCGACCCCTAACCCGAACCCTAACACGTACCCTAACCCTAACCCTAACCCTAACCCGAAACTTAACCCTAAC
>JAVLSZ010000089.1:722500-732500 GCA_032313775.1 Urocyon cinereoargenteus
AACCTAACCCTAACCCGAAACCTAACCCTAAACCGAACTCTAACCCGAGCGCTAACCCGAACCCTAACCGAACCCTAACCCTAATCCGAACCCGAACCCGAACCCTAACCCTAACCCTAACCCTAACCCGAACCCTAACCCGAGCACTAACCCAAAACCTAAACCGAACCCTAAACCTAACCCGAACCCGAACCCGTACCCTAACCCTAACCCTAACACGAACACTAACCCTAAACATAACCCTAACCCTAACCCGAACCCTAAACCTAACCCGAACCCGAACCCTAACCCTAACCCGAACCCGAACCCGAACCCTAACCCTAACCCTAACCCGAAACCTAACCCGAACCCTAACCCTAACCCTAACCCGAAACCTAACCCTAACCCTAACCGGAACCATAACCCTAACCCTAACCCGAACCCGAACCCTAAACCTAACCCTAACCGGAACCCTAACCCTAACCTTAACCCTAACCTGAAACATAACCCTAAACCGAACCCTAACCCTAACCCTAACCCTAACCCTAACCCGAACCCTAACCCGAACCCTAACCCGAACCCTAACCCTAAAACTAACCCGAAACCTAACCCTAACCCTAACCCGAACCGGAATCCTAACCCGAACCCTAACCCTAAACCTAATACGAACCCTAACACTAACCCTAACCCGAAACCTGACCCTAAACCTAACCCTTAACCGAACCCTAACCCTAACCCTAACCCTAACCCGAAACTTAACACGAACCCTAACCCTAACCCTAACCCGAACCCTATGCCAAACCCTAACCCTAACCCGAACACTAACCCTAACCCGAACCCTAACCCTAACCCTAACCCTAACCCTAACCCGAACCCTAAACCTAACCCTAACCTAACCCTAATCCGAACCCTAACCCTAACCCTAACTCTAACCCTAAACCTAACACTAACCCCTAAACTGAACCCGACCCCTAACCCCTAACCCTAACCCGATCCCGAACCCTAAACCTAACCCTAACCCGAACCCTAAGCCTAACCCGAACACGAACCCTAACCCTAACCCGAACCCTAACCCTAACACTAACCCGAACCCGAACCCTACCACAAACCCTAACCCTAACCCTAACCCGAACTCTAACCCGAACCCGAACCCTAACACGAACCCGAACCCTATCCCTAAACCTAACCCTAAACCGAACCCTAACCCTAACCCGAACCCTAACCCTAACCCTGACCCTAACCCGAACCTGAACCCTAACACTAACCCGACCCCTAACCCGAACCCTAACACGTACCCTAACCCTAACCCTAACCCTAACCCTAACCCGAACCTTAACCCTAACCCTAACCCTAACCCGAACCCTAACCCTAACCCTAACCCTAACCCGAACCCTAACCCTAACCCGAACCCGAACCCTGACCCAAACCCTAACCCGAACACTATCCCTAATCCTAACCGGAAACCTAACCCGAACCCTAACCCTAACCCTAACTTGAACACTAACCCCTAACCCTAACCAGAACCCGAACCCTAAACCGAACCCTAACCCTAACCCTAAACCGATCCCTAACCCTAACCCTAACCCTAACCCTAACCCAAACCCTAACCCGAACCCAAACCCTAACCGTAACCCTAACTCTAACCCTAAACCTAACACTCACCCGAACCCTAAACGTAAACCGAACCCTAACCCGAACCCTAACCCGAACCCTAAAACTAACCTTAACCCTATCCCTAACCCGAACCCTAAACCTAACCCGAACCCTAACCCTAACCCTAACCCTAACCCGAACCCTAACCCGAACCCTAACCCGAACCCTAATGCTAACCCTAACCCGAACCCTAACCCGAACCCTAACCCTAACCCTAACCCGAAACCTAACCCTAACCCTAACCCGAACCCTAAACCGAACCCTAACCCTAAGCCTAACCATAACCCGAACCCTAACCCTAACCCTAACCTGAACACTAACCCCTAACCCTAACCCGAACCCGAACCCTAACCCGAACCCTAACCCTAAACCTAACCCGAACCCTAACCCTAACCCTAACCCTAACCCGAACCCTAACCCTAACCCGAATCCTAACCCTAACCCTAACCCGAACCCTAACCCGAACCCTAACCCGAACCCTAGCCCTAACCCTAACCCGAACCCTAACCCGAACCCTAACCCTAACCCTAAACCGAACCCTAACCCTAAACCTAACCCGAACCCTAACCCGAACCCTAACCCTAACTCTAACCCTAACCCGAACCCTAAACCTAACCCTAACCCGAACCCGAACCCTAACCCTAACCCTAACCCGAAACCGAACCCTAACCCTAACCCGAACCCTAACCCGAAACCTAACCCTAACCCTCACCTGAACACTAACCCCTAACCCTAACCCGAACCCGAACCCTAACCCGAAACCTAAACCTAAACCTAAACCGAACACTAACCCTAACCCTAACCCTAACCCTAACCCTAACCCGAAACCTAACCCTAACCCTAACTCTAACCCTAAACCTAACCCTCACCCGAACCCTAACCCTAACCCGAACCCTAAACCGAACCCTAACCCTAACCCTAACCCGAACCCGAACCCTAACCCTAACCCCTAACCCGAACCCTAACCCTAACCCGAACCCTAACCCTAACCCGAACCCTAAACCTAACCCTAACCCTAACCCGAACCCTAACCCTAACCCGAACCCTAACCCTAACCCTAACCCAAACCTAACCCGAAACCTAACCCGAACCCTAACCCTAACCCTAACCCGAACGCTAACCCGAACCCTACCCCTAACCCTAACCCTAACCCGAACCCGAACCCGAACCCTAACCCTAACCCTAAACTGAAGCCTAACCCTAACCCGAACCCTAACGCTAACCCTAACCAGAACCCTAACCCTAACCCTAAAGCGAACCCTAACCCTAACCCGAACCCTAACCGAAACCCGAACCCGAACCCGAACCCTAACCCTAACCCGAACCCTAACCCTAACCCTAACCCGAACTCTAACACGAACCCGAACCCTGACACGAACCCGAACCCTAACCCTAAACCTAACCAGAACCCTAAACCTAACCCTAAACCGAACCCTAACCCTAACCCGAACCCGAACCCTAACACTAACCCGACCCCTAACCCGAACCCTAACACGTACCCTAACCCTAACCCTAACCCTAACCCGAAACTTAACCCTAACCCTAACCCTAAGCGAACCCTAACCCTAACCCTAACCCTAACCCTAACCCTAACCCGAACCCGAACCCTAACCCTAACACGAACCCGAACCCTGACCCAAACCCTAACCCGAACACTAACCCTAACCCTAACCCGAAACCTAACACGAACCCTAACCCTAACCCTAACTTGAACACTAACCCCTAACCCTAACCCGAACCCGAACCCTAACCCGAACCCTAACCCTAACCCTAAACCGATCCCTAACCCTAACCCTAACTCTAACCCTAACCCTAACCCGAACCCGAACCCTAACCGTAACCCTAACTCTAACCCTAAACCTATCCCTAACCCGAACCCTAACCCTAACCCGAACCCTAACCCTAACCTTAACCCTAACCCTAACCCGAACCCTAACCCGAACCCTAACCCGAACCCTAACCCTAACCCTAACCCGAACCCTAAACCGAACCCTAACCCTAACCAGACCCCGAAACCTAACCCTAACCCTAACCCGAAACCTAAACCGAACCCTAACCCTAAACCTAACCCTAACCCGAACCCTAACCCTAACCCTAACCTGAACACTAACCCCTAACCCTAACCCGAACCCGAACCATAACCCGAACCCTAACCCTAAACCTAACCAGAACCCTAACCCTAACCCTAAACCCAACCCTAACCCGAACCCTAACCCGAACCCTAACCAGAACCCTAGCCCTAACCCTAAACCGAACCCTAACCCGAACCCTAACCCTAACTATAACCCGAAGCCTAACCCTAACCCTAACCTGAACACTAACCCCTAACCCTAACCCGAACCCGAACCATAACCCGAACCCTAACCCTAAACCTAACCAGAACCCTAACCCGAACCCTAACCGTAACCCGAACCCTAACCCTAACCCTAAACCTAACCCTAACCCGAACCCTAACCCTAACCCTAAACCGAACCCTAACCCGAACCCTACCCCTAACCCTAACCTGAACACTAACCCCTAACAATAACCCGAACCGGAACCCAAACAAGACTCTAACCCTAACCCTAACCCGAACCCTAACCCTAACCCTGACCCTAACCCTAACCCTAATCCGAACCTAACCCTACCCTAACTCTAACCCTAAACCTAACCCTAACCCGAAACCTAACCCTAAACCGAACTCTAACCCGAGCGCTAACCCGAACCCTAACCCGAACCCTAACCCTAATCCGAACCCGAAACCGAACCCTAACCCTAACCCTAACCCTAACCCGAACCCTAACCCGAGCACTAACCCAAAACCTAAACCGAACCCTAAACCTAACCCGAACCCGAACCCGTACCCTAACCCTAACCCTAACACGAACACTAACCCTAACCATAACCCTAACCCTAACCCGAACCCTAAACCTAACCCGAACCCGAACCCTAACCCTAACCCGAACCCGAACCCGAACCCTAACCCTAACCCTAACCCGAAACCTAACCCGAACCCTAACCCTAACCCTAACCCGAAACCTAACCCTAACCCTAACCGGAACCCTAAACCTAACCCTAACCCGAACCCGAACCCTAAACCTAACCCTAACCGGAACCCTAACCATAACCTTAACCCTAACCTGAAACATAACCCTAACCCGAACCCTAACCCTAACCCTAACCCGAACCCTAACCCTAACCCGAACCCGAACCCTGACCCAAACCCTAACCCGAACACTATCCCTAATCCTAACCGGAAACCTAACCCGAACCCTAACCCTAACCCTAACTTGAACACTAACCCCTAACCCTAACCAGAACCCGAACCCTAAACCGAACCCTAACCCTAACCCTAAACCGATCCCTAACCCTAACCCTAACCCTAACCCTAACCCAAACCCTAAACCGAACCCAAACCCTAACCGTAACCCTAACTCTAACCCTAAACCTAACCCTCACCCGAACCCTAACCCTAACCCGAACCCTAAACCGAACCCTAACCCTAACCCTAACCCGAACCCGAACCCTAACCCTAACCCCTAACCCGAACCCTAACCCTAACCCAAACCCTAACCCTAACCCTAACCCTAACCCGAACCCTAAACCTAACCCGAACCCTAACCCTAACCCTAACCCAAACCTAACCCGAAACCTAACCCGAACCCTAACCCTAACCCTAACCCGAACCCTAACCCGAACCCTACCCCTAACCATAACCCTAACCCGAACCCGAACCCGAACCCTAACCCTAACCCTAAACTGAAGCCTAACCCTAACCCGAACCCTAACGCTAACCCTAACCAGAACCCTAACCCTAACCCTAAAGCGAACCCTAACCCTAACCCGAACCCTAACCGAAACACGAACCCGAACCCGAACCCTAACCCTAACCCGAACCCTAACCCTAACCCGAACTCTAACACGAACCCGAACCCTGACACGAACCCGAACCCTAACCCTAAACCTAACCAGAACCCTAAACCTAACCCTAAACCGAACCCTAACCCTAACCCGAACCGGAACCCTAACACTAACCCGACCCCTAACCCGAACCCTAACACGTACCCTAACCCTAACCCTAACCCTAACCCGAACCTTAACCCTAACCCTAACCCTAAGCGAACCCTAACCCTAACCCTAACCCTAACCCTAACCCTAACCCGAACCCGAACCCTAACCCTAACACGAACCCGAACCCTGACCCAAACCCTAACCCGAACACTAACCCTAACCCTAACCCGAAACCTAACACGAACCCTAACCCTAACCCTAACTTGAACACTAAACCCTAACCCTAACCCGAACCCGAACCCTAACCCGAACCCTAACCCTAACCCTAAACCGATCCCTAACCCTAACCCTAACCCTAACCCTAACCCTAACCCTAACCCGAACCCGAACCCTAACCGTAACCCTAACTCTAACCCTAAACCTATCCCTAACCCGAACCCTAATCCTAACCCGAACCCTAACCCTAACCTTAACCCTAACCCTAACCCGAACCCTAACCCGAACCCTAACCCGAACCCTAACCCTAACCCTAACCCGAACCCTAAACCGAACCCTAACCCTAACCAGACCCCGAAACCTAACCCTAACCCTAACCCGAAACCTAAACCGAACCCTAACCCTAAACCTAAACCTAACCCGAACCCTAACCCTAACCCTAACCTGAACACTAACCCCTAACCCTAACCCGAACCCGAACCATAACCCGAACCCTAACCCTAAACCTAACCAGAACCCTAACCCTAACCCTAACCCCAACCCTAACCCGAACCCTAACCCGAACCCTAACCAGAACCCTAGCCCTAACCCTAACCCGAACCCTAACCCGAACCCTAACCCTAACTATAACCGGAAGCCTAACCCTAACCCTAACCCGAACCCTAACCCGAACCCTAAACCTAACCCTAACCCTAACCCGAACCCTAAACCTAACCCTAACCCGAACCCGAACCCTAACCCTAACCCTAACCCGAAACCGAACCCTAACCCTAACCCGAACCCTAACCCGAACCCTAACCCTAAGCCTAACCATAACCCGAACCCTAACCCTAACCCTAACCTGAACACTAACCCCTAACCCTAACCCGAACCCGAACCCTAACCCGAACCCTAACCCTAAACCTAACCCGAACACTAACCCTAACCCTAACCCGAACCCGAACCCTAACCCTAACCCGAATCCTAACCCTAACCCTAACCCGAACCCTAACCCGAACCCTAACCCGAACCCTAGCCCTAACCCTAACCCGAACCCTAACCCGAACCCTAACCCTAACCCTAAACCGAACCCTAACCCTAAACCTAACCCGAACCCTAACTCGAACCCTAACCCTAACTCTAACCCTAACCCGAACCCTAAACCTAACCCTAACCCGAACCCGAACCCTAACCCTAACCCTAACCCGAAACCGAACCCTAACCCTAACCCGAACCCTAACCCGAAACCTAACCCTAACCCTCACCTGAACACTAACCCCTAACCCTAACCCGAACCCGAACCCTAACCCGAAACCTAAACCTAAACCTAAAGCGAACACTAACCCTAACCCTAACCCTAACCCTAACCCTAACCCGAAACCTAACCCTAACCCTAACTCTAACCCTAAACCTAACCCTCACCCGAACCCTAACCCTAACCCGAACCCTAAACCGAACCCTAACCCTAACCCTAACCCGAACCCGAACCCTAACCCTAACCCCTAACCCGAACCCTAACCCTAACCCGAACCCTAACCCTAACCCGAACCCTAACCCTAACCCTAACCCTAACCCTAACCCTAACCCGAACCCTAAGCCTAACCCGAACCCTAACCCTAACCCTAACCCAAACCTAACCCGAAACCTAACCCGAACCCTAACCCTAACCCTAACCCGAACCCTAACCCGAACCCTACCCCTAACCCTAACCCTAACCCGAACCCGAACCCGAACCCTAACCCTAACCCTAAACTGAAGCCTAACCCTAACCCGAACCCTAACGCTAACCCTAACCAGAACCCTAACCCTAACCCTAAAGCGAACCCTAACCCTAACCCGAACCCTAACCGAAACCCGAACCCTAACCCTAACCCGAACCCTAACCCTAACCCGAACCCTAACCCTAACCCTAACCCGAACTCTAACACGAACCCGAACCCTGACACGAACCCGAACCCTAACCCTAAACCTAACCAGAACCCTAAACCTAACCCTAAACCGAACCCTAACCCTAACCCGAACCCGAACCCTAACACTAACCCGACCCCTAACCCGAACCCTAACACGTACCCTAACCCTAACCCTAACCCTAACCCGAAACTTAACCCTAACCCTAACCCTAAGCGAACCCTAACCCTAACCCTAACCCTAACCCTAACCCTAACCCGAACCCGAACCCTAACCCTAACACGAACCCGAACCCTGACCCAAACCCTAACCCGAACACTAACCCTAACCCTAACCCGAAACCTAACACGAACCCTAACCCTAACCCTAACTTGAACACTAACCCCTAACCCTAACCCGAACCCGAACCCTAACCCGAACCCTAACCCTAACCCTAAACCGATCCCTAACCCTAACCCTAACTCTAACCCTAACCCTAACCCGAACCCGAACCCTAACCGTAACCCTAACTCTAACCCTAAACCTATCCCTAACCCGAACCCTAACCCTAACCCGAACCCTAACCCTAACCTTAACCCTAACCCTAACCCGAACCCTAACCCGAACCCTAACCCGAACCCTAACCCTAACCCTAACCCGAACCCTAAACCGAACCCTAACCCTAACCAGACCCCGAAACCTAACCCTAACCCTAACCCGAAACCTAAACCGAACCCTAACCCTAAACCTAACCCTAACCCGAACCCTAACCCTAACCCTAACCTGAACACTAACCCCTAACCCTAACCCGAACCCGAACCATAACCCGAACCCTAACCCTAAACCTAACCAGAACCCTAACCCTAACCCTAACCCCAACCCTAACCCGAACCCTAACCCGAACCCTAACCAGAACCCTAGCCCTAACCCTAACCCGAACCCTAACCCGAACCCTAACCCTAACTATAACCCGAAGCCTAACCCTAACCCTAACCCGAACCCTAACCCGAACCCTAAACCTAACCCTAACCCTAACCCGAACCCTAAACCTAACCCTAACCCGAACCCGAACCCTAACCCTAACCCTAAACCGAAACCGAACCCTAACCCTAACCCGAACCCTAACCCGAAACCTAACCCTAACCCACACCTGAAAACTAACCCCTAACCCTAACCCGAGCCCGAACCCTAACCCGAACCCTAAACCTAAACCTAACCCGAAACCTAACCCTAACCCTAACCCTAACCCTAACCCTAACCCGAAACCTAACCCTAACCCTAACTCTAACCCTAAACCTAACACTCACCCGAACCCTAACCCTAACCCGAACCCTAACCCGAACCCTAACCCGAACCCTAAACCTAACCCTAAACCTAACCCTAAACCGAACCCTAACCCTAACCCGAACCCTAACCCTAACCCTAACCCGAACCCTAACCCGAAACCTAAACCTAACCCTAATCCGAACCCTAACCCTAACCCTAACCCTAACCCTAACCCTAACACTAACCCCTAACCCTAACCCGAACCCGAAACCTAACCCTAACCCGAACCCTAACCCTAACCCGAACCTTAACACGAACCCTAACCCTAACCCTAACCCGAACCCTATGCCTAACACTAACCCTAACCCTATCATAACCCGAACCCGAACCCTAACCCTAACCCTAACCCTAACCCTAACCCGAACCCGAACCCTAACCCTAACCCGAACCCTAACCCGAACCCTAACCCTAACCCTAACCCGAACCCTAACCCTAACCCTAACCCGAACCCTAACCGTAACCCGAACCCTAACCCTAACCCTAAACCTAACCCTAACCCGAACCCTAACCCGAACCCTAACCCGAACCCTAACCCTAAAACTAACCCGAAACCTAACCCTAAACGTAACCCGAACCCGAACTCTAACCCGAACCCTAACCCTAAAACTAATACGAACCCTAACCCTAACCCGAACCCGAACCCTGACCCTAAACCTATCCCTTAACCGAACCCTAACCCTAACCCTAACACTAACCCGAAACTTAACACGAACCCTAACCCTAACCCTAACCCGAACCCTATGCCAAACCCTAACCCTAACCCGAACACTAACCCTAACCCGAACCCTAACCCTAACCCTAACCCTAACCCTAACCCGAACCCTAAACCTAACCCTAACCTAACCCTAATCCGAACCCTAACCCTAACCCTAACCTTAACCCTAACACTAACACTAACCCCTAACCCGAACCCGACCACTAACCCCTAACCCTAACCCGATCCCGAACCCTAAACCTAACCCTAACCCGA
>JAVLSZ010000089.1:742500-745000 GCA_032313775.1 Urocyon cinereoargenteus
TAACCCTAACCCGAACCCTACCCTAACCCTACCCCCTAACGCTAACCCTAACCCTAACCCGAACCCTAACCCTAACCCTAACCATAACCCGAACCCGAACCCGAACCCTGACCCTAACCCTAACCCTAACACTAACCCGAAACCGAACCCTAACCCTAACCCTAACCGTAACCCGAACCCGAACCCTAACCATAACTGGAACCCTAACCCTAACACTAACCCTAACCCTAACCCGAACCCTAACCCTAACCCAAACCCTAACCCTAATCCGAAACCTAACCCAAACTCTAACCATAACCCAAACCCAAACCCTAACCCTAACCCGAACCCTAACCCTAACCCGAACCCTAACCCTAACACTAACCCTAACCCGAACCCAAACCCTAACCCTAACCCTAACCCGAACCCTAACCCTAACCTTAACCGGAAACCTAACCCTAACCCGAACCCGAATCCTAACCCTAACACTAACCCGAACCCTAACGCTAAACCGAACCCTAAACCTAACCCTAACCCGAACGCTAACCCTAACCCTAACCCTAACCCTAACCCGAACCCTAACCCTAACCCTAACCCGAAACCTAACCCTAACCCTAACCCTAACTCGAACGGTAACCCTAACCCTAACCCCTAACCCTAACCCTAACCCTAACCCTAACCCGAACCCTAACCCTAACCCTAATCCTAACCCTAACCCGAACCCGAACCCTAACCCTAACCCTACCCCTAACCCTATTCCGAACCCTAACCCTAACCCTAACCCTAACCCTAACCTGAACCCTAACCCTAACCGGAACCCTAACCCTAACCCTAACCCGAACCCTAACCCGAACCCTAACCCTAACCCTAAACCGAACCCTAACCCTAACCCTAACCCTAACCCGAACCCTAACCCTAAACTTAACCGGAACCCTAACACTAACCCTAACCCGAACCCGAACCATAACCCCTTACCCGAATACTAACCCTAACCCGAACCCTAACCTGAACCCTAACCCTAACCCTAACCCGAACCCTAAACCTAACCCGATCCCGAACCCTATCCCTAACCCGAACCCGAACCCGAACCCGAACCCTAACCCTAACCCTAAACGTAACCCTAACCCGAACCCTAACCCTAACCCGAACCCGAAACCTAACCCTAACACTAACCCTAACCCTAACCCTAACCCCAACCCCAAACCTAACCCTAACACTAACCCTAAACATAACCCGAACCCTAACCCTAACCCTAACCCTAACCCTAACCCGAACCCGAACCCTACCCTAACCCCTAACCCGAACGCTAACCCTAAACCGAACCCTAACCCTAACCTGAACCCTAACCCTAACCCTAACCTAACCCTAATCCGAACCTTAACCCTAACCCTAACCCTAACCCTAACACTAACTCCAAACCCTAACCCCAAACCTAACCCTCACACTAACCCTAACCCTAACCCGAACCCTAACCCTAACCCTAACCAACCCTAAACCGAACCCGAACACTAACCCTAACACCTAACCCGAACCCTAACCCTAACCAGAACCCTTACCCTAACCCGAACCCTAACCCTAACCCTAACCCGAACCCGAACCCGAACCCTAACCCTAACCCTAAACCTAACCCTAACCCGAACCCGAACCCTAACCCTAACCCGAACCCTAACGCTAACCCGAACTCTAACCCTAACCCGAAACCGAACCCTAACGCTAACCCTAACCCGAACCCTAACCGTAACCAGAACACTAACCCTAACCCTAACCATAACCATAACCCGAACCCTAACCCTAACCCGAATCCTAACCCGAACCCTAACCCTAACCCTAACCTGAACACTAACCCCTAACAATAACCCGAACCCGAACCCTAACCCGAACCCTAACCCTAACCCTAACCCGAACCCTAACCCTAACCCTAACCCTAACCCGAAACCTAACCCGAACCCTAACCCGAACCCTAACCGGAGCGTTAACCCTAACCCTAACCCGAACCCTAACCCTAACCCTAACCCGAACCATAACCCTAACACTAACCCTAACCCGAAACTTAACACGAACCCTAACCCTAACCCGAACCCTAACCTAACCCTAACCCTAACCCGAACACTAACCCTAACCCGAACCCTAACCCTAACCCTAACCCTAACCCTAAACCGAACCCTAACCCTAACCCTAACCTAACCCTAATCCGAACCCTAACCCTAACCCTAAACCGAACCCTAACCCTAACCCTAACCCTAACCATAACCCGAAACCTAACCCGAACCCTAACCCTAAACCTAACTCGAAAACTAACCCTAACCCTAACCCGAACCCGAACCCTAACCCGAACCCTAACCCTAACCCTAATACGAACCCTAACCCTAACCCTAACCCGAACCCTGACCCTAACCCTAACCCTTACCCGAAACCTAACCCTAACCCTAACCCTAACCCTAACCCGAAACTTAACACGAACCCTAACCCTAACCCTAACCCGAACCCTATGCCTAACCCTAACCCTAACCCTAACCCTAAA
>JAVLSZ010000089.1:747500-915000 GCA_032313775.1 Urocyon cinereoargenteus
CCGAACCCGAACCCTAAACCCTAACCGGAACCCTAACCCTAACCCGAACCCTAACCCTAACTCGAACCCTAACCCTAACCCTAACCCGAACCCGAACCCGAACCCTAACCCGAACCCAAACCCTCACCCTAAACCGAACCCTAACCCTAACCCTAACCCTAACCCGAACCCTAACCCTAACCCTAACCCCTAACCCTAACCCTAACCTTAACCCTAAACCGAACCCTAACCCTAACCCTAACCCTAACCCGAACCCTAACCCTAACCCTAACCCTAACCCTAACCCGAACCCTAACCCGAACCCTATCCCGAACCCTAACCCTAAAACTAACTCGAAAACTAACCCTAACCCTAACCCGAACCCGAACCCTAACCCGAACACTAACCCTAACCCTAAAACGAAACCTAACCCTAACCCTAACCCGAACCCTGAACCTAACCCTAACCCTTACCCGAACCCTAACCCTAACCCTAACCCGAACCCTATGCCTAACCCTAACCCTACCCTAACCCTAACCCTAAACCTAACCCGAACCCTAACCCTAACCCTACCTCCTAACCCTAACACTAACCCTAAACCGAAACTTAACCCTAACCCGAACCCTAACCCTAACCCGAACACTAACCCGAACCCTAACCCTAACCCGAACCCGAACCCTACCCCTAACCCGAACCCAAACCCTAACCCGAACCCTAACCCTAACACTAACCCTAACCCGAACCCGAAACCTAACCCTAACCCGAACCCGAACCCTGACCAGAACCCGGACCCTATAACTAACACTAACCCTAATCCGAACCCGAACCCTAACCCTAACCCTAACACTAACCCTAACCCTAACCCTAACCCTAACCCGAACCCTAACCCTAACCCGAACCCCAACACTAACCCTAACCCTAACCGGAACCCTAACCCTAACCCGAACCCTAACCCTAAACCTAAACCTAAGCCGAACCCTAACCCTAAACCTAACCCTAACCCGAACCCTAACCCTAACCCTAACCCTAACCCTAACCCTAACTCGATCCCTAACCCTAACCCTAACCCGAACCCTAACTCTAACCCTAACCCTAACCGGAACGGTAACACTAACCCTAACCCCTAACCCTAACCCTAAACCTAACCCTAACCCGAACCCTAACCCTAACCCTATCCCTAACCCTAACCCGAACACGAACCGTAACCCAAACCCTACCCCTAACACTAATCCGAACCCTAACCCTAACCATATCCCTAACCCTAACCCGAACCCAAACCCTAACCCTAACCCGAACCCTAACCCTTACCCTAACCCTAATCCTAACCCGAAACCTAACCCGAACCCTAACCCTAACCCTAACCCAAACCCTAACCCTAAACCTAACCCTAACCCGAACCCTAACCCTAACACTAACCCTAACCCGAACCCTAACTCGATCCCTAACCCTAACCCTAACCCGAACCCTAACTCTAACCCTAACCCTAACCGGAACGGTAACACTAACCCTAACCCCTAACCCTAACCCTAAACCTAACCCTAACCCTAACCTTAACCGGAACCCTAAACCTAACCATAACCCGAACCCTAACCCTAAACGTAACCCTAACCCGAACCCTAACCCGAACCCTAACCCGAACCCTAACGCTAACCCGAACCCGAACCATAACCCTAACCCGAACCCGAACCCAAACCCTAACCCTAACCCGAACCCTAAACCTAACCCGAACCCTAACCCTAACCCTAACCCTAACCCGAACCCTAACACGAACCCTAACCCTAACCCTAACCTGAAATCTAACCCTAACCCTAACCTTAACCCGAACCCTAAACCTAACCATAACCCTAAGCCTAACCCTAAACCGAACCCAACCCTAACCCTAACCCGAACACTAACCCTAACCGTAACCCTAACCCTAACCCGAAACCTACCCTAACCCTAACCCCTAACGCTAACCCTAACCCTAACCCGAACCCTAACCCTAACCCTAACCATAACCCGAACCTGAACCCTAACCCGAACCCTGACCCTAACCCTAACCCTAACCCTAACACTAACCCGAAACCGAACCCTAACCTTAACCCTAACCGTAACCCGAACCCGAACCCTAACCCTAACTGGAACCCTAACCCTAACCCGAACCCTAACCCTAACCCGAACCCTAAACCTAACCCGAACCCTAACCCTAACCCGAACCCTAACCCAAACTCTAACCATAAGCCGAACCCAAACCCTAACCCTAACCCGAACTCTAACCCTAACCCGAACCCTAACCCTAACACTAACCCTAACCCGAACCCAAACCCTAACCCTAACCCTAACCCGAACCCTAACCCTAACCTTAACCGGAAACCTAACCCTAACCCGAACCCGAACCCTAACTCGAACCCTAACCCGAACCCTAACGCTAAACCAAACCCTAAACCTAACCCTAACCCGAACGCTAACCCTAACCCTAACCCTAACCCTAACCCGAACCCTAACCCTAAACCTAACCCGAAACCTAACCCTAACCCTAACCCTAACCCTAACTCGAACGGTAACCCTAACCCTAACCCCTAACCCTAACCCTAACCCTAACCCTAACCCGAACCCTAACCCTAACCCTAACCCTAACCCTAACCCGAAACCAAACCCTAACCCTAACCCTACCCCTAACCCTAATCCGAACCCTAACACTAACCCTAACCCTAACCCGAACCCTAACCCTAACCCTAACCCGAACCCTAACCCTAACCCGAACCCTAACCCGAACCCTAAACCTAACCCTTACCCTAACCCTAGCCCTAACCCGAACCCTAACCCTAACCCTAACCGAACCCTAATCCGAACCCTAACCCTAACCCTAATGCTAACCCTAACACTAACCCCTAACCCTAACCCGAAACCTAACCCTAACCCTAACCCGATCCAGAACCCTAACACCTAATCCTAACCCGAACCCGAACCCTAAACCTAACCCAAACCCTACCCCGAACCCTAACCCTAACACTAACCCTAACCCGAACCCGAAACCTAACCCTAACCCGAACCCGAACCCTGACCAGAACCCGGACCCTATAACTAACACTAACCCTAAACCGAACCCGAACCCTAACCCTAAACCTAACACTAAACCTAACCCTAACCCGAACCCTAACCCTAACCCGAACCCGAACCCTGACCAGAACCCGGACCCTATAACTAACACTAACCCTAAACCTAACCCTAACCCGAACCCTAACCCTAAACCTAACCCTAACCCGAACCCTAACCCTAACCCTAACCCTAACCCTAACCCTAACTCGATCCCTAAGCCTAAACCTAACCCGAACCCTAACTCTAACCCTAACCCTATCCCGAACGGTAACACTAACCCTAAACCCTAACCCTAACCCTAAACATAACCCTAACCCGAACCCTAACCCTAACCCTATCCCTAACCCTAACCCGAACCCGAACCCTAACCCGAACCCTACCCCTAACACTAATCGGAACCCTAACCCTAACCATAACCCTAACACTAACCCTAACCCTAAACATAACCCTAACCCTAACCCGAACCCTAACCCGAACACTAGCCCTAAACCTAACCCAAACCCTAACCCTAACCCTAACCCTAACCCTAACCCGAACCCTAACCCTAACCTTAACTGGAACCCTAAACCTAACCCTAATCCGAACCCTAACCCTAAACCTAACCCTAACCCGAACCCTAACCCGAACCCTAACCCGAACCCTAACGCTAACCCGAACCTGAACCATAACCCTAACCCGAACCCGAACCCGAACCCTAACCCTAACGCGAAACCTAACCCTAACCCTAACCCTAACCCTAACCCTAACCCGAACCCTAACCCGAACCCTAAACCTAACCCTAACCTGAAACCTAACCCTAACCCTAAACTTAACCCGAACCCTAACCCTAACCATAACCCTAAGCCTAACCCTAACCCGAACCCAACCCTAACCCTAACCCGAACACTAACCCTAACCCTAACCCTAACCCGAACCCTAACCCTAACCCTAACCATAAGCCGAAACCGAACCCTAACCCGAACCCTGACCCTAACCCTAACCCTAACCCTAACACTAACCCGAAACCGAACCCTAACCCTAACCCTAACCGTAACCCGAACCCGAACCTAACCCTAACTGGAACCCTAACCCTAACACTAACCCTAACCCTAACCCGAACCCTAACCATAACCCGAACCCAAACCCTAACCCTAACCCGAACCCTAACCCTAAGCCGAACCCTAACCCTAACACTAACCCTAACCCGAAACCAAACCCTAACCCTAACCCTAACCCGAACCCTAACCCTAACCTTAACCGGAAACATAACCCTAACCCGAACCCGAACCCTAACCCTAACCCTAATCCGAACCCTAAGGCTAAACCGAACCCTAAACCTAACCCTAACCCGAACGCTAACCCTAACCCTAACCCTAACCCTAACCCAAACCCTAACCCTAACCCTAACCCGAAACCTAACCCTAACCCTAACCCTAACCCTAACTCGAACGGTAACCCTAACCCTAACCCCTAACCCTAACCCTAACCCTAACCCTAACCCGAACCCTAACCCTAACCCTAACCCTAACCTTAACCCGAACCCTAACCCTAACCATAACCCTAAGCCTAACCCTAACCCGAAACCAACCCTAACCCTTACCCGAACACTAACCCTAACCGTAACCCTAACCCTAACCCTAACCCTAACCCTAAACCGAACCCTAACCCTAACCCTAACCTAACCCTAACCCGAACCCTAACCCTAACCCTAACCCGAACCCGAACCCTAATCCGAACCCTAACCCTAACCCTAATGCGAACCCTAACCCTAAACCTAACCCTACCCCTAACCCTAACCCGAACCCGAACCCTAACCCTAAGCCGAAACCTGACCCTAACCCTAACCCTAACCCGAACCCTAACCCTTACCCTAACCCTAACCCGAACCTTAACACGAACCCTAAACCTAACCCGAACCCTAACCCTAACCCTAACCCTAACCGTAACCCGAACACTAACCCTAAACCGAACCCTAACCCTACCCCTTAACCAAACCCTAAACCGAAACCTAACCCTAACCCTAACCCTATCCTAACCCTAATCCGAACCCTAAACCTAACCCTAACCCTAACCCTAACACTAACACCTAACCCTAACCCGAAACCTAACCCTAACCCTAACCCGAACCCAAACCCTAACCCTAACCCCTAACACGAACCCTAACCCTAACCCGAACCCTAACCCTAACCCGAACCCTAACCCTAACCCTAACCCTAACCCTAAGCCGAACCCGAACCCTAAACCGAACCCTAACCCTAACCCTAACCCTAACCTGAAACCGAACCCTAACTCTAAGCCGAACCCTATCCCTTAACATAACCCGAACCCTAACCCTAACCCTAACCCTAACCCGAACCCTATCCGAACCCTAACCCGATCCCTAACCCGAACCCTAACCCTAACCCTAACCCGAACCCTAAACCTAACCCTAATCCTAACACTAACCCTAACCCGAACCCTAACCCTAACCCTAACCCGAACCCTAACCCTAACCCTAAACCTAACCCGAACCTTAACACGAACCCTAACCCTAACCCGAACCCGAACCCTAACCCTAACCATAACCCTAACCCGAACCCTAAACCTAACCCCTAACCCTAACCCTAACCCAAACCCGAACCCTAACACCTAACCCTAACCCTAACCCTAACCCTAACCCCAACCCTAACCCCAACCCTAACCCTAACCCGAACCCTAACCCTAAACCTAACCCGAACCCGAACCCGAACCCTAACCCTAACCCGAACCCTAACCCTAACCCGAACCCTAAACCTAACCCTAACCCGAACCCTAACCCTAACCTAACCCGAACCCTAACCGTAACCCGAACTCTAACCCTAACCCTAAACCTAACCCTAACCCGAACCCTAACCCTAACCCTAACCCGAACCCTAACCCGAACCCTAACTCTAACCCTAACCTGAACACTAACCCCTAACAATAACCTGAACCCGAACCCAAACCCGACCCTAACCCTAACCCTAACCCGAACCCTAACCCTAATCCTGACCCTAACCCTAACCCGAACCTAACCCTAACCCTAACTCTAACCCTAAACCTAATCCTAACCCGAACCCTAACCCTAAACCGAACTCTAACCCGAGCGCTAACCCAAACCCTAACCCGAACCTTAACCCTAAACCGAACCCGAACCCAAACCGTAACCCTAACCCTAACCCTAACCCGAACCCTAACCCTAACCATAACCCTAACCCAAACCCTAAACCTAACCCCTAACCCTAACCCTAACCCGAACCCGAACCCTAACCCTAACACTAACACCTAACCCTAACCCTAACCCTAACCCTAACCCGAACCCCAACCCTAACCCTAACCCGAACCCTAACCCTAAACCTAACCCGAACCCTAACCCTAACCCTACCCCGAACACTAACCCTAACCCGAACCCTAACCCTAACCCTAACCCGAACCCGAACCCTAACCCTAACCCTAACCCGACCCCTAACCCGAACCCTAACACGTACCCAAACCCTAACCCTAACCCTAACACTAACCCGAACCCTAACCCTAACCCTAACCCTAACCCGAACCCTAACCCTACACCGAACCCTAACCCGAACCCTAACCCTAACCCGAACCCGAACCCTAACCCTAACCCTAACCCGAAACCGAACCCTAACTCTAACCCGAACCCTAACCCGAAACCTAACCCTAACCCTAACCTGAACACTAACCCCTAACCCTAACCCGAACCCGAACCCTAACCCGAACCCTAACCCTAAACCTAACCCGAACCCTAACCCTAACCCTAACCCTAACCCGAACCCTAACCCTAACCCGAACCCTAATCCTAACCCTAACCCTAACCCTAACCCGTACCTTAAAACGAACCCTAACCCTAACCATAACCCTAACCCGAACCCTAAACCTAACACCTAACCCTAACCCTAACCCGAACCCGAACCCTAACACCTAACCCTAACCCTAACCCGAACCCTAACCCTAACCCGAAACCTAAACCTAACCCTAACCCGAACCCTAACCCTAAACTAACCCGAACCCTAACCGTAACCCGAACCCTAACCCTAACCCTAAACCTAAACCTAACCCGAACCCTAACCCTAACCCTAACCCGAACACTAACCCGAACCCTAACTCTAACCCTAACCAGAACACTAACCCCTAATAATAACCTGAACCCGAACCCAAACCCGACCCTAACCCTAACCCTAACCCGAACCCTAACCCTAACCCTAACCCTAACCCGAACCTAACCCTAACCCTAACTCTAACCCTAAACCTAACCCTAACCCGAACCCTAACCCTAAAGCGAACTCTAACCCGAACCCTAACCCTAACCGTAACCCGAAACCTAACCCTAACCCGAACCCGAACCCGAACCCGAAACCTAAACCTAACCCTAACCCGAACCCTAACCCTAACCCGAACCCGAACACTAACCCTAACCCTAACACCTAACCCTAACCCTAACCCAACCCTAACCCGAACCCCAACCCTAACCCTAACCCGAACCCTAACCCTAAACCTAACCCGAACCCTAACCCTAACCCTACCCCGAACACTAACCCTAACCCGAACCCTAACCCTAACCCTAACCCGAACCCGAACCCAAACCCTAACCCTAACCCTAACCCTAACCCGAACCCGAACCCAAACCCTAAACCTAACCCTAACCCTAACCCTAAACCCAACCCTAACCCTAACCCTAACCCTAACCCTAACACTAACACTAACCCTAACCCTAACCCCAAACCTAACCCTCACACTAACCCTAACCCTAACCCTAACCCGAACACTAACCCTAACCGCTAACCCGAACCCTAACCCTAAGCAGAACCCTAACCCTAAACCGAACCCTAACCCTAACCCTAACCCTAACCCAAACCCGAACCCTAAACCTAACCCTAAACCTACCCCTAACCCGAACCCGAACCCTAACCCTAACCCGAACCCTAACCCTAACCCGAACTCTAAACCGAACCCTAACCCTAACCCGAACCCTAAACCGAACCCTAACCCTAACACTAACGTGAACACTAACCCCTAACAATAACCCAAACCCGAACCCTAACCCGAACCCTAACCCTAACCCTAACCCGAAACCTAACCCTAACACGAACCCTAACCCTAACCTGAACCCTAACCCGAACCCTAACCCGAACCCTAACCCTAACCTTAACCCTAACCCGAACCCGAACCCTAACCCTTACCCGAAACCTAACCCTAACCCTAACCCTAACCCTAACACGAAACCTAACTCAAACCCTAACCCGAGCACTAACCCTAACCCTAACCCGAACCCTAACCCGAACCCTAACCCTAACCCTAACCCGAAACCTAACCCTAACCCGAACCCGAACCCTAACCCTAATCCGAACCCTAACCCTAAACCTAACGCTAACCCTAACCCTAACCCGAACCCGAACCCTAACCCTAACCCGAACCCTGACACTAACCCTAACCCTAACCCGAACCCTAACCCTAACCCTAACCCTAACCCGAACCTTAACACGAACCCTAACCCTAACCCGAACCCTAACCCTAACCCTAACCCGAACACTAACCCTAACCCGAACCCTAACCCTAACCCTAACCCTAAACCGAACCCTAACCCTAACCCTAACCTAACCCTAATCCGAACCCTAACCCTAACCCTAACCCTAACACTAACCACTAACCCTAACCTGAAACCTATCCCTAACCCTAACCCGAACCTGAACCCTAACCCGAACCCAAACCCTAACCCGAACCCGAACCCTAACCCTAACCCTAACCTGACCCTAAACCTAACCCTAACCCGAACCCTAACCCTAACCCGAACCCTAACCCTAACCCTAACCCGAATCCTAACCCTAACCCTAACCCGAACCCTAACCCGAACACTAACCCTAACCCTAACCCTAACCCAAACCCTAACCCTAACCCTAACCCGAACCCTAACCCTAACCCTAAACCGAACCCTAACCCTAACCCTAACCCTAACCCGAACCCTAACCCTAAACCTAACCCGAAACCTAACCCTAACCCTAACCCGAAACCTAACCCTAACCCGAACCCTAACCCTAACACTAACCCTACCCGACCCCTAACCCGAACCCTAACACGTACCCTCTCCCTAACCCTAACACTAACCCGAACCCTAACCCTAACCCTAACCCTAACCCGAACCCTAACCCTAACCCGAACCCTAACCCGAACCCTAACCCGAACCCTAAACCTAACCCGAACCCGAACCCTAACCCTAACCCTAAACCGAACCCTAAACCTAACATGAACCCTAAACCTAACCCTATCCCGAACCCGAACACTAACACTAACCCCTAACCCGAACCCTAACCCTAACCCGAACCCTAGCCCTAACCCGAACCCTAACCCTAACCCTAACCCTAACCCGAACCCTAACCCTAACCCGAACCCTAACCCTAAACCTAACCCTAACCCAAACCTAACCCGAACCCTAACCCTAACCCTAAACCGAACCCTAACCCGAACCCTACCCCTAACCCTAACCCTAACCCGAACCCGAACCCGAACCCTAACCCTAACCCTAACCCGAAGCCAAACCCTAACCCGAACCCTAACCCTAACCCTAACCAGAACCCTAACCCTAACCCTAAATGAACCCTAACCCTAACCCGAACCCTAACCGAAACCCGAACCCGAACCCGAACCCTAACCCTAAACCGAACCCTAAGCCTAACCCTAACCCGAACTCTAACCCGAACCCGAACCCTAACACGAACCCGAACCCTAAACCTAAACCTAACCCGAACCCTAACCCTAACCCTAACCCGAACCCTAACCCTAACCCGAACCCTAACCCTAACCCTAACCCTAACCCAAACCTAACCCGAACCCTAACCCGAACCCTAACCCTAACCCTAACCCGAATCCTAACCCTAACCCGAACCCTAACCCTAACCCTAACCCTAACCCAAACCTAACCCGAACCCTAACCCGAACCCTAACGCTAACCATAACCCGAACCCTAACCCGAACCCTACCCCTAACCCTAACCCTAACCCGAACCCGAACTCGAACCCTAATCCTAACCCTAAACTGAAGACTAACCCTAACCCGAACCCTAACTCTAACCCTAACCAGAACCCTAACCCTAACCCTAAACCGAAACCTAACCCTAACCCGAACCCTAACCGAAACCCGAACCCGAACCCGAACCCTAACCCTAACCCGAACCCTAACCCTAACCCTAACCCGAACTCTAACACGAACCCGAACCCTGACACGAACCCGAACCCTAACCCTAAACCTAACCCGAACCCTAAACCTAACCCTAAACCGAACCCTAACCCTAACCCGAAACCTAACCCTAACCCTAACCCTAACCCGAACCCTAACACTAACCCGACCCCAAACCCGAACCCTAACACGTACCCTAACCCTAACCCTAACCCTAACCCGAACCTTAACCCTAACCCTAACCCTAAGCGAACCCTAACCCTATCCCTAACCCTAACCCTAACCCGAACCCTAACCCTAACCCGAACCCGAACCCTGACCCAAACCCTAACCCGAACACTAACCCTAACCCTAACCCGAAACCTAACCCGAACCCTAACCCTAACCCTAACTTGAACACTAACCCCTAACCCTAAACGGAACCCGAGCCCTAACCTGAACCCTATCCCTAACCCTAAACCGATCCCTAACCCTAACCCTAACCCTAACCCTAAACCGAACCCGAACCCTAACCGTAACCCTAACTCTAACCCTAACCCTAACCCTCACCCGAAACCTAACCATGACCCGAACCCTATCCCGAACCCTAACCCGAACCCTAAACCTAACCCTAACCCTATCCCTAACCCGAACCCTAACCCTAACCCGAACCCTAACCCTAACCTTAACCCTAACCCTAACCCGAACCCTAACCCGAACCCTAACCAGAACCCTAACCCTAACCCTAACCCGAACCCTAAACCGAACCCTAACCCTAACCCTAACCCGAAACCTAACCCTAACCCTAACCCGAACCCTAACCCGAACCCTAACCCTAACCCTAACCCTAACCCTAACCCGAACCCTAACCCTAACCCTAACCTGAACACTAAACCCTAACCATAACCCGAACCCGAACCATTACACGAACCCTAACCCTAAACCTAACCCGAACCCTAAACCTAACCCTAACCCTAACCCTAAACCTAACCCGAACCCTAACCCTAACCCTAACTCTAACCCTAAACCTAACCCTCACACGAACCCTAACCCTATCCCGAACACTAACCCGAACCCTAACCCGAACCCTAAACCTTACCCTAACCCTAACCCGAACCCTAACACTAACCCGAATCCTAACCCTAATCCTAACCCGAACCCTAACCCGAACCCTAACCAGAACCCTAGCCCTAACCCTAACACGAACCCTAACCCGAACCCTAACCCTAACTCTAACCCGAACCCTAACTCTAACCCTAACCCGAACCCTAACCCGAACCCTAACCCTAACCCTAACCCGAACCCTAAACTTAACCCTAACCCGAACCCGAACCCTAACCCTAACCCTAACCCGAAACCGAACCCAAACCCTAAACCGAACCCTAACCCGAAACCTAACCCTAACCCTCACCTGAACACTAACCCCTAACCCTAACCCGAACCCGAACCCTAACCCGAACCCTAAACCTAAACCTAACCCGAACCCTAACCCTAACCCTAACCCTAACCCTAACCCGAAACCTAACCCTAACCCTAACTCTAACCCTAAACCTAACTCTCACCCGAAACCTAACCCTAACCCGAACCCTAACCCGAACCGTAAACCTAACCCTAACCCTAACCCTAAACCGAACCCTAACCCTAACTCGAACCCTAACCCTAACCCTAACCCGAACCCTAACCCAAACCCTAACCCTAACCCGAACCTTAACCTGAACCCTAACCCTAACCCTAACCCTAACCCTAACCCTAACCCTAACCGAACCCTAATCCGAACCCTAAACCTAACCCTAACCCTAACCCTAACCCTAACACTAACCCCTAACCCTAACCCGAAACCTAACCCTAACCCTAACCCGAACCCGAACCCTAACCCCTAACCCTAACCCGAATCCGAACCCTATACCTAACCCTAACCCTAACACTAACCCAAACCCGAACCCTAACCCTAACCCGAACCCTAACCCTAACCCTAACCCGAACCCTAACCCTAACATGAACCCTAAACCTAATCCTAACCCGAACCCGAACCCTAACCCTGACCCCTAACCCGAACCCTAACCCTAACCCGAACCCTAACCCTAACCCGAACCCTAACCCTAAAGCTAACCCGAACCCTAACCCTAACCCTAACCCTAACCCAAACCTAACACGAACCCTAACCCGAACCCTAACCCTAACCCTAACCCGAACCCTAACCCGAACCCTACCCCTAACCCTAACCCTAACCAGAACCCGAACCAGAACCCTAACCCTAACCCTAACCCGAAGCCTAACCCTAACCCGAACCCTAACCGAACCCTAACCGGAACCCTAAACCTAACCCTAAACCGAACCCTAACCCTAACCCGAACCCTAACCGAAACCTGAACTCGAACCGGAACCCTAATCCTAACGCGAACCCTAACCCTAACCCTAACCCTAATCCGAACACTAACCCTAAACCTAACCCTAACCCGAACCCGAAACCTAACCCTAACCCGAACCCTAAACCTAACCCTAACCCGAAACTTAACACGAACCCTAACCCTAAACCTAACCCGAACCCTATGCCTAACTCTAACCCTAACCCTATCATAACCCGAACCCGAACCCTAATCCTAACCCTAACCCTAACCCTAACCCGAACCCGAACCCTAACCCTAACCCGAACCCTAACCCTAACCCGAACCCTAACCCTAACCCTAACCCGAACCCTAACCCTAACCCTAACCCGAACCCTAACCGTAACCCGAACCCTAACCCTAACCCTAAACCTAACCCTAACCCGAACCCTAACCCTAACCCTAAACCGAACCCTAACCCGAACCCTACCCCTAACCCTAACCTGAACACTAACCCCTAACAATAACCCGAACCGGAACCCAAACAAGACTCTAACCCTAACCCTAACCCGAACCCTAACCCTAACCCTGACCCTAACCCTAACCCTAATCCGAACCTAACCCTAACCCTAACTCTAACCCTAAACCTAACCCTAACCCGAAACCTAACCCTAAACCGAACTCTAACCCGAGCGCTAACCCGAACCCTAACCCGAACCCTAACCCTAATCCGAACCCGAACCCGAACCCTAACCCTAACCCTAACCCTAACCCGAACCCTAACCCGAGCACTAACCCAAAACCTAAACCGAACCCTAAACCTAACCCGAACCCGAACCCGTACCCTAACCCTAACCCTAACCCTAACCCGAACACTAACCCTAACCATAACCCTAACCCGAACCCTAAACCTAACCCGAACCCGAACCCTAACACTAACCCGAACCCGAACCCGAACCCTAACCCTAACCCTAACCCGAAACGTAACCCGAACCCTAACCCTAACCCTAACCCGAAACCTAACCCTAACCCTAACCGGAACCCTAACCCTAACCCTAACCCGAACCCGAACCCTAAACCTAACCCTAACCGGAACCCTAACCCTAACCTTAACCCTAACCTGAAACATAACCCTAACCCGAACCCTAACCCTAACCCTAACCCTAACCCTAACCCTAACCCTAACCCGAACCCTAACCCGAACCCTAACCTGAACCCTAACCCTAAAACTAACCCGAAACCTAACCCTAACCCTAACCCGAACCGGAATCCTAACCCGAACACTAACCCTAAACCTAATACGAACCCTAACACTAACCCTAACCCGAAACCTGACCCTAAACCTAACCCTTAACCGAACCCTAACCCTAACCCTAACCCTAACCCGAAACTTAACACGAACCCTAACCCTAACCCTAACCCGAACCCTATGCCAAACCCTAACCCTAACCCGAACACTAACCCTAACCCGAACCCTAACCCTAACCCTAACCCTAACCCTAACCCGAACCCTAAACCTAACCCTAACCTAACCCTAATCCGAACCCTAACCCTAACCCTAACTCTAACCCTAACCCTAACACTAACCCCTAAACCAAACCCGACCCCTAACCCCTAACCCTAACCCGATCCCGAACCCTAAACCTAACCCTAAACCGAACAGTAAGCCTAACCCGAACCCGAACCCTAACCCTAACCCGAACCCTAACCCTAACACTAACCCGAACCCGAACCCTACCACAAACCCTAACCCTAACCCTAACCCGAACTCTAACCCGAACCCGAACCCTAACACGAACCCGAACCCTATCCCTAAACCTAACCCTAAACCGAACCCTAACCCTAACCCGAACCCTAACACTAACCCTAACCCTAATCCGAACCTGAACCCTAACACTAACCCGACCCCTAATCCGAACCCTAACACGTACCCTAACCCTAAACCTAACCCTAACCCTAACCCGAACCTTAACCCTAACCCTAACCCTAACCCGAACCCTAACCCTAACCCTAACCCTAACCCGAACCCTAACCCTAACCCGAACCCGAACCCTGACCCAAACCCTAACCCGAACACTAACCCTAATCCTAACCGGAAACCTAACCCGAACCCTAACCCTAACCCTAACTTGAACACTAACCCCTAACCCTAACCCGAACCCGAACCCTAAACCGAACCCTAACCCTAACCCTAAACCGATCCCTAACCCTAACCCTAACCCTAACCCTAACCCAAACCCTAACCCGAACCCAAACCCTAACCGTAACCCTAACTCTAACCCTAAACCTAACCCTCACCCGAACCCTAAACGTAACCCGAACCCTAACCCGAACCCTAACCCGAACCCTAAAACTAACCTTAACCCTATCCCTAACCCGAAACCTAAACCTAACCCGAACCCTAACCCTAACCCTAACCCTAACCCGAACCCTAACCCGAACCCTAACCCGAACCCTAACGCTAACCCTAACCCGAACCCTAACCCGAACCCTAACCCTAACCCTAACCTGAAACCTAACCCTAACCCTAACCCGAACCCTAACCCGAACCCTAACCCTAAGCCTAACCATAACCCGAACCCTAACCCTAACCCTAACCTGAACACTAACCCCTAACCCTAACCCGAACCCGAACCCTAACCCGAACCCTAACCCTAAACCTAACCCGAACCCTAACCCTAACCCTAACCCTAACCCGAACCCTAACCCTAACCCGAATCCTAACCCTAACCCTAACCCGAACCCTAACCCGAACCCTAACCCGAACCCTAGCCCTAACCCTAACCCGAACCCTAACCCGAACCCTAACCCTAACCCTAAACCGAACCCTAACCCTAAACCTAACCCGAACCCTAACCCGAACCCTAACCCTAACTCTAACCCTAACCCGAACCCTAAACCTAACCCTAACCCGAACCCGAACCCTAACCCTAACCCTAACCCGAAACCGAACCCTAACCCTAACCCGAACCCTAACCCGAAACCTAACCCTAACCCTCACCTGAACACTAACCCCTAACCCTAACCCGAACCCGAACCCTAACCCGAAACCTAAACCTAAACCTAAACCGAACACTAACCCTAACCCTAACCCTAACCCTAACCCTAACCCGAAACCTAACCCTAACCCTAACTCTAACCCTAAACCTAACCCTCACCCGAACCCTAACCCTACCCCGAACCCTAAAGCGAACCCTAACCCTAACCCTAACCCGAACCCGAACCCTAACCCTAACCCCTAACCCGAACCCTAACCCTAACCCGAACCCTAACCCTAACCCGAACCCTAACCCTAACCCTAACCCTAACCCTAACCCTAACCCGAACCCTAACCCTAACCCGAACCCTAACCCTAACCCTAACCCAAACCTAACCCGAAACCTAACCCGAACCCTAACCCTAACCCTAACCCGAACCCTAACCCGAACCCTACCCCTAACCCTAACCCTAACCCGAACCCGAACCCGAACCCTAACCCTAACCCTAAACTGAAGCCTAACCCTAACCCGAACCCTAACGCTAACCCTAACCAGAACCCTAACCCTAACCCTAAAGCGAACCCTAACCCTAACCCGAACCCTAACCGAAACCCGAACCCGAACCCGAAACCTAACCCTAACCCGAACCCTAACCCTAACCCTAACCCGAACTCTAACTCGAACCCGAACCCTGACACGAACCCGAACCCTAACCCTAAACCTAACCCGAACCCTAAACCTAACCCTAAACCGAACCCTAACCCTAACCCGAACCCGAACCCTAACACTAACCCGACCCCTAACCCGAACCCTAACACGTACCCTAACCCTAACCCTAACCCTAACCCGAACCTTAACCCTAACCCTAACCCTAAGCGAACCCTAACCCTAACCCTAACCCTAACCCTAACCCTAACCCGAACCCGAACCCTAACCCTAACACGAACCCGAACCCTGACCCAAACCCTAACCCGAACACTAACCCTAACCCTAACCCGAAACCTAACACGAACCCTAACCCTAACCCTAACTTGAACACTAACCCCTAACCCTAACCCGAACCCGAACCCTAACCCGAACCCTAACCCTAACCCTAAACCGATCCCTAACCCTAACCCTAACCCTAACCCTAACCCGAACCCGAACCCTAACCGTAACCCTAACTCTAACCCTAAACCTATCCCTAACCCGAACCCTAACCCTAACCCGAACCCTAACCCTAACCTTAACCCTAACCCTAACCCGAACCCTAACCCGAACCCTAACCCGAACCCTAACCCTAACCCTAACCCGAACCCTAAACCGAACCCTAACCCTAACCAGAACCCGAAACCTAACCCTAACCCTAACCCGAAACCTAAACCGAACCCTAACCCTAAACCTAACCCTAACCCGAACCCTAACCCTAACCCTAACCTGAACACTAACCCCTAACCCTAACCCGAACCCGAACCATAACCCGAACCCTAACCCTAAACCTAACCAGAACCCTAACCCTAACCCTAACCCCAACCCTAACCCGAACCCTAACCTGAACCCTAACCAGAACCCTAGCCCTAACCCTAA
Organism: Urocyon cinereoargenteus; assembly: GCA_032313775.1. Classification (NCBI taxonomy): domain Eukaryota; kingdom Metazoa; phylum Chordata; class Mammalia; order Carnivora; family Canidae; genus Urocyon; species Urocyon cinereoargenteus. The sequence goes on from JAVLSZ010000089.1 coordinate 764,566, forward strand.
CCCGAACCCTAACCCGAACCCTAACCCTAACTATAACCCGAAGCCTAACCCTAACCCTAACCCGAACCCTAACCCGAACCCTAAACCTAACCCTAACCCTAACCCGAACCCTAAACCTAACCCTAACCCGAACCCGAACCCTAACCCTAACCCTAACCCGAAACCGAACCCTAACCCTAACCCGAACCCTAACCCGAAACCTAACCCTAACCCACACCTGAAAACTAACCCCTAACCCTAACCCGAGCCCGAACCCTAACCCGAACCCTAAACCTAAACCTAACCCGAAACCTAACCCTAACCCTAACCCTAACCCTAACCCTAACCCGAAATCTAACCCTAACCCTAACTCTAACCCTAAAACTAACACTCACCCGAACCCTACCCTAACCCGAACCCTAACCCGAACCCTAACCCGAACCCTAAACCTAACCCTAAACCTAACCCTAAACCGAACCCTAACCCTAACCCGAACCCTAACCCTAAACCTAACCCGAACCCTAACCCGAAACCTAAACCTAACCCTAATCCGAACCCTAACCCTAACCCTAACCCTAACCCTAACCCTAACCCTAACACTAACCCCTAACCCTAACCCGAACCCGAATCCTAACCCTAACCCGAACCCTAACCCTAACCCGAACCTTAACACGAACCCTAACCCTAACCCTAACCCGAACCCTATGCCTAACTCTAACCCTAACCCTATCATAACCCGAACCCGAACCCTAACCCTAACCCTAACCCTAACCCTAACCCGAACCCGAACCCTAACCCTAACCCGAACCCTAACCCTAACCCGAACCCTAACCCTAACCCTAACCCGAACCCTAACCCTAACCCTAACCCGAACCCTAACCGTAACCCGAACCCTAACCCTAACCCTAAACCTAACCCTAACCCGAACCCTAACCCTAACCCTAAACCGAACCCTAACCCGAACCCTACCCCTAACCCTAACCTGAACACTAACCCCTAACAATAACCCGAACCCGAACCCAAACAAGACTCTAACCCTAACCCTAACCCGAACCCTAACCCTAACCCTAACCCTAACCCTAACCCGAAACTAACCCTAACCCTAACTCTAACCCTAAACCTAACCCTAACCCGAACCCTAACCCTAACCCGAACTCTAACCCAAGCGCTAACCCGAACCCTAACCCGAACCCTAACCCTAATCCGAACCCGAACCCGAACCCGAACCCTAACCCTAACACTAACCCTAACCCGAACCCTAACCCGAGCACTAACCCAAAACCTAACCCGAACCCTAAACCTAACCCGAACCCGAACCCGTACCCTAACCCTAACCCTAACCCGAACACTAACCCTAACCATAACACTAACCCGAACCCTAAACCTAAACCGAACCCGAACCCTAACCCTAACCCGAACCCGAACCCGAACCCTAACCCTAACCCTAACCCGAAACCTAACCCGAACCCTAACCCTAACCCTAACCCGAAACCTAACCCTAACCCTAACCGGAACCCTAAACCTAACCCTAACCCGAACCCGAACCCTAAACCTAACCCTAACCGGAACCCTAACCCTAAACTTAACCCTAACCCGAAACATAACCCTAACCCGAACCCTAACCCTAACCCTAACCCTAACCCTAAACCTAACCCTAACCCGAACCCTAACCCGAACCCTAACCCGAACCCTAACCCTAAAACTAACCCGAAACCTAACCCTAAACGTAACCCGAACCCGAACTCTAACCCGAACCCTAACCCTAAAACTAATACGAACCCTAACCCTAACCCGAACCCGAACCCTGACCCTAAACCTAACCCTTAACCGAACCCTAACCCTAACCCTAACACTAACCCGAAACTTAACACGAACCCTAACCCTAACCCGAACCCGAACCCTATGCCAAACCCTAACCCTAACCCGAACACTAACCCTAACCCGAACCCTAACCCTAACCCTAACCCTAACCCTAACCCGAACCCTAAACCTAACCCTAACCTAACCCTAATCCGAACCCTAACCCTAACCCTAACCTTAACCCTAACCCTAACACTAACCCCTAACCCGAACCCGACCCCTAACCCCTAACCCTAACCCGATCCCGAACCCTAAACGTAACCCTAACCCGAACCCTAACCCTTACCCGAACCCGAACCCTAACCCTAACCCGAAACCTAACCCTAAACCTAACCCGAACCCGAAACCTACCACAAACCCTAACCCTAACCCTAAACCGAACCCTAAACCTAACACGAACCCTAACTCTAACCCGAAACCGAACCCTAACCCTAACCCTAAACCTAACCCGCACCCTAACCCGAACCCGAACCCGAACCCGAACCCTAACCCTAACCCTAAACGTAACCCTAACCCGAACCCTAACCCTAACCCGAACCCGAAACCTAACCCTAACCCTAAACCTAACCCTAACTCTAACCCCAACCCCAAACCTAACCCTAACACTAACCCTAAACCTAACCCGAACCCTAACCCTAACCCTAACCCTAACCCGAACCCTAAACCTAACCCTAAACCTAACCCTAACCCGAACCCTAACCCGAACACTAACCCTAAACCTAACCCTAACCCGAACCCGAACCCGAACCCTAACCCGAACCGTACCCCTAACCCTAATCCGAACCCTAACCCTAACCCTAAACCTAACGCTAACCCGAACCCGAACTCTAACCCTAACCCTAACACAAACTAGAACCCTAAACCTAACCCGAACCCTAAACCTAACCCGAACCATAACCCTACCCGAAACCTAACCCTAACCCGAACCCTAACCCCAACCCTAACCCTAACCCGAACCCTAAGCCTAACCCGAACCCTAACCCTAAACCTAACCCGAACGCTAACCCTAACTCTAAACCGAAACCTAACCCTAACCCGAACCCTAACCCTAACCCGAACCCGAACCCGAACCCTAACCCTAACCCGAACCCTAACCCGAACCCAAACCCTAACCATAACCCGAACCCGAACCCTAACCCTAACCTGAACACTAACCCTAACCCGAACCCTAAACCTAACCCTAACCAAACCCTAAACCTAACCCGAACCCTAACCCTAACCCTAACCCGAATCCTAACGCTAAACCTAACCCGAACCCTAACCAGAACCCTAAACCTAACCCTAACCGTAAGCCAAACCCTAACCCTAACCCTAACCCGAACCCTAACCCTAACCCTAACCCGAACCCTAACCCGAACCCTAACACGAACCCTAACCCTAACCCTAACCCTAACCCTAACCCGAACCCTAACCCTAAACCTAGCCCGAACCCTAACCCTAACCCGAACCCTAATCCTAACCCTAACACGAACCCTAACCCTAACCCTAACCCTAACCCTAACCCGAACCCTAACCCTAACCCTAGCCCGAACCCTAACCCTAACCCGAACCCTAAACCTAACCCTAACCTGAACCCTAACCCTAACCCGAACCCGAACCCTAACCCTAACCCGAAACCTAAACCGAACCCAACCCTAACAAGAACCCTAACCCGAACCCGAACCCTAACCATAACCCGAACCCGAAACTTAACCCTAACCTGAACCCTAACCCTAACCCGAACCCTAAACCTAACCCTAACCCGAATCCTAATCCTAACCCGAACCCTAACCCTAACCCTAACCCGAATCCTAACGCTAAACCTAACACGAACCCTAACCCGAACCCTAAACCTAACCCTAACCCTAACCCGAACCCTAACCCTAACCCTAACCCGAACCCGAACCCGAAACCTAACCCTAACCCTAACCCGAACCCTAACTAGAACCCTAACCCTAACCCTAACCCGAACCCTAACCCTAACCCTAACCCGAACCCTAACCCGAATACTAACCCTAACCCTAACCCTCACCCGAACCCTAACCCTAACCCTAAACCGAACCCTAAACCTAACCCTAACCCGAACCCGAACCCTAACCCGAACCCTAACCCTAAACCTAATCCGAACCCTCACCCTAACCCTAACCCTAACACGAACCTAACCCTAATCCGAACACTAACCCTAACCCTAACCCTAACCCTAACCCGAACCTTAACCCGAACCCTAACCCTAACCCGAACCCTAACCCTAACCCTAACCCGAACACTAACCCTAACCCGAACCCTAACCCTAAACCTAACCCTAACACTAACCTGAACCCTAACCCTAACCCTAACCTAACCCTAATCCGAACCCTAACCCTAACCCTAACCCTAACCATAACCTGAACACTAACACCTAACCCTAACCCGAAACCTAATCCTAACCCTTAACCGAACCCGAACCCTAACCCCTAACCCTAACCCGAACCCGAACCCTAACCCTAACCTGAACCCTAACCCTAACACTAACCCGAACCCGAACCCTAACCCGAACCCTAAAACTAAACCTAACCCGAACCCAAACACTAACACGAACCCTAACCCTAACCCGAACCCGAACCCTAACCCGAAACCTAAACCTAACCCGCACCCTAACCCTAACCCGAACCCGATCCCTAACCCTTACCCTAACCCTAACCCTAAGCCGAACCCTAACCCGAACCCTAACCCTAACCCGATCCCTAACCCTAAAACTTACTCTAAACCGAAACGTAAACCTAACCCGAACCTTAACCCTAAACATAACCCGAACCCTAACCATAACCCTAACCCGAACCCTAACCCTAAACCTAACCCGACCCCTAACCCGAACCCTAACACGAACCCAAAACCTAACCCTAAACCTAACCCTAACCCGAACCCTAACCGTAACCCTAACCCTAACGCGAACCCTAACCCTAACCCTAACACGACCCCTAACCCTAACCCTAAACCTAACCCGAACCCTAACCCTAACCCGAACCCTAACCCGAACCCTAACAATAACCCGAACCCTAACCCGAACCCTAACCCTAACACGAACCCTAACCCTAACCCTAACCCTAACCCGAAACCTAAACCTAAACCGAACCCTAACCCTAAACCTAACCCGAAACCTAACCCTAACCCTAACCCGAACCCTAGCCCTAACCCTAACCCGAACCCTAACCGTAACCCGAACCCTAAACCTAACCCTAACCCTAACCCTAACCCGAACCCTAAACCTAAACCTAACCCGAACCCTAACCGTAACCCGAACCCTAACCCTCACACTAACCCTAACCCTAAACCGAACCCTAAACCAAACCCTAACCCGAACCCTAACCCGAACCCTAACCCTAACCCTAACCAGAACACTAACACCTAACCCTAACCCGAAACCGAACCCTAACCCGAACTCTAACCGTAACCCTAAACCGAACCCTAACCCTAACCCTAACCCTAACACGAACCCTAACCCTAACCCTACCTCTAAACCTAAACCTAACCCTAACCCGAACCCAAACCCTAACCCGAACCCTAACCCGAACCCTAACCCGAACCCTAACCCTAACCCTAACCTAACCCTAATCCGATACCTAACCCTAACCCTAACCCTAACCCTAAACCTATCCCTAACCCCAACCCTAACCCTAACACTAACCCTAACCCGAACCCTAACCCTAACCCTAACCCTAACCCAAACCCGAACCCTAACCATAACCCCTAACCCGAACCCTAACCCTAACCGGAACCCTAACCCTAACCCAAACCCTAACCCTAACCCGAACCCTAACCTAACCCTAATCCGAAACCTAACCCTAACCCTAACGCTAACCCTAACCCTAAACCTAACCCCAACCCTAACCCTAACACTAACCCTAACCCTAACCCGAAACCTAACCCTAACCCTAACCCGAACCCTACCCTAAACCTAATCCGAAACCTAACCCTAACCCTAACCTTAACCCTAACCCTAACACTAACCCCTAACCCTAACCTTAACCCCAACCCTAACTCTAACACTAACCCTAACCCTAACCCAAACCCTAAACCTAAACCTAACCCCACACCTAACCCTAACCCGAACCCGAACCTTAACCCTAACCCTAACCCGAACGCTAACCCTAACCCTAACCCTAACCCTAACGCGAACCCTAACCCTAACCCCTAAACCTAACCCTAACCCTAACCCGAAACCGAAACCGAACCCTAACCCTAACCCCTAACCCTAACCCGAACCCTAACCCTAGCCCTAAACCTAACCCTAACCCGAACCCGAACCCTAACCAGAACCGTACCCCTAACACTAATCCGAACCCTAACCCTAACCCTAAACCTAACCCTAACCCGAACCCGAACCCTAACCCTAACCCTAACCTGAACTAGAATCCTAAACCTAACCCGAACCCTAACCCTAACCCGAACCCTAACCCTACCCGAAACCTAACCCTAACCCGAACCCTAATACTAACCCAACCCGAACCCTAACCCGAAACCTTAACCTAACCCGCACCCTAACCCTAACCCGAACCCGATCCCTAACCCTAACCCGAAACCTAACCCTAACCCGAACCCTAACCCTAACCCGAACCCGAACCCGAACCCTAACCCTAACCCGAAACCTAACCCTAAACCTAACCCTAAACCGAACACTAACCCAAACCCGAACCCTAACCCGAACCCGAACCCTAACCCTAACTAGAACCCTAACCCTAACCCGAACCCTAACCCTAACCCTAACCCTAACCCGAACCCGAACCCTAACCCTAACCCTAACCCCGAACCCGGACCTTAACCCTAAACCTAACACTAACCCGAACACTAACCCGAACCCTAACCCGAACCTCAACCCTAACCCTAACCCGAACCCGAACCCGAACCCTAACCCTAACCCGAACCCTAACCCTAACCCTAACCCGACCCCTAACCCGAACCCTAACACGAACCCTAACCCTAACCCTAACACGAACCCTAACCCTAAACCTAACCCGAACCCTAACCCTAACCCGAACCCTAACCCTAACCCTAACCCGAACCCTAACCCTAACTCGAACCCGAACACTAACCCTAACCCGAAACCTAAACCGAACCCAACCCTAACCCGAACCCTAAGCCTAACACGATCCCTAACCCTAACACTAACCCTAACCCGAAACCTAAACCTAAACCGAACCTTAACCCTAAACATAACCCGAACCCTAACCCTAAACCTAACCCGAACCCTAACCCTAACCCTAACCCGACCCCTAACCCGAACCCTAACACGAACCCTAAACCTAACCCTAAACCTAACCCTAAACCGAACCCTAACCCGAACACTAACCCTAAACCTAACCCTAACCCGAACCCGAACCCGAACCCTAACCCGAACCGTACCCCTAACCCTAATCCGAACCCTAACCCTAACCCTAAACCTAACGCTAACCCGAACCCGAACTCTAACCCTAACCCTAACACAAACTAGAACCCTAAACCTAACCCGAACCCTAAACCTAACCCGAACCATAACCCTACCCGAAACCTAACCCTAACCCGAACCCTAACCCCAACCCTAACCCTAACCCGAACCCTAAGCCTAACCCGAACCCTAACCCTAAACCTAACCCGAACGCTAACCCTAACTCTAAACCGAAACCTAACCCTAACCCGAACCCTAACCCTAACCCGAACCCGAACCCGAACCCTAACCCTAACCCGAACCCTAACCCGAACCCAAACCCTAACCATAACCCGAACCCGAACCCTAACCCTAACCTGAACACTAACCCTAACCCGAACCCTAAACCTAACCCTAACCCGAACCCTAAACCTAACCCGAACCCTAACCCTAACCCTAACCCGAATCCTAACGCTAAACCTAACCCGAACCCTAACCCGAACCCTAAACCTAACCCTAACCGTAAGCCAAACCCTAACCCTAACCCTAACCCGAACCCTAACCCTAACCCTAACCCGAACCCTAACCCGAACCCTAACACGAACCCTAACCCTAACCCTAACCCTAACCCTAACCCGAACCCTAACCCTAAACCTAGCCCGAACCCTAACCCTAACCCGAACCCTAATCCTAACCCTAACCCGAACCCTAACCCTAACCCGAACCCGAACCCTAACCCTAACCCGAAACCTAAACCGAACCCAACCCTAACACGAACCCTAACCCGAACACGAACCCTAACCATAACCCGAACCCGAAACTTAACTCTAACCTGAACCCTAACCCTAACCCGAACCCTAAACATAACCCTAACCCGAATCCTAAACCTAACCCGAACCCTAACCCTAACCCTAACCCGAATCCTAACGCTAAACCTAACACGAACCCTAACCCGAACCCTAAACCTAACCCTAACCCTAACCCGAACCCTAACCCTAACCCTAACCCGAACCCTAACCCGAAACCTAAACCTAACCCTTACCCGAACCCTAACTAGAACCCTAACCCTAACCCTAACCCTAACCCGAACCCTAACCCTAACCCTAACCCGAACCCTAACCCGAATACTAACCCTAACCCTAACCCTCACCCGAACCCTAACCCTAACCCTAAACCGAACCCTAAACCTAACCCTAACCCGAACCCGAACCCTAACCCGAACCCTAACCCTAACCCTAATCCGAACCCTAACCCTAACCCTAACACGAACCTAACCCTAATCCGAACCCTAACCCTAACCCTAACCCTAACCCTAACCCGAACCTTAACCCGAACCCTAACCCTAACCCGAACCCTAACCCTAACCCTAACCCGAACACTAACCCTAACCCGAACCCTAACCCTAAACCTAACCCTAACACTAACCTGAACCCTAACCCTAACCCTAACCTAACCCTAATCCGAACCCTAACCCTAACCCTAACCCTAACCATAACCTGAACACTAACACCTAACCCTAACCCGAAACCTAAACCTAACCCTTAACCGAACCCGAACCCTATCCCCTAACTCTAACCCGAACCCGAACCCTAACCCTAACATGAACCCTAACCCTAACCCTAACCCGAAACCGAACCCTAACCCGAACCCTAAAACTAAACCTAACCCGAACCCAAACACTAACACGAACCCTAACCCTAACCCGAACCCGAACCCTAACCCGAAACCTAAACCTAACCCGCACCCTAACCCTAACCCGAACCCGATCCCTAACCCTTACCCTAACCCTAACCCTAAGCCGAACCCTAACCCGAACCCTAACCCTAACCCGATCCCTAACCCTAAAACTTACTCTAACCCGAAACGTAAACCTAACCCGAAACTTAACCCTAAACATAACCCGAACCCTAACCATAACCCTAACCCGAACCCTAAACCTAAACCTAACCCGACCCCTAACCTGAACCCTAACACGAACCCTAAACCTAACCCTAAACCTAACCCTAACCCGAACCCTAACCGTAACACTAACCCTAACGCGAACCCTAACCCTAACCCTAACCCGACCCCTAACCCTAACCCTAACCCTAACGCGAAACCTAACCCTAACCCGAACCCTAACCCGAACCCTAACAATAACCCGAACCCTAACCCTAACACGAACACTAACCCTAACCCTAACCCTAACCCGAAACCTAAACCTAACCCGAACCCTAACCCTAAACCTAACCCGAAACCTAACCCTAACCCTAACCCGAACCCTAGCCCTAACCCTAACCCGAACCCTAACCGTAACCCGAACACTAAACCTAACCCTAACCCTAACCCTAACCCGAACCCTAAACCTAAACCTAACCCGAACCCTAACCGTAACCCGAACCCTAACCCTAACACTAACCCTAACCCTAACCCGAACCCTAAACCTAACCCTAACCCGAACCCTAACCCGAACCCTAACCCTAACCCTAACCTGAACACTAACACCTAACCCTAACCCGAAACCGAACCCTAACCCGAACTCTAACCCTAACCCTAAACCGAACCCTAACCCTAACCCTAACCCTAACACGAACCCTAACCCTAACCCTACCTCTAAACCTAAACCTAACCCTAACCCGTACCCTAACCCTAACCCGAACCCTAACCCGAACCCTAACCCGAACCCTAACCCTAACCCTAACCTAACCCTAATCCGATAACTAACTCTAACCCTAACCCTAACCCTAAACCTATCCCTAACCCCAACCCTAACCCTAACACCCTAACCCGAACCCTAACCCTAACCCTAACCCTAACCCAAACCCGATTCCTAACCATAACCCCTAACCCGAACCCTAACCCTAACCGGAACCCTAACCCTAACCCAAACCCTAACCCTAACCCGAACCCTAACCTAACCCTAATCCGAAACCTAACCCTAACCCTAACCCTAACCCTAACCCTAACACTAACCCCTAACCCTAACCCTAACCCTAACCCTAACCCTAACCCGAACCCTAACCCTAACCCTAACCCTAACCCAAACCCGAACCCTAACCCTAACCCCTAACCCGAACCCTAAACCTAACTCGAACCCTAACCCTAACACGAACCCTAACCCTAACCCTAACCCTAACCCTAACCCTACCCGAAACCTAACCCTAACCCTAAACCTAACCCTAACCCTAATCCTAACCCTAACGCTAACACGAACCCTCACCCTAACCCTAACCCTAACCCTAACCTTAACCCTAACCCCTAACCCTAACCCTTACCCTAAACCTAACCCTAACCCTAAAACCTAACACTAACCCTAACCCTAACCGTAACCCGAACACTAACCCTAACACTAAACCGAACCCTAACCCTAACCCTAACCCGAACCCTAACCCTAACCCGAACCCTAACCCTAACCCCTAACCCTAACCCGAACCCTAACCCTAACCCGAACCCTAACCCTAACCCTAACCCGAACCCTAACCCTAACCCTAACCCTAACCCTAACTCGAACCCTAAAAGGAACCCTAACCCTAACCCTAACCCTAACCCGAAACGTAATCCGAACTCTAACTCGACCCTAACCCTAACCCCTAAACCTAACCCTAACCCGAAACCTAACCCTAAACCGAACCCGAACCCTAACCCTAACCCGAACCCTAACCCTAACCCTAACCCGAACCCGAACCCTAACCCTAACCCTAACCCCGAACCCGGACCTTAACCCTAAACCTAACACTAACCCGAACCCTAACCCGAACCCTAACCCGAACCTCAACCCTAACCCTAACCCGAAACCGAACCCGAACCCTAACCCTAACCCGAACCCTAACCCTAACCCTAACCCGACCCCTAACCCGAACACTAACAGGAACCCTAACCCTAACCCTAACCCGAACCCTAACCCTAAACCTAACCCGAACCCTAACCCTAACCCGAACCCTAACCCTAACCCTAACCCGAACCCTAACCCTAACTCGAACCCGAACACTAACCCTAACCCGAAACCTAAACCGAACCCAACCCTAACCCGAACCCTAAGCCTAACACGATCCCTAACCCTAACACTAACCCTAACCCGAAACCTAAACCTAAACCGAACCTTAACCCTAAACATAAACCGAACCCTAACCCTAAAGCTAACCGGAACCCTAACCCTAACCCTAACCCGACCCCTAACCCGAACCCTAACACGAACCCTAAACCTAACCCTAAACCTAACCCTAACCCGAACCCTAACCCTAACACTAACCCGAACCCTAACCCTAAAACGAACACGAACCCTAACCCTAACCCGAAACCTAACCCGAACCCAACCCTTACCCGAACCCTAACCCTAATCCGAACCCTAACCCTAACCCTAACCCTAACCCTAACCCGAATCCTAAACCTAACCCGAACCCTAACCCTAAACCTAACCCGAACCCTAACCCGAACCCTAACCCTAACCCTAACCCGAACCCTAGCCCTAACCCTAACCCGAACCATAACCGTAACCCGAACCCTAACCCTAACCCTAACCCTAACCCGAACCCTAACCCTAACCCTAACCCGAACCCTAACCCAAAACCTAACCCTAAAACTAACCTGAACACTAACCCCTAACACTAACCCGAACCCGAACCCTAACCCGAACCCTCACCCGAACCCTAAACCTAACCCTAACCTAACCCTAATCCGAACCCTAACCCTAACCCTAACCCTAACCCTAACCCTAAACCTAACCCCAACCCTAACCCTAACACTAACCCTAACCCTAACCCGAAACCTAACCCTAACCCTAACCCGAACCCTAACCTAAACCTAATCCGAAACCTAACCCTAACCCTAACCCTAACCCTAACCCTAACCCCTAACCCTAACCTTAACCCCAACCCTAACTCTAACACTAACCCTAACCCTAACCCAAACCCTAAACCTAAACGTAACCCCACACCTAACCCTAACCCGAACCCGAACCTTAACCCTAACCCTAACCCGAACGCTAACCCTAACCCTAACCCTAACCCTAACGCGAACCCTAACCCTAACCCCTAACCCTAACCCTAACCCTAACCCGAAACCGAAACCGAACCCTAAACCTAACCCCTAACCCTAACCCGAACCCTAACCCTAGCCCTAAACCTAACCATAACCCGAACCCGAACCCTAATCAGAACCGTACCCCTAACACTAATCCGAACCCTAACCATAACCCTAAACCTAACCCTAACCCGAACCCGAACCCTAACCCTAACCCTAACCCGAACTAGAATCCTAAACCTAACCCGAACCCTAACCCTAACCCGAACCCTAACCCTACCCGAAACCTAACCCTAACCCGAACCCTAATCCTAAACCAACCGGAACCCTAACCCGAAACCTTAACCTAACCCGCACCCTAACCCTAACCCGAACCCGATCCCTAACCCTAACCCCTGACCCGAACCCTAACCCTAACCCGAAACCTAACCCTAACCAAAACCCTAACCGTAACCCGAACCCTAACCTAACTCTAATCCGAAACCTAACAATAACACTAACCCTAACCCTAACCCTAACACTAACCCCTAACCCTAACCCTAACCCCAACCCTAACCCTAACCCTAACCCTAACCCTAAACCGAACCCTAAACCTAACCCTAACCCTAACCCTAACCCTAACCCGAACCCTAAACCTAACCCTAACCCGAACCCTAACCGTAACCCTAACCCTAACCCTAACCCTAATGCGAACCCTAAACCTAACCCCTAAACCTAACCCTAACCCTAACCCGAAACCGAAACCTAACCCTAACCCTAACCCCTAACCCTAACCCGAAACCTAACCCTAACCCGAACACTAAACCTAAACCTAACCCTAACCCGAACCCGAACCCGAACCCTAACCCGAACCGTACCCCTAACCCTAATCCGAACCCTAACCCTAACCCTAAACCTAACGCTAACCCGAACCCGAACTCTAACCCTAACCCTAACCCGAACTAGAACCCTAAACCTAACCCGAACGCTAAACCTAACCCGAACCATAACCCTACCCGAAACCTAACCCTAACCCGAACCCTAACCCCAACCCTAACCCTAACCCGAACCCTAACCCTAACCCGAACCCTAACCCTAAACCTAACCCGAACACTAAACCTAACCCGAACCCTAACCCTAACTCTAAACCGAAACCTAACCCTAACCCGAACCCTAACCCTAACCCGAACCCGAACCCGAACCCTAACCCTAACCCGAACCCTAACCCGAACCCGAACCCTAACCATAACCGAACCCGAACCGGAACCCTAACCCGAACCCTAACCCTAACCCTAATCCGAACCCTAACCCTAACCCTAACCCTAACACGAACCTAACCCTAATCCGAACCCTAACCCTAACCCTAACCCTAACCCTAACCCGAACCTTAACCCGAACCCTAACCCTAACCCGATCCCTAACCCTTACCCTAACCCTAACCCTAAGCCGAACCCTAACCCGAACCCTAACCCTAACGCGATCCCTAACCCTAAAACTTACTCTAACCCGAAACGTAAACCTAACCCGAACCTTAACCCTAAACATAACCCGAACCCTAACCATAACCCTAAACCGAACCCTAACCCTAAACCTAACCCGACCCCTAACCCGAACCCTAACACGAACCCTAAACCTAACCCTAAACCTAACCCTAACCCGAACCCTAACCGTAACCCTAACCCTAACGCGAACCGTAACCCTAACCCTAACCCGACCCCTAACCCTAACCCTAACCCTAACCCGAACCCTAACCCTAACCCGAACCCTAACCCGAACCCTAACAATAACCCGAACCCTAACCCGAACCCTAACCCTAACACGAACCCTAACCCTAACCCTAACCCTAACCCGAAACCTAAACCTAACCCGAACCCTAACCCTAAACCTAACCCGAAACCTAACCCTAACCCTAACCCGAACCCTAGCCCTAACCCTAACCCGAACCCTAACCGTAACCCGAACACTAAACCTAACCCTAACCCTAACCCTAACCCGAACCCTAAACCTAAACCTAACCCGAACCCTAACCGTAACCCGAACCCTAACCCTAACACTAACCCTAACCCTAACCCGAACCCTAAACCTAACCCTAACCCGAACCCTAACCCGAACCCTAACCCTAACCCTAACCTGAACACTAACACCTAACCCTAACCCGAAACCGAACCCTAACCCGAACTCTAACCCTAACCCTAAACCGAACCCTAACCCTAAACCTAACCCTAACCCGAACCCTAAACCTAACCCGAACCCTAACCCGAACCCTAACCCGAACCCTAACCCTAACCCTAACCTAACCCTAATCCGATACCTAACCCTAACCCTGACCCTAACCCTAAACCTATCCCTAACCCGAAACCGAACCCTAACCTAACCCTAATCCGAAACCTAAATCTAACCCTAACCCTAACCCTAACCCTAACACTAACCCCTAACCCTAACCCTAACCCTAACCCTAACCCGAACCCTAACCCTAACCCTAACCCTAACCCTAACCCAAACCCGAACCCTAACCCTAACCCCTAAACCGAACCCTAAACATAACTCGAACCCTAACCCTAACCCAAACACTAACCCTAACCCGAACCCTAACCTAACCCTAATCCGAAACCTAACCCTAACCCTAACACTAACCCTACCTCTAACCCTAACCCTAACCCTAACCCCAAACCTAACCCTAACACTAACCCTAACCCTAAACCGAACCCTAACCCTAACCCAAACCCTAACCCTAACCCGAACCCTAACCTAACCCTAATCCGAAACCTAACCCTAACCCTAACCCTAACCCTACCTCTAACCCTAAACCTAACCCTAAACCTAACCCTAACCCCAAACCTAACCCTAACACTAACCCTAACCCTAGCCCGAACCTTAACCCTAACCCGAACCCTAACCCTAACCCGAACCCTAACCCGAACCCGAACCCTAACCCTAACCCTAACCCGAACCCTAACCCTAACCCTAACCCTAACCCGATCCCTAACCCTAAACTTAACCCTAACCCTAACCCTAACACTAACCCGAAACCTAACTCTAACCCGAACCCTAAACCGAACCCTAACCCAACCCTAACCCTAACCCTAACCCTAACCCGAACCGTAAACATAACCCGAACCCTAACCCTAACCCTAACCCTAACCCTAACCCTAACCCGAACCCTAACCCGAAACCTAACCCGAAACCTAACCCTAACCCTAACCCAAAACCTAACCCTAACCCTAACCCGAACCCTAACCCGAACCCCAACCCTAATCCTAACCCGACCCTAACCCTAACCCTAACCCGAAACCTAACCCGAACCCTAACCCTAAACCTAACCCTAACCCGAACCCTAAACCTAACCCTAACCAGAAACCTAACCGTAACCCTAACCCGAACCCTAACCCTAACCCTAACCCGAACCCTAACCCTAACCCTAACACTAACCCGAAACCTAAACCTAACCCGAACCCTAACCCTAACCTAACCCGAACCCTAACCCGAACCCTAACCCTAACCCTAACCAGAACCCTAGCCCTAACCCTAACCCGAACCCTAACCGTAACCCGAAACCTAACCCTAACCCTAACCCTAAACCTAACCCTAACCCGAACCCTAACCCTAACCCTAACCTGAACACTAACCCCTAACCCTAACCCGAACCCGAACCCTAACCCGATCCCTAACCCGAACCATAACCCTAACACTAACCTAACCCTAACCCGAACCCTAACCCGAACCCGAACCCTAACCCTAACCCTAACCCGAACCCTAACCCTAACCCTAACCCTAACCCGATCCCTAACCCTAAACTTAACCCTAACCCTAACCCTAACACTAACCCGAAACCTAACTCTAACCCGAACCCTAAACCGAACCCTAACCCAACCCTAACCCTAACCCTAACCCTAACCCGAACCGTAAACATAACCCGAACCCTAACCCTAACCCTAACCCTAACCCTAACCCTAACCCGAACCCTAACCCGAAACCTAACCCGAAACCTAACCCTAACCCTAACCCAAAACCTAACCCTAACCCTAACCCGAACCCTAACCCGAACCCCAACCCTAATCCTAACCCGACCCTAACCCTAACCCTAACCCGAAACCTAACCCGAACCCTAACCCTAAACCTAACCCTAACCCTAACCCGAACCCTAAACCTAACCCTAACCAGAAACCTAACCGTAAACCTAACCCGAACCCTAACCCTAACCCTAACCCGAACCCTAACCCTAACCCTAACACTAACCCGAAACCTAAACCTAACCCGAACCCTAACCCTAACCTAACCCGAACCTTAACCCGAACCCTAACCCTAACCCTAACCCGAACCCTAGCCCTAACCCTAACCCGAACCCTAACCGTAACCCGAAACCTAACCCTAACCCTAACCCTAAACCTAACCCTAACCCGAACCCTAACCCTAACCCTAACCTGAACACTAACCCCTAACCCTAACCCGAACCCGAACCCTAACCCGATCCCTAACCCGAACCATAACCCTAACACTAACCTAACCCTAATCCGAACCCTAACCCTAACCCTAACCCTAACCCTAAACCTAACCCCAACCCTAACCCAAACCCTAACCCTAACCCTAACCCGAACACGAACCCTAACAAGAACCCTAACCCTAACCCTAATCCGAATCCTAACCCTAACCCTAAACCTAACCTGAACCCGAAACCTAACCCTAACCCGAACCCTAACCCTAACCCTAACCCTAACCCTAACCCTACCCGAAACCTAACCCTAACCCTAAACCTAACCCTAACCCTAATCCTAACCCTAACGCTAACACGAACCCTCACCCTAACCCTAACCCTAACCCTAACCTTAACCCTAACCCCTAACCCTAACCCTTACCCTAAACCTAACCCTAACCCTAAAACCTAACACTAACCCTAACCCTAACCGTAACCCGAACACTAACCCTAACACTAAACCGAACCCTAACCCTAACCCTAACCCTAACACGAACCCTAACCCTAACCCGAACCCTAACCCTAACCCCTAACCCTAACCCGAACCCTAAACCTAACCCGAACCCTAACCCTAACCCTAACCCTAACCCTAACCCTAACTCGAACCCTAAAAGGAACCCTAACCCTAACCCTAACCCTAACCCGAAACCTAATCCGAACTCTAACTCGACCCTAACCAAACCCCTAAACCGAACCCTAACCCTAACCCTAACCCTAACCCCAAACCTAACCCTAACACTAACCCTAACCCTAAACCGAACCCTAACCCTAACCCAAACCCTAACCCTAACCCGAACCCTACCTCTAACCCTAACCCTAACCCTAAACCAAACCCTAAACCTAAACCTAACCCCACACCTAACCCTAACCCGAACCCGAACCCTAACCCTAACCCTAACCCGAACTAGAATCCTAAACCTAACCCGAACCCTAACCCTAACCCGAACCCTAACCCTACCCGAAACCTAACCCTAACCCGAACCCTAATACTAACCCAACCCGAACCCTAACCCGAAACCTTAACCTAACCCGCACCCTAACCCTAACCCGAACCCGATCCCTAACCCTAACCCGAAACCTAACCCTAACCCGCACCCTAACCCTAACCCGAACCCGAACCCGAACCCTAACCCTAACCCGAAACCTAACCCTAAACCTAACCCTAAACCGAACACTAACCCAAACCCGAACCCTAACCCGAACCCCAACCCTAACCCTAACTCGAACCCGAACCCTAACCCTAACCCGAACCCTAACCCTAACCCTAACCCGAACCCGAACCCTAACCCTAACCCTAACCCCGAACCCGGACCTTAACCCTAAACCTAACACTAACCCGAACCCTAACCCGAACCCTAACCCGAACCTCAACCCTAACCCTAACCCGAACCCGAACCCTAACCCTAACCCGAACCCTAACCCTAACCCTAACCCGACCCCTAACCCGAACCCTAACCCGAACCCTAACCCTAACCCTAACCCGAACCCTAACCCTAACTCGAACCCGAACACTAACCCTAACCCGAAACCTAAACCGAACCCAACCCTAACCCGAACCCTAAGCCTAACACGATCCCTAACCCTAACTCTAACCCTAACCCGAAACCTAAACCTAAACCGAACCTTAACCCTAAACATAACCCGAACCCTAACCCTAAACCTAACCCGAACCCTAACCCTAACCCTAACCCGACCCCTAACCCGAACCCTAACACGAACCCTAAACCTAACCCTAAACCTAACCCTAACCCGAACCCTAACCCTAACACTAACCCGAACCCTAACCCTAAAACGAACACGAACCCTAACCCTAAACCGAAACCTAACCCGAACCCAACCCTTACCCGAACCCTAAACCTAATCCGAACCCTAACCCTAACCCTAACCCTAACCCGAATCCTAAACCTAACCCGAACCCTAACCCTAAACCTAACCCGAACCCTAACCCGAACCCTAACCCTAACCCTAACCCGAACCCTAGCCCTAACCCTAACCCGAACCATAACCGTAACCCGAACCCTAACCCTAACCCTAACCTTAACCCGAACCCTATCCCTAACCCTAACCCGAACCCTAACCCGAAACCTAACTCTAAACCTAACCTGAACACTAACCCCTAACACTAACCCGAACCCGAACCCTAACCCGAACCCTAACCCGAACCCTAAACCTAACCCTAACCTAACCCTAATCCGAACCCTAACCCTAACCCTAACCCTAACCCTAACCCTAAACCTAACCCCAACCCTAACCCTAACACTAACCCTAACCCTAACCCGAAACCTAACCCTAACCCTAACCCGAACCCTAACCTAAACCTAATCCGAAACCTAACCCTAACCCTAACCCTAACCCTAACCCTAACACTAACCCCTAACCCTAACCTTAACCCCAACCCTAACTCTAACACTAACCCTAACCCTAACCCAAACCCTAAACCTAAACCTAACCCCACACCTAACCCTAACCCGAACCCGAACCTTAACCCTAACCCTAACCCGAACGCTAACCCTAACCCTAACCCTAACCCTAACGCGAACCCTAACCCTAACCCCTAACCCTAACCCTAACCCTAACCCGAAACCGAAACCGAACCCTAACCCTAACCCCTAACCCTAACCCGAACCCTAACCCTAGCCCTAAACCTAACCCTAACCCGAACCCGAACCCTAACCAGAACCGTACCCCTAACACTAATCCGAACCCTAACCCTAACCCTAAACCTAACCCTAACCCGAACCCGAACCCTAACCCTAACCCTAACCCGAACTAGAATCCTAAACCTAACCCGAACCCTAACCCTAACCCGAACCCTAACCCTACCCGAAACCTAAGCCTAAACCGAACCCTAATACTAACCCAACCCGAACCCTAACCCGAAACCTTAACCTAACCCGCACCCTAACCCTAACCCGAACCCGATCCCTAACCCTAACCCGAAACCTAACCCTAACCCGAACCCTAACCCTAACCCGAACCCGAACCCGAACCCTAACCCTAACCCGAAACCTAACCCTAAACCTAACCCTAAACCGAACACTAACCCAAACCCGAACCCTAACCCGAACCCGAACCCTAACCCTAAACCGAAACCTAACCCTAACCCTAACCCAAACCCTAACCTAAACCTAATCCGAAACCTAACCCTAACCCTAACCCTAACCCTAACCCTAACCCTAACACTAACCCCTAACCCTAACCTTAACCCCAACCCTAACTCTAACACTAACCCTAACCCTAACCCAAACCCTAAACCTAAACCTAACCCCACACCTAACCCTAACCCGAACCCGAACCTTAACCCTAACCCTAACCCGAACGCTAACCCTAACCCTAACCCTAACCCTAACGCGAACCCTAACCCTAACCCCTAACCCTAACCCTAACCCTAACCCGAAACCGAAACCGAACCCTAACCCTAACCCCTAACCCTAACCCGAACCCTAACCCTAGCCCTAAACCTAACCCTAACCCGAACCCGAACCCTAACCAGAACCGTACCCCTAACACTAATCCGAACCCTAACCCTAACCCTAAACCTAACCCTAACCCGAACCCGAACCCTAACCCTAACCATAACCCGAACTAGAATCCTAAACCTAACCCGAACCCTAACCCTAACCCGAACCCTAACCCTACCCGAAACCTAACCCTAACCCGAACCCTAATCCTAACCCAACCCGAACCCTAACCCGAAACCTTAACCTAACCCGCACCCTAACCCTAACCCGAAACCGATCCCTAACCCTAACCCCAAACCTAACCCTAACCCGAACCCTAACCCAAACCCGAACCCGAACCCGAACCCTAACCCTAACCCGAAACCTAACCCAAAACCTAACCCTAAACCGAACACTAACCCAAACCCGAACCCTAACCCGAACCCGAACCCTAACCATAACCCGAACCCGAACCCTAACCCTAACCCGAACCCTAACCCTAACCCTAACCCTAACCCTAAACCTAACCCTAACCCGAACCCAACCGAAACCCTAATCCGAACCCTAACCCTAAACCTAACCTTAACCGTAACCCGAACCCTAACCCTAACTCGAACCCGAACCTTAACACTAACCCGAAACCTAAACCGAACCCAACCCTAACCCGAACCCTAACCCTTTACCGATCCCTAACCCTAACACTTACCCTAACCTGAAACCTAAACCTAACCCGAACCTTAACACTAAACATAACCCTAACCCTAACCATAACCCTAACCCTAACCCAAACCCGAACCAAACCCTAACCCCTGACCCGAAACCTAACCCTAACATGAAACCTAACCCTAACCAAAACCCTAACCGTAACCCGAACCCTAACCTAACTCTAATCCGAAACCTAACAATAACACTAACCCTAACCCTAACACTAAACCCTAACCCTAACCCTAACCCCAACCCTAACCCTAACCCTAACACTAACCCTAACCCTAAACCGAACCCTAAACCTAAACATAACCCTAACCCTAACCCTAACCCGAACCCTAAACCTAACCCTAACCCGAACACTAACCGTAACCCTAACCCTAACCCTAACCCTAATGCGAACCCTAACCCTAACCCCTAAACCTAACCCTAACCCTAACCCGAAACCGAAACCTAACCCTAACCCTAACCCCTAACCCTAACCCGAACCCTAACCCTAACCCGAACACTAACCCTAAACCTAAACCTAACCCAAACCCGAACCCGAACCCTAACCCGAACCGTACCCCTAACCCTAATCCGAACCCTAACCCTAACCCTAAACCTAACGCTAACCCGAACCCGAACTCTAACCCTAACCCTAACCCGAACTAGAACCCTAAACCTAACCCGAACCCTAAACCTAACCCGAACCATAACCCTACCCGAAACCTAACCCTAACCCGAACCCTAACCCCAACCCTAACCCTAACCCGAACCCTAACCCTAACCCGAACCCTAAACCTAAACCTAACCCGAACCCTAACCCTAACTCTAAATCGAAACCTAACCCTAACCCGAACCCTAACCCTAACCCGAACCCGACCCCTAACCCGAAACCTAACACGAACCCTAAACCTAAACCTAAACCTAACCCTAACCCGAACCCTAACCCTAACACTAACCCGAACCCTAACCCTAAAACGAACACGAACCCTAACCCTAACCCGAAACCTAACCCGAACCCAACCCTTACCCGAACCCTAAACCTAATCCGAACCCTAACCCTAACCCTAACCCTAACCCGAATCCTAAACCTAACCCGAACCCTAACCCTAAACCTAACCCGAACCCTAACCCGAACCCTAACCCTAACCCTAACCCGAACCCTAGCCCTAACCCTAACCCGAACCATAACCGTAACCCGAACCCTAACCCTAACCCTAACCTTAACCCGAACCCTATCCCTAACCCTAACCCGAACCCTAACCCGAAACCTAACCCTAAACCTAACCTGAACACTAACCCCTAACACTAACCCGAACCCGAACCCTAACCCGAACCCTAACCCGAACCCTAAACCTAACCCTAACCTAACCCTAATCCGAACCCTAACCCTAACCCTAACCCTAACCCTAACCCTAAACCTAACCCCAACCCTAACCCTAACACTAACCCTAACCCTAACCCGAAACCTAACCCTAACCCTAACCCGAACCCTAACCTAAACCTAATCCGAAACCTAACCCTAACCCTAACCCTAACCCTAACCCTAACACTAACCCCTAACCCTAACCTTAACCCCAACCCTAACTCTAACACTAACCCTAACCCTAACCCAAACCCTAAACCTAAACCTAACCCCACACCTAACCCTAACCCGAACCCGAACCTTAACCCTAACCCTAACCCGAACGCTAACCCTAACCCTAACCCTAACCCTAACGCGAACCCTAACCCTAACCCCTAACCCTAACCCTAACCCTAACCCGAAACCGAAACCGAACCCTAACCCTAACCCCTAACCCTAACCCGAACCCTAACCCTAGCCCTAAACCTAACCCTAACCCGAACCCGAACCCTAACCAGAACCGTACCCCTAACACTAATCCGAACCCTAACCCTAACCCTAAACCTAACCCTAACCCGAACCCGAACCCTAACCCTAACCCTAACCCGAACTAGAATCCTAAACCTAACCCGAACCCTAACCCTAACCCGAACCCTAACCCTACCCGAAACCTAAGCCTAAACCGAACACTAATACTAACCCAACCCGAACCCTAACCCGAAACCTTAACCTAACCCGCACCCTAACCCTAACCCGAACCCGATCCCTAACCCTAACCCGAAACCTAACCCTAACCCGAACCCTAACCCTAACCCGAACCCGAACCCGAACCCTAACCCTAACCCGAAACCTAACCCTAAACCTAACCCTAAACCGAACACTAACCCAAACCCGAACCCTAACCCGAACCCGAACCCTAACCCTAACCCGAAACCTAACCCTAACCCTAACCCGAACCCTAACCTAAACCTAATCCGAAACCTAACCCTAACCCTAACCCTAACCCTAACCCTAACCCTAACACTAACCCCTAACCCTAACCTTAACCCCAACCCTAACTCTAACACTAACCCTAACCCTAACCCAAACCCTAAACCTAAACCTAACCCCACACCTAACCCTAACCCGAACCCGAACCTTAACCCTAACCCTAACCCGAACGCTAACCCTAACCCTAACCCTAACCCTAACGCGAACCCTAACCCTAACCCCTAACCCTAACCCTAACCCTAACCCGAAACCGAAACCGAACCCTAACCCTAACCCCTAACCCTAACCCGAACCCTAACCCTAGCCCTAAACCTAACCCTAACCCGAACCCGAACCCTAACCAGAACCGTACCCCTAACACTAATCCGAACCCTAACCCTAACCCTAAACCTAACCCTAACCCGAACCCGAACCCTAACCCTAACCATAACCCGAACTAGAATCCTAAACCTAACCCGAACCCTAACCCTAACCCGAACCCTAACCCTACCCGAAACCTAACCCTAACCCGAACCCTAATCCTAACCCAACCCGAACCCTAACCCGAAACCTTAACCTAACCCGCACCCTAACCCTAACCCGAACCCGATCCCTAACCCTAACCCCAAACCTAACCCTAACCCGAACCCTAACCCAAACCCGAACCCGAACCCGAACCCTAACCCTAACCCGAAACCTAACCCAAAACCTAACCCTAAACCGAACACTAACCCAAACCCGAACCCTAACCCGAACCCGAACCCTAACCATAACCCGAACCCGAACCCTAACCCTAACCCGAACCCTAACCCTAACCCTAACCCTAACCCTAAACCTAACCCTAACCCGAACCCAACCGAAACCCTAATCCGAACCCTAACCCTAAACCTAACCTTAACCGTAACCCGAACCCTAACCCTAACTCGAACCCGAACCTTAACACTAACCCGAAACCTAAACCGAACCCAACCCTAACCCGAACCCTAACCCTTTACCGATCCCTAACCCTAACACTTACCCTAACCTGAAACCTAAACCTAACCCGAACCTTAACACTAAACATAACCCTAACCCTAACCATAACCCTAACCCTAACCCAAACCCGAACCAAACCCTAACCCCTGACACGAAACCTAACCCTAACATGAAACCTAACCCTAACCAAAACCCTAACCGTAACCCGAACCCTAACCTAACTCTAATCCGAAACCTAACAATAACACTAACCCTAACCCTAACCCTAACACTAACCCCTAACCCTAACCCTAACCCCAACCCTAACCCTAACCCTAACACTAACCCTAACCCTAAACCGAACCCTAAACCTAAACATAACCCTAACCCTAACCCTAACCCGAACCCTAAACCTAACCCTAACCCGAACACTAACCGTAACCCTAACCCTAACCCTAACCCTAATGCGAACCCTAACCCTAACCCCTAAACCTAACCCTAACCCTAACCCGAAACCGAAACCTAACCCTAACCCTAACCCCTAACCCTAACCCGAACCCTAACCCTAACCCGAACACTAACCCTAAACCTAAACCTAACCCAAACCCGAACCCGAACCCTAACCCGAACCGTACCCCTAACCCTAATCCGAACCCTAACCCTAACCCTAAACCTAACGCTAACCCGAACCCGAACTCTAACCCTAACCCTAACCCGAACTAGTACCCTAAACCTAACCCGAACCCTAAACCTAACCCGAACCATAACCCTACCCGAAACCTAACCCTAACCCGAACCCTAACCCCAACCCTAACCCTAACCCGAACCCTAACCCTAACCCGAACCCTAAACCTAAACCTAACCCGAACCCTAACCCTAACTCTAAATCGAAACCTAACCCTAACCCGAACCCTAACCCTAACCCGAACCCGAACCCGAACCCTAACCCTAACCCGAACCCTAACCCGAACCCGAACCCTAACCATAACCCGAACCCGAACCCTAACCCTAACCTGAACACTAACCCTAACCCGAACCCTAAACCTAACCCTAACCCGAACCCTAAACCTAACCCGAACCCTAACCCTAACCCTAACCTGAATCCTAACGCTAAACCTAACCCGAACCCTAACCCGAACCCTAAACCTAACCCTAACCCTAAGCCAAACCCTAACCCTAACCCTAACCCGAACCCTAACCCTAACCCTAACCCGAACCCTAACCCGAACCCTAACACGAACCCTAACCCTAACCCTAACCCTAACCCGAACCCTAACCCTAACCCTAGCCCGAACCCTAACCCTAACCCGAACCCTAAACCTAACCCTAACCCGAACCCTAACCCTAACCCGAACCCGAACCCTAACCCTAACCCGAAACCTAAACCGAACCCAACCCTAACACGAACCCTAACCCGAACCCGAACCCTAACCATAACCCGAACCCGAAACTTAACCCTAACCTGAACCCTAACCCTAACCCGAACCCTAAACCTAACCCTAACCCGAATCCTAAACCTAACCCGAACCCTAACCCTAACCCTAACCCGAATCCTAACGCTAAACCTAACACGAACCCTAACCCGAACCCTAAACCTAACCCTAACCCTAACCCGAACCCTAACCCTAACCCTAACCCGAACCCGAACCCGAAACCTAACCCTAACCCTAACCCGAACCCTAACTAGAACCCTAACCCTAACCCTAACCCGAACCCTAACCCTAACCCTAACCCGAACCCTAACCCGAATACTAACCCTAACCCTAACCCTCACCCGAACCCTAACCCTAACCCTAAACCGAACCCTAAACCTAACCCTAACCCGAACCCGAACCCTAACCCGAACCCTAACCCTAAACCTAATCCGAACCCTCACCCTAACCCTAACCCTAACACGAACCTAAACCTAATCCGAACCCTAACCCTAACCCTAAACCTAACCCTAACCCGAACCTTAACCCGAACCCTAACCCTAACCCGAACCCTAACCCTAACCCTAACCCGAACACTAACCCTAACCCGAACCCTAACCCTAAACCTAACCCTAACACTAACCTGAACCCTAACCCTAACCCTAACCTAACCCTAATCCGAACCCTAACCCTAACCCTAACCCTAACCATAACCTGAACACTAACACCTAACCCTAACCCGAAACCTAAACCTAACCCTTAACCGAACCCGAACCCTAACCCCTAACCCTAACCCGAACCCGAACCCTAACCCTAACCTGAACCCTAACCCTAACCCTTACCCGAACCCGAACCCTAACCCGAACCCTAAAACTAAACCTAACCCGAACCCAAACACTAACACGAACCCTAACCCTAACCCGAACCCGAACCCTAACCCGAAACCTAAACCTAACCCGCACCCTAACCCTAACCCGAACCCGATCCCTAACCCTTACCCTAACCCTAACCCTAAGCCGAACCCTAACCCGAACCCTAACCCTAACCCGATCCCTAACCCTAAAACTTACTCTAAACCGAAACGTAAACCTAACCCGAACCTTAACCCTAAACATAACCCGAACCCTAACCATAACCCTAACCCGAACCCTAACCCTAAACCTAACCCGACCCCTAACCCGAACCCTAACACGAACCCTAAACCTAACCCTAAACCTAACCCGAACCCGAACCCTAACCGTAAACCTAACCCTAACGCGAACCCTAACCCAAACCCTAACCCGACCCCTAACCCTAACCCTAACCCTAACCCGAACCCTAACCCTAACCCGAACCCTAACTCGAACCCTAACAATAACCCGAACCCTAACCCGAACCCTAACCCTAACACGAACCCTAACCCTAACCCTAACCCTAACCCGAAACCTAAACCTAACCCGAACCCTAACCCTAAACCTAACCCGAAACCTAACCCTAACCCTAACCCGAACCCTAGCCCTAACCCTAACCCGAACCCTAACCGTAACCCGAACCCTAAACCTAAACCTAACCCTAACCCTAACCCGAACCCTAAACCTAAACCTAACCCGAACCCTAACCGTAACCCGAACCCTAACCCTCACACTAACCCTAACCCTAACCCGAACCCTAAACCTAACCCTAACCCGAACCCTAACCCGAACCCTAACCCTAACCCTAACCTGAACACTAACACCTAACCCTAACCCGAAACCGAACCCTAACCCGAACTCTAACCGTAACCCTAAACCGAACCCTAACCCTAACCCTAACCCTAACACGAACCCTAACCCTAACCCTACCTCTAAACCTAAACCTAACCCTAACCCGAACCCAAACCCTAACCCGAACCCTAACCCGAACCCTAACCCGAACCCTAACCCTAACCCTAACCTAACCCTAATCCGATACCTAACCCTAACCCTAACCCTAACCCTAAACCTATCCCTAACCCCAAACCTAACCCTAACACTAACCCTAACCCGAACCCTAACCCTAACCCTAACCCTAACCCAAACCCGAACCCTAACCATAAACCCTAACCCGAACCCTAACCCTAACCGGAACCCTAACCCTAACCCAAACCCTAACCCTAACCCGAACCCTAACCTAACCCTAATCCGAAACCTAACCCTAACCCTAAACCTAACCCTAACCCTAACCCTAAACCTAACCCCAACCCTAACCCTAACACTAACCCTAACCCTAACCCGAAACCTAACCCTAACCCTAACCCGAACCCTAACCTAAACCTAATCCGAAACCTAACCCTAACCCTAACCTTAACCCTAACCCTAACACTAACCCCTAACCCTAACCTTAACCCCAACCCTAACTCTAACACTAACCCTAACCCTAACCCAAAACCTAAACCTAAACCTAACCCCACACCTAACCCTAACCCGAACCCGAACCTTAACCCTAACCCTAACCCGAACGCTAACCCTAACCCTAACCCTAACCCTAACGCGAACCCTAACCCTAACCCCTAACCCTAACCCTAACCCTAACCCGAAACCGAAACCGAAACCTAACCCTAACCCCTAACCCTAACCCGAACCCTAACCCTAGCCCTAAACCTAACCCTAACCCGAACCCGAACCCTAACCAGAACCGTACCCCTAACACTAATCCGAACCCTAACCCTAACCCTAAACCTAACCCTAACCCGAACCCGAACCCTAACCCTAACCCTAACCTGAACTAGAATCCTAAACCTAACCCGAACCCTAACCCTAACCCGAACCCTAACCCTACCCGAAACCTAACCCTAACCCGAACCCTAATCCTAACCCAACCCGAACCCTAACCCGAAACC
This sequence comes from Urocyon cinereoargenteus, assembly GCA_032313775.1. Lineage (NCBI taxonomy): Eukaryota > Metazoa > Chordata > Mammalia > Carnivora > Canidae > Urocyon > Urocyon cinereoargenteus. The sequence continues at coordinate 792,858 of JAVLSZ010000089.1, forward strand.
TTAACCTAACCCGCACCCTAACCCTAACCCGAACCCGATCCCTAACCCTAACCCGAAACCTAACCCTAACCCGAACCCTAACCCTAACCCGAACACGAACCCGAACCCTAACCCTAACCCGAAACCTAACCCTAAACCTAACCCTAAACCGAACACTAACCCAAACCCGAACCCTAACCCGAACCCGAACCCTAACCCTAACTAGAACCCTAACCCTAACCCGAACCCTAACCCTAACCCTAACCCTAACCCGAACCCGAACCCTAACCCTAACCCCGAACCCGTACCTTAACCCTAAACCTAACACTAACCCGAACCCTAACCCGAACCCTAACCCGAACCTCAACCCTAACCCTAACCCGAACCCGAACCCGAACCCTAACCCTAACCCGAACCCTAACCCTAACCCTAACCCGACCCCTAACCCGAACCCTAACACGAACCCTAACCCTAACCCTAACCCGAACCCTAACCCTAAACCTAACCCGAACCCTAACCCTAACTAGAACCCTAACCCTAACCCGAACCCTAACCCTAACCCTAACCCTAATCCGAACCCTAACCCTAACCCTAACCCGAATCCTAAACCTAACCCGAACCCTAACCCTAAACCTAACCCGAACCCTAACCCGAACCCTAACCCTAACCCTAACCCGAACCCTAGCCCTAACCCTAACCCGAACCATAACCGTAACCCGAACCCTAACCCTAACCCTAACCCTAACCCGAACCCTAACCCTAACCCGAACCCTAACCCGAAACCTAACCCTAAACCTAACCTGAACACTAACCCCTAACACTAACCCGAACCCGAACCCTAACCCGAACCCTAACCCGAACCCTAAACCTAACCCTAACCTAACCCTAATCCGAACCCTAACCCTAACCCTAACCCTAACCCTAACCCTAAACCTAACCCCAACCCTAACCCTAACACTAACCCTAACCCTAACTCGAAACCTAACCCTAACCCTAACCCGAACCCTAACCTAAACCTAATCCGAAACCTAACCCTAACCCTAACCCTAACCCTAACACTAACCCCTATCCCTAACCTTAACCCCAACCCTAACTCTAACACTAACCCTAACCCTAACCCAAACCCTAAACCTAAACCTAACCCCACACCTAACCCTAACCCGAACCCGAACCTTAACCCTAACCCTAACCCGAACGCTAAACCTAACCCTAACCCTAACCCTAACGCGAACCCTAACCCTAACCCCTAACCCTAACCCTAACCCGAAACCGAAACCGAACCCTAACCCTAACACCTAACCCTAACCCGAACCCTAACCCTAGCCCTAAACCTAACCCTAACCCGAACCCGAACCCTAACCAGAACCGTACCCCTAACACTAATCCGAACCCTAACCCTAACCCTAAACCTAACCCTAACCCGAACCCGAACCCTATCCCTAACCCTAACCCGAACTAGAATCCTAAACCTAACCCGAACCCTAACCCTAACCCGAACCCTAACCCTACCCGAAACCTAACCCTAACCCGAACCCTAATCCTAACCCAACCCGAACCCTAACCCGAAACCTTAACCTAACCCGCACCCTAACCCTAACCCGAACCCGATCCCTAACCCTAACCCGAAACCTAACCCTAACCCGAACCCTAACCCTAACCCGAACCCGAACCCGAACCCTAACCCTAACCCGAAACCTAACCCTAAACCTAATCCTAAACCGAACACTAACCCAAACCCGAACCCTAACCCGAACCCGAACCCTAACCATAACCCGAACCCGAACCCTCACCCTAACCCGAACCCTAACCCTAACCCTAACCCTAAACCTAACCCTAACCCGAACCCAACCGAAACCCTAATCCGAACCCTAACCCTAACCCTAACCTTAACCCTAACCCGAACCCTAACCCTAACTCGAACCCGAACCTTAACACTAACCCGAAACCTAAACCGAACCCAACCCTAACCCGAACCCTAACCCTTACCCGATCCCTAACCCTAACACTTACCCTAACCTGAAACCTAAACCTAACCCGAACCTTAACACTAAACATAACCCTAACCCTAACCCTAACCCTAACCCTAACCCAAACCTGAACCCTAACCCTAACCCCTGACCCGAACCCTAACCCTAACCCGAAACCTAACCCTAACCAAAACCCTAACCGTAACCCGAACCCTAACCTAACTCTAATCCGAAACCTAACAATAACACTAACCCTAACCCTAACCCTAACACTAACCCCTAACCCTAACCCTAACCCCAACCCTAACCCTAACCCTAACACTAACCCTAACCCTAAACCGAACCCTAAACCTAACCCTAACCCTAACCCTAACCCTAACCCGAACCCTAAACCTAACCCAAACCCGAACTCTAACCGTAACCCTAACCCTAACCCTAACCCTAATGCGAACCCTAACCCTAACCCCTAAACCTAACCCTAACCCTAACCCGAAACCGAAACCTAACCCTAACCCTAACCCCTAACCCTAACCCGAACCCTAACCCTAACCCGAACACTAACCCTAAACCTAACCCTAACCCGAACCCGAACCCGAACCCTAAACCGAACCGTACCCCTAACCCTAATCCGAACCCTAACCCTAACCCTAAACCTAACGCTAACCCGAACCCGAACTCTAACCCTAACCCTAACCCGAACTAGAACCCTAAACCTAACCCGAACCCTAAACCTAACCCGAACCATAACCCTACCCGAAACCTAACCCTAACCCGAACCCTAACCCCAACCCTAACCCTAACCCGAACCCTAACCCTAACCCGAACCCTAACCCTAAACCTAACCCGAACCCTAACCCTAACTCTAAACCGAAACCTAACCCTAACCCGAACCCTAACCCTAACCCGAACCCTAACCCTAACCCGAAACCGAACCCTAACTCGAACTCTAACCGTAACCCTAAACCGAACCCTAACCCTAACCCTAACCCTAACACGAACCCTAACCCTAACCCTACCTCTAAACCTAAACCTAACCCTAACCCGAACACAAACCCTAACCCGAACCCTAACCCGAACCCTAACCCGAACCCTAACCCTAACCCTAACCTAACCCTAATCCGATACCTAAACCTAACCCTAACCCTAACCCTAAACCTATCCCTAACCCCAACCCTAACCCTAACACTAACCCTAACCCGAACCCTAACCCTAACCCTAACCCTAACCCAAACCCGAACCCTAACCATAACCCCAAACCCGAACCCTAACCCTAACCGGAACCCTAACCCTAACCCAAACACTAACCCTAACCCGAACCCTAACCTAACCCTAATCCGAAACCTAACCCTAACCCTAACCCTAACCCTAACCCTAACACTAACCCATAACCCTAACCCTAACCCTAACCCTAACCCGAACCCTAACCCTAACCCTAACCCTAACCCTAACCCAAACCCGAACCCTAACCCTAACCCCTAACCCGAACCCTAAACCTAACTCGAACCCTAACCCAAACCCAAACCCTAACCCTAACCAGAACCCTAACCTAACCCTAATCCGAAACCTAACCCTAACCCTAACACTAACCCTACCTCTAACCCTAACCCTAAACCTAACCCTAACCCCAAACCTAACCCTAACACTAACCCTAACCCTAAACCGAACCCTAACCCTAACCCAAACCCTAACCCTAACCCGAACCCTAACCTAACCCTAATGCGAAACCTAACCCTAACCCTAACCCTAACCCTACCTGTAACCCTAACCCTAACCCTAAACCTAACCCTAACCCCAAACCTAACCCTAACACTAACCCTAACCCTAACCCGAACCTTAACCCTAACCCGAACCCTAACCCTAACCCGAACCCTAACCCTAACCCTAACCCTAACCCTAACGCTAACATGAACACTAACCCCTAACCCTAACCCGAAACCGAACCCTAAACCGAACCCTAACCCGAACCCGAACCCTAACCCTAACCCTAACCCGAACCCTAACCCTAACCCTAACCCTAACCCGAACCCTAACCCTAAACTTAACCCTAACCCTAACCCTAACACTAACCCGAAACCTAACTCTAACCCGAACCCTAAACCGAACCCTAACCCAACCCTAACCCTAACCCTAACCCTAACCCGAACCGTAAACATAACCCGAACCCTAACCCTAACCCTAACCCTAACCCTAACCCTAACCCGAACCCTAACCCGAAACCTAACCCGAACCCTAACCCTAACCCTAACCCGAAACCTAACCCTAACCCTAACCCGAACCCTAACCCGAACCCCAACCCTAATCCTAACCCGACCCTAACCCTAACCCTAACCCGAAACCTAACCCGAACCCTAACCCTAAACCTAACCCTAACCCTAACCCGAACCCTAAACCTAACCCTAACCAGAAACCTAACCGTAACCCTAACCCGAACCCTAACCCTAACCCTAACCCGAACCCTAACCCTAACCCTAACACTAACCCGAAACCTAAACCTAACCCGAACCCTAACCCTAACCTAACCCGAACCCTAACCCGAACCCTAACCCTAACCCTAACCCGAAACCTAGCCCTAACCCTAACCCGAACCCTAACCGTAACCCGAAACCTAACCCTAACCCTAACCCTAACCCTAACCCGAACCCTAACCCTAACCCTAACCCGAACCCTAACCCGAACCCTAACCCTAACCCTAACCTGAACACTAACCCCTAACCCTAACCCGAACCCGAACCCTAACCCGAACCCTAACCCGAACCATAACCCTAACCCTAACCTAACCCTAATCCGAACCCTAACCCAAACCCTAACCCTAAACCTAACCCCAACCCTAACCCTAACCCTAACCCTAACCCTAACCCGAACACGAACCCTAACAAGAACCCTAACCCTAACCCTAATCCGAATCCTAACCCTAACCCTAACCCTAAACTGAACCCGAAACCTAACCCTAACCCGATCCCTAACCCTAACCCTAACCCTAACCCTAACCCTACCCGAAACCTAACCCTAACCCTAAACCTAACCCTAACCCTAATCCTAACCCTAACGCTAACACGAACCCTCACCCTAACCCTAACCCTAACCCTAAACTTAACCCTAACCCCTAACCCTAACCCTTACCCTAAACCTAACCCTAACCCTAAAACCTAACACTAACCCTAACACTAACCGTAACCCGAACACTAACCCTAACACTAAACCGAACCCTAACCCTAACCCTAACCCTAACCCGAACCCTAACCCTAACCCGAACCCTAACCCTAACCCCTAACCCTAACCCGAACCCTAAACCTAACCCAAACCCTAACCCTACCCCTAACCCGAACCCTAACCCTAACCCTAACCCTAACCGTAACTCGAACCCTAAAAGGAACCCTAACCCTAACCCTAACCCTAACCCGAAACCTAATCCGAACTCTAACTCGACCCTAACCCTAACCCCTAAACCGAACCCTAACCCGAAACCTAACCCTAAACCGAACCCGAACCCTAACCCTAACCCGAACCCTAACCCTAACCCTAACCCGAACCCGAACCCTAACCCTAACCCTAACCCCGGACCCGGACCTTAACCCTAAACCTAACACTAACCCGAACCCTTACCCGAACCCTAACCCGAACCTCAACCCTAACCCTAACCCGAACCCGAACCCGAACCCTAACCCTAACCCGAACCCTAACCCTAACCCTAACCCGACCCCTAACCCGAACCCTAACACGAACCCTAACCCTAACCCTAACCCGAACCCTAACCCTAAACCTAACCCGAACCCTAACCCTAACCCGAACCCTAACCCTAACCCTAACCCGAACCCTAACCCTAACTCGAACCCGAACACTAACCCTAACCCGAAACCTAAACCGAACCCAACCCTAACCCGAACCCTAAGCCTAACACGATCCCTAACCCTAACACTAACCCTAACCCGAAACCTAAACCTAAACCGAACCTTAAACCTAAACATAACCCGAACCCTAAACCTAAACCTAACCCGAAACCTAACCCTAACCCTAACCCGACCACTAACCCGAACCCTAACACGAACCCTAAACCTAACCCTAAACCTAACCCTAACCCGAACCCTAACCCTAACACTAACCCGAACCCTAACCCTAAAACGAACACGAACCCTAACCCTAACCCGAAACCTAACCCGAACCCAACCCTTACCCGAACCCTAACCCTAATCCGAACCCTAACCCTAACCCTAACCCTAACCCGAATCCTAAACCTAACCCGAACCCTAACCCTAAACCTAACCCGAACCCTAACCCGAACCCTAACCCTAACCCTAACCCGAACCCTAGCCCTAACCCTACCCCGAACCCTAACCGTAACCCGAACCCTAACCCTAACCCTAACCCTAACCCGAACCCTAACCCTAACCCTAACCCGAACCCTAACCCGAACCCTAACCCTAAACCTAACCTGAACACTAACCCCTAACACTAACCCGAACCCGAACCCTAACCCGAACCCTAACCCGAACCCTAAACCTAACCCTAACCTAACCCTAATCCGAACCCTAACCCTAACCCTAACCCTAACCCTAACCCTAAACCTAACCCCAACCCTAACCCTAACACTAACCCTAACCCTAACCCGAAACCTAACCCTAACCCTAACCCGAACCCTAACCTAAACCTAATCCGAAACCTAACCCTAACCCTAACCTTAACCCTAACCCTAACACTAACCCCTAACCCTAACCTTAACCCCAACCCTAACTCTAACACTAACCCTAACCCTAACCCCAACCCTAAACCTAAACCTAACCCCACACCTAACCCTAACCCGAACCCGAACCTTAACCCTAACCCTAACCCGAACGCTAACCCTAACCCTAACCCTAACACTAACGCGAACCCTAACCCTAACCCCTAACCCTAACCCTAACCCTAACCCGAAACCGAAACCGAACCCTAACCCTAACCCCTAACCCTAACCCGAACCCTAACCCTAGCCCTAAACCTAACCCTAACCCGAACCCGAACCCTAACCAGAACCGTACCCCTAACACTAATCCGAACCCTAACCCTAACCCTAAACCTAACCCTAACCCGAACCCGAACCCTAACCCTAACCCTAACCCGAACTAGAATCCTAAACCTAACCCGAACCCTAACCCTAACCCGAACCCTAACCCTACCCGAAACCTAACCCTAACCCGAACCCTAATCCTAACCCAACCCGAACCCTAACCCGAAACCTTAACCTAACCCGCACCCTAACCCTAACCCGAACCCGATCCCTAACCCTAACCCGAAACCTAACCCTAACCCGAACCCTAACCCTAACCCGAACCCGAACCCGAACCCTAACCCTAAACCGAAACCTAACCCTAAACCTAACCCTAAACCGAACACTAACACAAACCCGAACCCTAACCCGAACCCGAACCCTAACCATAACCCGAACCCGAACCCTAACCCTAACCCGAACCCTAACCCTACCCTAACCCTAACCCTAAACCTAACCCTAACCCGAACCCAACCGAAACCCTAATCCGAACCCTAACCCTAACCCTAACCTTAACCCTAACCCGAACCCTAACCCTAACTCGAACCCGAACCTTAACACTAACCCGAAACCTAAACCGAACCCAACCCTAACCCGAACCCTAAACCTTACCCGATCCCTAAACCTAACACTTACCCTAACCTGAAACCTAAACCTAACCCGAACCTTAACACTAAACATAACCCTAACCTTAACCCTAACCCTAACCCTAACCCAAACCCGAACCCTAACCCTAACCCCTGACCCGAACCCTAACCCTAACCCGAAACCTAACCCTAACCAAAACCCTAACCGTAACCCGAACCCTAACCTAACTCTAATCCGAAACCTAACAATAACACTAACCCCTAACCCTAACCCTAAACCCAACCCTAACCCTAACCCTAACACTAACCCTAACCCTAACCCTAAACCGAACCCTAAACCTAACCCTAACCCTAACCCTAACCCTAACCCGAAACCTAAACCTAACCCTAACCCGAACCCTAACCGTAACCCTAACCCTAACCCTAAAGCGAACCCTAACCCTAACCCCTAAACCTAACCCTAACCCTAACCCGAAACCGAAACCTAACCCTAACCCTAACCCCTAACCCTAACCCGAACCCTAACCCTAACCCGAACACTAACCCTAAACCTAACCCTAACCCGAACCCGAACCCGAACCCTAACCCGAACCGTACCCCTAACCCTAATCCGAACCCTAACCCTAACACTAAACCTAACGCTAACCCGAACCCGAACTCTAACCCTAACCCTAACCCGAACTAGAACCCTAAACCTAACCCGAACCCTAAACCTAACCCGAACCATAACCCTACCCGAAACCTAACCCTAACCCGAACCCTAACCCCAACCCTAACCCTAACCCGAACCCTAACCCTAACCCGAACCCTAACCCTAAACCTAACCCGAACCCTAACCCTAACTCTAAACCGAAACCTAACCCTAACCCGAACCCTAACCCTAACCCGAACCCGAACCCGAACCCTAACCCTAACCCGAACCCTAACCCGAACCCGAACCCTAACCATAACCCGAACCCGAACCCTAACCCTAACCTGAACACTAACCCTAACCCGAACCCTAAACCTAACCCTAACCCGAACCCTAAACCTAACCCGAACCCTAACCCTAACCCTAACCCGAATCCTAACGCTAAACCTAACCCGAACCCTAACCCGAACCCTAACCTAACCCTAACCCTAACCCTTACCCTAACCCGAAACCTAAACCTAACCCTAACCCGAACCCTAACCGTAACCCTAACCCTAACCCTAATGCGAACCCTAACCCTAACCCCTAAACCTAACCCTAACCCTAACCCGAAACCGAAACCTAACCCTAACCCTAACCCCTAACCCTAACCCGAACCCTAACCCTAACCCGAACACTAACCCTAAACCTAACCCTAACCCGAACCCGAACCCGAACCCTAACCCGAACCGTACCCCTAACCCTAATCGGAACCCTAACCCTAACCCTAAACCTAACGCTAACCCGAACCCGAACTCTAACCCTAACCCTAACCCGAACTAGAACCCTAAACCTAACCCGAACCCTAAACCTAACCCGAACCATAACCCTACCCGAAACCTAACCCTAACCCGAACCCTAACCCCAACCCTAACCCTAACCCGAACCCTAACCCTAACCCGAACCCTAACCCTAAACCTAACCCGAACCCTAACCCTAACTCTAAACCGAAACCTAACCCTAACCCGAACCCTAACCCTAACCCGAACCCGAACCCGAACCCTAACCCTAACCCGAACCCTAACCCGAACCCGAACCCTAACCATAACCCGAACCCGAACCCTAACCCTAACCTGAACACTAACCCTAACCCGAACCCTAAACCTAACCCTAACCCGAACCCTAAACCTAACCCGAACCCTAACCCTAACCCTAACCCGAATCCTAACGCTAAACCTAACCCGAACCCTAACCCGAACCCTAACCTAACCCTAACCCTAAGCCAAACCCTAACCCTAACCCTAACCCGAACCCTAACCCTAACCCTAACCCGAACCCTAACCCGAACCCTAACACGAACCCTAACCCTAACCCTAACCCTAACCCTAACCCTAACCCGAACCCTAACCCTAACCCTAGCCCGAACCCTAACCCTAACCCGAACCCTAAACCTAACCCTAACGCGAACCCTAACCCTAACCCGAACCCGAACCCTAAACCTAACCCGAAACCTAAACCGAACCCAACCCTAACACGAACCCTAACCCGAACCCGAGCCCTAACCATAACCCGAACCCGAAACTTAACCCTAACCTGAACCCTAACCCTAACCCGAACCCTAAACCTAACCCTAACCCGAATCCTAAACCTAACCCGAACCCTAACCCTAACCCTAACCCGAATCCTAACGCTAAACCTAACACGAACCCTAACCCGAACCCTAAACCTAACCCTAACCCTAACCCGAACCCTAACCCTAACCCTAACCCGAAACCTAACCCGAAACCTAACCCTAACCCTAACCCGAACCCTAACTAGAACCCTAAACCTAACCCTAACCCTAACCCTAACCCTAACCCGAACCCTAACCCGAATACTAACCCTAAACCTAACCCTAACCCGAACCCTAACCCGAACCCTAACCCTAACCCTAACCTGAACACTAACACCTAACCCTAACCCGAAACCGAACCCTAACCCGAACTCTAACCGTAACCCTAAACCGAACCCTAACCCTAACCCTAACCCTAACACGAACCCTAAACCTAACCCTACCTCTAAACCTAAACCTAACCCTAACCTGAACCCAAACCCTAACCCGAACCCTAACCCGAACCCTAACCCGAACCCTAACCCTAACCCTAACCTAACCCTAATCCGATACCTAACCCTAACCCTAACCCTAACCCTAAACCTATCCCTAACCCCAACCCTAACCCTAACACTAACCCTAACCCGAACCCTAACCCTAACCCTAACCCTAACCCAAACCCGAACCCTAACCATAACCCCTAACCCGAACCCTAACCCTAACCGGAACCCTAACACTAACCCAAACCCTAACCCTAACCCGAACCCTAACCTAACCCTAATCCGAAACCTAACCCTAACCCTAACCCTAACCCTAACCCTAACACTAACACCTAACCCTAACCCTAACCCTAACCCTAACCCGAACACTATCCCTAACCCTAACCCTAACCCTAACCCAAACCCGAACCCTAACCCTAACCCCTAACCCGAACCCTAAACCTAACTCGAACCCTAACCCTAACCCAAACCCTAACCCTAACCCGAACCCTAACCTAACCCTAATCCGAAACCTAACCCTAACCCTAACACTAACCCTACCTCTAACCCTAACCCTAACCCTAACCCTAACCCCAAACCTAACCCTAACCCTAACCCTAACCCTAACCCTAACACTAACCCTAACATGAACACTAACCCCTAACCCTAACCCGAACCCGAACCCTAACCCGAACCCTAACCCGAACCCGAACCCTAACCCTAACCCTAACCCGAACCCTAACCCTAACCCTAACCCTAAGCCGAACCCTAACCCTAAACTTAACCCTAACCCTAACCCTAACACTAACCCGAAACCTAACTCTAACCCGAACCCTAAACCGAACCCTAACCCAACCCTAACCCTAACCCTAACCCTAACCCGAACTGTAAACATAACCCGAACCCTAACCCTAACCCTAACCCTAACCCTAACCCTAACCCGAACCCTAACCCGAAACCTAACCCGAACCCTAACCCTAACCCTAACCCGAAATTAACCCTAACCCTAACCCGAACCCTAACCCGAACCCCAACCCTAATCCTAACCCGACCCTAACCCTAACCCTAACCCGAAACCTAACCCGAACCCTAACCCTAAACCTAACCCTAACCCTAACCCGAACCCTAAACCTAACCCTAACCAGAAACCTAACCGTAACCCTAACCCGAACCCTTACCCTAACCCTAACCCGAACCCTAAACCTAACCCTAACACTAACCCGAAACCTAAACCTAACCCGAACCCTAACCCTAACCTAACCCGAACCCTAACCCGAACCCTAACCCTAACCCTAACCCGAACCCTAGCCCTAACCCTAACCCGAACCCTAACCGTAACCCGAAACCTAACCCTAACCCTAACCCTAACCCTAACCCTAACCCGAACCCTAACCCTAACCCTAAACCGAACCCTAACCCGAACCCTAACCCTAACCCTAACCTGAACACTAACCCCTAACCCTAACCCGAACCCGAACCCTAACCCGAACCCTAACCCGAACCATAACCCTAACCCTAACCTAACCCTAATCCGAACCCTAACCCTAACCCTAACCCTAACCCTAAACCTAACCCCAACCCTAACCCTAACCCTAACCCTAACCCTAACCCGAACACGAACCCTAACAAGAACCCTAACCCTAACCCTAATCCGAATCCTAACCCTAACCCTAACCCTAAACTGAACCCGAAACCTAACCCTAACCCGAACCCTAACCCTAACCCTAACCCTAACCCTAACCCTAACCCTACCCGAAACCTAACCCTAACCCTAAACCTAACCCTAACCCTAATCCTAACCCTAACGCTAACACGAACCCTCACCCTAAGCCTAACCCTAACCCTAACCTTAACCCTAACCCCTAACCCTAACCCTTACCCTAAACCTAACCCTAACCCTAAAACCTAACACTAACCCTAACCCTAACCGTAACCCGAACACTAACCCTAACACTAAACCGAACCCTAACCCTAACCCTAACCCTAACCCGAACCCTAACCCTAACCCGAACCCTAACCCTAACCCCTAACCCTAACCCGAACCCTAAACCTAACCCGAACCCTAACCCTAACCCTAACCCTAACCCGAACCCTAAACCTAACACTAACCCTAACCCTAACTCGAACCCTAAAAGGAACCCTAACCCTAACCCTAACCCTAACCCGAAACCTAATCCGAACTCTAACTCGACCCTAACCCTAACCCCTAAACCGAACCCTAACCCGAAACCTAACCCTAAACCGAACCCGAACCCTAACCCTAACCCGAACCCTAACCCGAACCCTAACCCGAACCCGAACCCTAACCCTAACCCTAACCCCGAACCCGGACCTTAACCCTAAACCTAACACTAACCCGAACCCTAACCCGAACCCTAACCCGAACCTCAACCCTAACCCTAACCCGAACCCGAACCCGAACCCTAACCCTAACCCGAACCCTAACCCTAACCCTAACCCGAACCCTAACCCGAACCCTAACACGAACCCTAACCCTAACCCTAACCCGAACCCTAACCCTAAACCTAACCCGAACCCTAACCCTAACCCGAACCCTAACCCTAACCCTAACCCGAACCCTAACCCTAACTCGAACCCGAACACTAACCCTAACCCGAAACCTAAACCGAACCCAACCCTAACCCGAACCCTAAGCCTAACACGATCCCTAACCCTAACACTAACCCTAACCCGAAACCTAAACCTAAACCGAACCTTAACCCTAAACATAACCCGAACCCTACCCTAAACCTAACCCGAACCCTAACCCTAACCCTAACCCGACCCCTAACCCGAACCCTAACACGAACCCTAAACCTAACCCTAAACCTAACCCTAACCCGAACCCTAACCCTAACACTAACCCGAACCCTAACCCTAAAACGAACACGAACCCTAACCCTAACCCGAAACCTAACCCGAACCCAACCCTTACCCGAACCCTAACCCTAATCCGAACCCTAACCCTAACCCTAACCCTAACCCGAATCCTAAACCTAACCCGAACCCTAACCCTAAACCTAACCCGAACCCTAACCCGAACCCTAACCCTAACCCTAACCCGAACCCTAGCCCTAACCCTAACCCGAACCCTAACCGTAACCCGAACCCTAACCCTAACCCTAACCCTAACCCGAACCCTAACCCTAACCCTAACCCGAACCCTAACCCGAACCCTAACCCTAAACCTAACCTGAACACTAACCCCTAACACTAACCCGAACCCGAACCCTAACCCGAACCCTAACCCGAACCCTAAACCTAACCCTAACCTAACCCTAATCCGAACCCTAACCCTAACCCTAACCCTAACCCTAACCCTAAACCTAACCCCAACCCTAACCCTAACACTAACCCTAACCCTAACCCGAAACCTAACCTTAACCCTAACCCGAACCCTAACCTAAACCTAATCCGAAACCTAACCCTAACCCTAACCTTAACCCTAACCCTAACACTAACCCCTAACCTTAACCTTAACCCCAACCCTAACTCTAACACTAACCCTAACCCTAACCCAAACCCTAAACCTAAACCTAACCCCACACCTAACCCTAACCCGAACCCGAACCTTAACCCTAACCCTAACCCGAACGCTAACCCTAACCCTAACCCTAACCCTAACGCGAACCCTAACCCTAATCCCTAACCCTAACCCTAACCCTAACCCGAAACCGAAACCGAACCCTAACCCTAACCCCTAACCCTAACCCGAATCCTAACCCTAGCCCTAAACCTAACCCTTACCCGAACCCGAACCCTAACCAGAACCGTACCCCTAACACTAATCCGAACCCTAACCCTAACCCTAAACCTAACCCTAACCCGAAACCGAACCCTAAACCTAACCCTAACCCGAACTAGAATCCTAAACCTAACCCGAACCCTAACCCTAACCCGAACCCTAACCCTACCCGAAACCTAAACCTAAACCGAACCCTAATCCTAACCCAACCCGAACCCTAACCCGAAACCTTAACCTAACCCGCACCCTAACCCTAACCCGAACCCGATCCCTAACCCTAACCCGAAACCTAACCCTAACCCGAACCCTAACCCTAACCCGAACCCGAACCCGAACCCTAACCCTAACCCGAAACCTAACCCTAAACCTAACCCTAAACCGAACACTAACACAAACCCGAACCCTAACCCGAACCCGAACCCTAACCATAACCCGAACCCGAACCCTAACCCTAACCCGAACCCTAACCCTAACCCTAACCCTAACCCTAAACCTAACCCTAACCCGAACCCAACCGAAACCCTAATCCGAACCCTAACCCTAACCCTAACCTTAACCCTAACCCGAACCCTAACCCTAACTCGAAGCCGAACCTTAAAACTAACCCGAAACCTAAACCGAACCCAACCCTAACCCGAACCCTAAACCTTACCCGATCCCTAACCCTAACACTTACCCTAACCTGAAACCTAAACCTAACCCGAACCTTAACACTAAACATAACCCTAACCTTAACCCTAACCCTAACCCTAACCCAAACCCGAACCCTAACCCTAACCCCTGACCCGAACCCTAACCCTAACCCGAAACCTAACCCTAACCAAAACCCTAACCGTAACCCGAACCCTAACCTAACTCTAATCCGAAACCTAACAATAACACTAACCCTAAACCTAACCCTAACACTAACCCCTAACCTTAACCCTACCCCAACCCTAACCCTAACCGTAACACTAACCCTAACCCTAAACCGAACCCTAAACCTAACCCTAACCCTAACCCTAACCCTAACCCGAACCCTAAACCTAACCCTAACCCGAACCCTAACCGTAACCCTAAACCTAACCCTAACCCTAATGCGAACCCTAACCCTAACCCCTAAACCTAACCCTAACCCTAACCCGAAACCGAAACCTAACCCTAACCCTAACCCCTAACCCTAACCCGAACCCTAACCCTAACCCGAACACTAACCCTAAACCTAACCCTAACCCGAACCCGAACCCGAACCCTAACCCGAACCGTACCCCTAACCCTAATCCGAACCCTAACCCTAACCCTAAACCTAACGCTAACCCGAACCCGAACTCTAACCCTAACCCTAACCCGAACTAGAACCCTAAACCTAACCCGAACCCTAAACCTAACCCGAACCATAACCCTACCCAAAACCTAACCCTAACCCGAACCCTAACCCCAACCCTAACCCTAACCCGAACCCTAACCCTAACCCGAACCCTAACCCTAAACCTAACCCGAACCCTAACCCTAACTCTAAACCGAAACCTAACCCTAACCCGAACCCTAACCCTAACCCGAACCCGAACCCGAACCCTAACCCTAACCCGAACCCTAACCCGAACCCGAACCATAACCATAACCCAAACCCGAACCCTAACCCTAACCCGAAACCTAACCCGAACCCTAACACGAACCCTAACCCTAACCCTAACCCTAACACTAACCCGAACCCTAACCCTAACCCTAGCCCGAACCCTAACCCTAACCCGAACCCTAAACCTAACCCTAACCCGAACCCTAACCCTAACCCGAACCCGAACCCTAACCCTAACCCGAAACCTAAACCGAACCCAACCCTAACACGAACCCTAACCAGAACCCGAACCCTAACCATAACCCGAACCCGAAACTTAACCCTAACCTGAACCCTAACCCTAACCCGAACCCTAAACCTAACCCTAACCCGAATCCTAAACCTAACCCGAACCCTAACCCTAACCCTAACCCGAATCCTAACGCTAAACCTAACACGAACCCTAACCCGAAACCTAACCCTAACCCTAACCCGAACCCTAACTAGAACCCTAACCCTAACCCTAACCCGAACCCTAACCCTAACCCTAACCCGAATCCTAACCCGAATACTAACCCTAACCCTAACCCTCACCCGAACCCTAACCCTAACCCTAAACCGAACCCTAAACCTAACCCTAACCCGAACCCGAACCCTAACCCGAACCCTAACCCTAACCCTAATCCGAACCCTAACCCTAACCCTAACCCTAACACGAACCTAACCCTAATCCGAACCCTAACCCTAACCCTAACCCTAACCCTAACCCGAACCTTAACCCGAACCCTAACCCTAACCCGAACCCTAACCCTAACCCTAACCCGAACACTAACCCTAACCCGAACCCTAACCCTAAACCTAACCCTAACACTAACCTGAACCCTAACCCTAACCCTAACCTAACCCTAATCCGAACCCTAACCCTAACCCTAACCCTAACCATAACCTGAACACTAACACCTAACCCTAACCCGAAACCTAAACCTAACCCTTAACCGAACCCGAACCCTAACCCCTAACCCTAAACCGAACCCGAACCCTAACCCTAAACTGAACCCTAACCCTAACCCTAACCCGAACCCGAACCCTAACCCGAACCCTAAAACTAAACCTAACCCGAACCCAAACACTAACACGAACACTAACCCTAACCCGAACCCGAACACTAACCCGAAACCTAAACCTAACCCGCACCCTAACCCTAACCCGAACCCGATCCCTAACCCTTACCCTAACCCTAACCCTAAGCCGAACCCTAACCCGAACCCTAACCCTAATCCGATCCCTAACCCTAAAACTTACCCTAACCCGAAACGTAAACCTAACCCGAAACTTAACCCTAAACATAACCCGAACCCTAACCATAACCCTAACCCGAACCCTAACCCTAAACCTAACCCGACCCCTAACCCGAACCCTAACACGAACCCTAAACCTAACCCTAAACCTAACCCTAACCCGAACCCTAACCGTAACCCTAACCCTAACGCGAACCCTAACCCTAACCCGAACCCGAACCCTAAACCTAACCCTAACCCTAACCCGAACCCTAACCCTAACCCGTCCCTAACCCGAACCCTAACAATAACCCGAACCCTAACCCGAACCCTAACCCTAACACGAACCCTAACCCTAACCCTAACCCTAACCCGAAACCTAAACCTAACCCGAACCCTAACCCTAAACCTAACCCGAAACCTAACCCTAACCCTAACCCGAACCCTAGCCCTAACCCTAACCCGAACCCTAACAGTAACCCGAACCCAAAACCTAACCCTAACCCTAACCCTAACCAGAACCCTAAACCTAAACCTAACCCGAACCCTAACCGTAACCCGAAACCTAACCCTAACCCTAACCCTAACCCTAACCCTAACCCGAAACCTAACCCTAACCCTAACCTGAACACTAACACCTAACCCTAACCCGAAACCGAAACCTAACCCGAACTCTAACCCTAACCCTAAACCGAACCCTAACCCTAACCCTAAACCTAACACGAACCCTAACCCTAACCCTACCTCTAAACCTAAACCTAACCCTAACCCGAACCCTAACCCTAACCCGAACCCTAACCCGAACCCTATCCCGAACCCTAACCCTAACCCTAACCTAACACTAATCCGATACCTAACCCTAACCCTAACACTAACCCTAAACCTATCCCTAACCCCAACCCTAACCCTAACACTAACCCTAACCCGAACCCTAACCCTAACCCTAACCCTAACCCAAACCCGAACCCAAACCATAACCCCTAACCCAAACCCTAACCCTAACCGGAACCCTAACCCTAACCCAAACCCTAACCCTAACCCAAACCCTAACCTAACCCTAATCCGAAACCTAACCCTAACCCTAACCCTAACCCTAACCCTAACAGTAACCCCTAACCCTAACCCTAACCCTAACCCTAACCCAAACCCTAACCCTAACCCTAACCCTAACCCTAACCCAAACCCGAACCCTAACCCTAACCCCTAACCCGAACCCTAAACCTAACTCGAACCCTAACCCTAATCCAAACCCTAACCCTAACCCGAACCCTAACCTAACCCTAATCCGAAACCTAACCCTAACCCTAACACTAACCCTACCTCTAACCCTAACCCTAACCCTAACCCCAAACCTAACCCTAACACTAACCCTAACCCTAAATCGAACCCTAACCCTAACCCAAACCCTAACCCTAACCCGAACCCTAACCTAACCCTAATCCGAAACCTAACCCTAACCATAACCCTAACCCTACCTCTAACCCTAACCCTAACCCTAACCCTAACCCTAACCCCAAACCTAACCCTAACACTAACCCTAACCCTAACCCGAACCTTAACCCTAACCCGAACCCTAACCCTAACCCGAACCCTAACCCTAACCCTAACCCTAACACTAACATGAACACTAACCCCTAACCCTAACCCGAACCCGAACCCTAACCCGAACCTTAACCCGAACCCGAACCCTAACCCTAACCCTAACCCGAACCCTAACCCTAACCCTAACCCTAACCCGAACCCTAACCCTAAACTTAACCCTAACCCTAACCCTAACACTAACCAGAAACCTAACTCTAACCCGAACCCTAAACCGAACCCTAACCCAACCCTATCCCTAAACCTAACCCTAACCCGAACCGTAAACATAACCCGAACCCTAACCCTAACCCTAAACCTAACCCTAAACCTAACCCGAACCCTAACCCGAAACCTAACCCGAACCCTAACCCTAACCCTAACCCGAAACCTAACCCTAACCCTAACCCGAACCCTAACCCGAACCCCAACCCTAATCCTAACCCGACCCTAACCCTAACCCTAACCCGAAACCTAACCCGAACCCTAACCCTAAACCTAACCCTAACCCTAACCGGAACCCTAAACCTAACCCTAACCAGAAACCTAACCGTAACCCTAACCCGAACCCTAACCCTAACCCTAACCCGAACCCTAACCCTAACCCTAACACTAACCCGAAACCTAAACCTAACCCGAACCCTAACCCTAACCTTACCCGAACCCTAAACCGAACCCTAACCCTAACCCTAACCCGAACCCTAGCCCTAACCCTAACCCGAACCCTAACCGTAACCCGAAACCTAACCCTAACCCTAACCCTAACCCTAACCCTAACCCGAATCCTAACCCTAACCCTAACCCGAACCCTAACCCGAACCCTAACCCTAACCCTAACCTGAACACTAACCCCTAACCCTAACCCGAACCCGAACCCTAACCCGAACCCTAACCCGAACCATAACCCTAACCCTAACCTAACCCTAATCCGAACCCTAACCCTAACCCTAACCCTAACCCTAAACCTAACCCCAACCCTAACCCTAACCCTAACCCTAACCCTAACCCGAACACGAACCCTAACAAGAACCCTAACCCTAACCCTAATCCGAATCCTAACCCTAACCCTAACCCTAACCCGAACCCGAACCCTAACACTAACCCCTAACCCTAACCCTAACCCTAACCCGAACCCTAACCCTAACCCGAACCCTAACCCTAACCCCAACCGTAACCTAACCCTAATCTGAACCCTAACCCTAACCCTAAACCTAACCCTAACATTAACACCTAACCCTAACCCGAACCCTAACTCGAACCCTAACTTGAACCCTAAACCTAATCCTAACCCGAACCCTAAACCTAACCATAACCCGAACCCTAACCTGAACCCTAACCCTAACCCTAACCCGAACCCTAAACCGAACCCTAAACCGAACGCTAACCCTAACCCTAACCCTAACCCGAACCGTAACCCTAACCTAAAACCTAACCCTAACCCGAACCCTAACCCTAACACTCACCCTAACACGAACCCTAACTCTAACCCTAACCCGAAACCTAACCCGAACCCAACCCTAACCCGAACCCTAACCCTAACCCGAACCCTAACCCTAACCCTAACCCTAACGCGAAACCTAAACCTAACCCGAACCCTAAACCTAACCCGAACACTAACCCGAACCCTAACCCAAACCCTAACCCGAACCCTAGGCCTAACCCTAACCCGAACCCTAACCGTAACCCGAACCCTAACCCTAACCCTAACCCTAACCGTAAACCTAACACGAACCCTAACCCTAACCCTAACCCGAACCCTACCCCAAACCCTAACCCTAAACCTAACCTGAACACTAACCCCTAACCCGAACCCGAACCCTAACCCGAACCCTAACCCTAACCCTAACCTAACCCTAATCCGAACCCTAACCCTAACCCTAACCCTAACCCTAACCCAAACACTAACCCCTAACCCTAACCCGAAACCTAAAACTAACACTTACCCGAACACGAAACCTAACCCCTAACCCGAACCCGAAACCTAACCCTAACCCGAAACCTATCCCGAACCCAACACTAACCCGAACCCTAACCCTAACCCGAAACCTAACCCTAACCCTAACCCTAACCCGAAACCTAAACCTAACCCGAATCCTAACCCTAAACCTAACCCGAACTCTAACCCGAATCCTAACCCTAACCCTAACCCGAACCCTAACCGTAACCCGAACCCTAACCCTAACCCTAACCATAGCCCAAAACCGAACCCTAACCCTAACCCCTGACCCGAACCCTAACCCTAACCCGAACCCTAACCCTAAACAAAACCCTAACCCTAACCCGAACCCTAACCTAACCCTAATCCGAAACCTAACACTAACCCTAACCCTAAACCCAACCCTAACACTAACCCCTAACCCTAACCCTAACCCGAACCCTAGCCCTAACCCTAACCCGAACCCTAACAGTAACCCGAACCCAAAACCTAACCCCTGACCCGAACCCTAACCCTAACCCGAAACCTAACCCTAACCAAAACCCTAACCGTAACCCGAACCCTAACCTAACTCTAATCCGAAACCTAACAATAACACTAACCCTAACCCTAACCCTAACACTAACCCCTAACCCTAACCGTAACCCCAACCCTAACCCTAACCGTAACACTAACCCTAACCCTAAACCGAACCCTAAACCTAACCCTAACCCTAACCCTAACCCTAACCCGAACCCTAAACCTAACCCTAACCCGAACCCTAACCGTAACCCTAACCCTAACCCTAACCCTAATGCGAACCCTAACCCTAACCCCTAAACCTAACCCTAACCCTAACCCGAAACCGAAACCTAACCCTAACCCTAACCCCTAACCCTAACCTGAACCCTAACCCTAACCCGAACACTAACCCTAAACCTAACCCTAACCCGAACCCGAACCCGAACCCTAAACCGAACCGTACCCCTAACCCTAATCCGAACCCTAACCCTAACCCTAAACCTAACGCTAACCCGAACCCGAACTCTAACCCTAACCCTAACCCGAACTAGAACCCTAAACCTAACCCGAACCCTAAACCTAACCCGAACCATAACCCTACCCGAAACCTAACCCTAACCCGAACCCTAACCCCAACCCTAACCCTAACCCGAACCCTAACCCTAACCAGAACCCTAACCCTAAACCTAACCCGAACCCTAACCCTAACTCTAAACCGAAACCTAACCCTAACCCGAACCCTAACCCTAACCCGAACCCGAACCCGAACCCTAACCCTAACCCGAACCCTAACCCGAACCCGAACCATAACCATAACCCAAACCCGAACCCTAACCCTAACCCGAAACCTAACCCGAACCCTAACACGAATCCTAACCCTAACCCTAACCCTAACACTAACCCGAACCCTAACCCTAACCCTAGCCCGAACCCTAACCCTAACCCGAACCCTAAACCTAACCCTAACCCTAACCCGAACCCTAACCCTAACCCGAACCCGAACCCTAACCCTAACCCGAAACCTAAACCGAACCCAACCCTAACACGAACCCTAACCCGAACCCGAACCCTAACCATAACCCGAACCCGAAACTTAACCCTAACCTGAACCCTAACCCTAACCCGAACCCTAAACCTAACCCTAACCCGAATCCTAAACCTAACCCGAACCCTAACCCTAACCCTAACCCGAATCCTAACGCTAAACCTAACACGAACCCTAACCCGAAACCTAACCCTAACCCTAACCCGAACCCTAACTAGAACCCTAACCCTAACCCTAACCCGAACCCTAACCCTAACCCTAACCCGAACCCTAACCCGAATACTAACCCTAACCCTAACCCTCACCCGAACCCTAACCCTAACCCTAAACCGAACCCTAAACCTAACCCTAACCCGAACCCGAACCCTAACCCGAACCCTAACCCTAACCCTAATCCGAACCCTAACCCTAACCCTAACCCTAACACGAACCTAACCCTAATCCGAACCCTAACCCTAACCCTAACCCTAACCCGAACCTTAACCCGAACCCTAACCCTAACCCGAACCCTAACCCTAACCCTAACCCGAACACTAACCCTAACCCGAACCCTAACCCTAAACCTAACCCTAACACTAACCTGAACCCTAACCCTAACCCTAACCTAACCCTAATCCGAACCCTAACCCTAACCCTAACCCTAACCATAACCTGAACACTAACACCTAACCCTAACCCGAAACCTAAACCTAACCCTTAACCGAACCCGAACCCTAACCCCTAACCCTAACCCGAACCCGAACCCTAACCCTAACCTGAACCCTAACCCTAACCCTAACCCGAACCCGAACCCTAACCCGAACCCTAAAACTAAACCTAACCCGAACCCAAACACTAACACGAACACTAACCCTAACCCGAACCCGAACACTAACCCGAAACCTAAACCTAACCCGCACCCTAACCCTAACCCGAACCCGATCCCTAACCCTTACCCTAACCCTAACCCTAAGCCGAACCCTAACCCGAACCCTAACCCTAATCCGATCCCTAACCCTAAAACTTACCCTAACCCGAAACGTAAACCTAACCCGAAACTTAACCCTAAACATAACCCGAACCCTAACCATAACCCTAACCCGAACCCTAACCCTAAACCTAACCCGACCCCTAAACAGAACCCTAACACGAACCCTAAACCTAACCCTAAACCTAACCCTAAACCGAACCCTAACCGTAACCCTAACCCTAACGCGAACCCTAACCCTAACCCGAACCCGAACCCTAACCCTAACCCTAACCCTAACCCGAACCCTAACCCTAACCCGTCCCTAACCCGAACCCTAACAATAACCCGAACCCTAACCCGAACCCTAACCCTAACACGAACCCTAACCCTAACCCTAACCCTAACCCGAAACCTAAACCTAACCCGAACCCTAACCCTAAACCTAACCCGAAACCTAACCCTAAACCTAACCCGAACCCTAGCCCTAACCCTAACCCGAACCCTAACAGTAACCCGAACCCAAAACCTAACCCTAACCCTAACCCTAACCAGAACCCTAAACCTAAACCTAACCCGAACCCTAACCGTAACCCGAACCCTAACCCTAACACTAACCCTAACCCTAACCCGAACCCTAAACCTAACCCTAACCCGAACCCTAACCCGAACCCTAACCCTAACCCTAACCTGAACACTAACACCTAACCCTAACCCGAAACCGAAACCTAACCCGAACTCTAACCCTAACCCTAAACCGAACCCTAACCCTAACCCTAACCCTAACACGAACCCTAACCCTAACCCTACCTCTAAACCTAAACCTAACCCTAACCCGAACCCTAACCCTAACCCGAACCCTAACCCGAACCCTATCCCGAACCCTAACCCTAACCCTAACCTAACACTAATCCGATACATAACCCTAACCCTAACACTAACCCTAAACCTATCCCTAACCCCAACCCTAACCCTAACACTAACCCTAACCCGAACCCTAACCCTAACCCTAACCCTAACCCAAACCCGAACCCTAACCATAACCCCTAACCCAAACCCTAACCCTAACCGGAACCCTAACCCTAACCCAAACCCTAACCCTAACCCGAACCCTAACCTAACCCTAATCCGAAACCTAACCCTAACCCTAACCCTAACCCTAACCCTAACAGTAACCCCTAACCCTAACCCTAACCCTAACCCTAACCCGAACCCTAACCCTAACCCTAACCCTAACCCTAACCCAAACCCGAACCCTAACCCTAACTCCTAACCCGAACCCTAAACCTAACTCGAACCCTAACCCTAATCCAAACCCTAACCCTAACCCGAACCCTAACCTAACCCTAATCCGAAACCTAACCCTAACCCTAACACTAACCCTACCTCTAACCCTAACCCTAACCCTAACCCTAACCCCAAAACTAACCCTAACACTAACCCTAACCCTAAACCGAACCCTAACCCTAAACCAAACCCTAACCCTAACCCGAACCCTAACCTAACCCTAATCCGAAACCTAACCCTAACCATAACCCTAACCCTACCTCTAACCCTAACCCTAACCCTAACCCTAACCCTAACCCCAAACCTAACCCTAACACTAACCCTAACCCTAACCCGAACCTTAACCCTAACC
Source organism: Urocyon cinereoargenteus (assembly GCA_032313775.1). Classification (NCBI taxonomy): domain Eukaryota; kingdom Metazoa; phylum Chordata; class Mammalia; order Carnivora; family Canidae; genus Urocyon; species Urocyon cinereoargenteus. The sequence goes on from JAVLSZ010000089.1 coordinate 817,292, forward strand.
CGAACCCTAACCCTAACCCGAACCCTAACCCTAACCCTAACACTAACACTAACATGAACACTAACCCCTAACCCTAACCCGAACCCGAACCCTAACCCGAAACCTAACCCGAACCCGAACCCTAACCCTAACCCTAACCCGAACCCTAACCCTAACCCTACCCTAACCCGAACCCTAACCCTAAACTTAACCCTAACCCTAACCCTAACACTAACCCGAAACCTAACTCTAACCCGAACCCTAAACCGAACCCTAACCCAACCCTAACCCTAAACCTAACCCTAACCCGAACCGTAAACATAACCCGAACCCTAACCCTAACCCTAAACCTAACCCTAAACCTAACCCGAACCCTAACCCGAAACCTAACCCGAACCCTAACCCTAACCCTAAGCCGAAACCTAACCCTAACCCTAACCCGAACCCTAACCCGAACCCAACCCTAATCCTAACCCGACCCTAACCCTAACCCTAACCCGAAACCTAACCCGAACCCTAACCCTAAACCTAACCCTAACCCTAACCCGAACCCTAAACCTAACCCTAACCAGAAACCTAACCGTAACCCTAACCCGAACCCTAACCCTAACCCTAACCCGAACCCTAACCCTAACCCTAACACTAACCCGAAACCTAAACCTAACCCGAACCCTAACCCTAACCTAACCCGAACCCTAACCCGAACCCTAACCCTAACCCTAACCCGAACCCTAGCCCTAACCCTAACCCGAACCCTAACCGTAACCCGAAACCTAACCCTAACCCTAACCCTAACCCTAACCCTAACAAGAACCCTAACCCTAACCCTAACCCGAACCCTAACCCGAACCCTAACCCTAACCCTAACCTGAACACTAACCCCTAACCCTAACCCGAACCCGAACCCTAACCCGAACCCTAACCCGAACCATAACCCTAACCCTAACCTAACCCTAATCCGAACCCTAAACCTAACCCTAACCCTAACCCTAAACCTAACCCCAACCCTAACCCTAACCCTAACCCTAACCCTAACCCGAACACGAACCCTAACAAGAACCCTAACCCTAACCCTAATCCGAATCCTAACCCTAACCCTAACCCTAACCCGAACCCGAACCCTAACACTAACCCCTAACCCTAACCCTAACCCTAACCCGAACCCTAACCTTAACCCGAACCCTAACCCTAACCCCAACCGTAACCTAACACTAATCTGAACCCTAACCCTAACCCTAAACCTAACCCTAACAATAACACCTAACCCTAACCCGAACCCTAACTCGAACCCTAACCTGAACCCTAAACCTAATCCTAACCCGAACCCTAAACCTAACCATAACCCGAACCCTACCCTGAACCCTAACCCTAACCCTAACCCGAACCCTAAACCGAACCCTAAACCGAACGCTAACCCTAACCCTAACCCTAACCCGAACCGTAACCCTAACCTAAACCCTAACCCTAACCCGAACCCTAACCCTAACACTCACCCTAACACGAACCCTAACTCTAACCCTAACCCGAAACCTAACCCGAAACCAACCCTAACCCGAACCCTAACCCTAACCCGAACCCTAACCCTAACCCTAACCCTAACGCGAAACCGAAACCTAACCCGAACCCTAAACCTAACCCGAACACTAACCCGAACCCTAACCCAAACCCTAACCCGAACCCTAGGCCTAACCCTAACCCGAACCCTAACCGTAACCCGAACCCTAACCCTAACCCTAACTCTAACCCTAACCCTAACCCGAACCCTAACCCTAACCCTAACCCGAACCCTACCCCAAACCCTAACCCTAACCCTAACCCGAACCCTAACCCTAACACTAACCCGAACCCTAACCCGAACCCTAACCCTAACCCTAACCTAACCCTAATCCGAACCCTAACCCTAACCCTAACCCTAACCCTAACCCAAACACTAACCCCTAACCCTAACCCGAAACCTAAACCTAACACTTACCCGAACACGAAACCTAACCCCTAACCCGAACCCGAAACCTAACCCTAACCCGAAACCTAACCCGAACCCAACACTAACCCGAACCCTAACCCTAACCCGAAACCTAACCCTAACCCTAACCCTAACCCGAAACCTAAACCTAACCCGAATCCTAACCCTAAACCTAACCCGAACTCTAACCCGAACCCTAACCCTAACCCTAACCCGAAACATTGCCATAACCCTAACCCGAACCCTAACCGTAACCCGAACCCTAACCCTAACCCTAACCATAACCCAAAACCGAACCCTAACCCTAACCTCTGACCCGAACCCTAACCCTAACCCGAACCCTAACCCTAAACAAAACCCTAACCCTAACCCGAACCCTAACCTAACCCTAATCCGAAACCTAACCCTAACCCTAACCCTAAACCCAACCCTAACACTAACCCCTAACCCGAACCCGAACCCTAACCCTAACCCGAACCCTAAACCTAATCCTAACCCTAACCCTAACCCTAACCCTAACGCGAACCCTAACCCTAAACCCTAAACCTAACCCTAACCGTAACCCGAAACCGAAACCTAAACCTAACCCTAACACCTAACCCTAACCCGAACCCTAACCCTAACCCGAACCCTAACCCTAACCCTAACACTCACCCTAAGCCGAACACGAACCCTAACCCGAACCGTACCCCTAACCCTAATCCGAACACTAACCCTAACCCTAAACCTAAGCCTAACCCGAACCCGAACCCTAACCCTAACCCTAAACCGAACTAGAACCCTAACCCTAACCCGAACCCTAACCGTAAACCGAACCCTAACCCTACCCGAAACCTAACCCTAACCCGAACCCTAACCCGAACCCGAACCCTAACCCTAACCCGAACCCTAACCCTAACCCTAACCCGAACCCTAACCCTAACCCTAACCCGAAACCTAACCCTAACCCGAACCCTAACCCTAACGCGAACCCGAACCCGAACCCTAACCCTAAACCGAACCCTAACCCTAAACCTAACCCTAATCCGAAACCTAACCAAAACCCGAAAACCTAACCCGAACCCGAAACCTAACCATAACCCGAACCGGAACCCTAACCCTAACCTGAACCCTAACCTTAACCCTAACTCGAACCCTAAACCTAACCCTTACACGAACCCTAACCCTAACCCGAACCCTAACCCTAACCGTAACCCGAATCCTAACCCTAACCCTAACCCGAACCCTACCCGAACCCTAAACCTAACCCTAACCCTGACCCAAACCCTAACCCTAACCCTAACCCGAACCCTAACCCTAACCCTAACCCGAACCCTAACCCTAACCCTAACCCTAACCCTAACCCGAACCCGAACCCGAACCCTAACCCTAACCCGAACCCTAACCCTAACCCTAACCCTAACCCTAACCCGAACCCTAACACTAACCCTAACCTAAACCTAAAACGAACCCTAACCCTAACCCTAACCCTAACCCTAACACTAACCCCTAACCCTAACCCGAAACCAAACCCTAACACTTACCCGAACCCGAACCCTAACCCCTAGCCCTAACCCGAACCCGAACCCTATTCCTAACCCTAACCCTAACCCTAACCCTAACCCAAACCCGAACCCTAACCCTAACCCGAAACCTAACCCTAACCCTAACCCGTACACTAAAACTAACCCGAACCCTAACCCTAAACCTAACCCGAACCCAAACCCTAACACGAACCCTAACCCTAACCGAACCCGAACCCTAACCCTAACCTTAAACCTAACCCGCACCCTTACCCTAACCCGAACTCGATCCCTAACCCTAACCCTAAACCTAACCCTAACCCGAACCCTAACCCTAACCCGATCCAGAAACCTAACCATAACCCTAACCCTAACCCTAACCCTAACCCTAACCCCAAACCTAACCCTAACACTAACCCTAACCCTAAACCGAACCCTAACCCTAGCCCTAAACTAACCCAAACCCGAACCCTAACACTAACCCCTAACCCGAACACTAAAACTAACCCGAACCCTAACCCTAACCCGATCCCTTACCCTAACCCGAACCCTAACCTAACCCTAATCTGAACCCTAACCCTACCCCTAACACTAACCCTAACATTAACACCTAACCCTAACCCGAACCCTAACCCTAACCCGAACCAACCCGAACCCTAACCCGAAACCTAACCCTAACCCTAACCTGAACACTAACCCCTAACCCTAACCCGAACCCGAAACCTAACACTAACCCCTAACCCTAACCCGAAACCTAACCCTAACCCTTACCCGAAACCGAACCCTAACCCCTAGCCCTAACCCGAACCCGAACCCTAAACCTAACCCTAACCCTAACCCTATCCCGAACCCGAACCCTAACCCTAACCCGAACCCTAACCCTAACCCGTACACTAAAACTAACCCGAACCCTAACCCTAAACCTAACCCGAACCCAAACCCTAACACGAACCCTAACCCTAACCCGAAACCGAACCCTAACCCTAACCCTAAACCTAAACCGCACCCTAACCCTAACCCGTACCCGATCCCTAACCCTAACCCTGACACTAAACCTAACCCTAACCCGAACCCTAAACCTAACCCGAACCCGAAACCTAACCATAACCCTAACCCTAACCCTAACCCTAACCCCAAACCTAAACCTAACACTAAACCTAACCCTAAACCGAACCCTAACCCTAGCCCTAACCCTAACCCGAACCCGAACCCTAACACTAACCCCTAACCCGAACACTAACCCTAACCCGAACCCTAAACCTAACCCGCACCCTAACCCTAACCCGAACCCGATCCCTAACCCTAACCCTAAACCTAACCCTAACCCGAACCCTAACCCTAACCCGAACCCGAAACCTAACCCTAACCCTTACCCGAACCCGAATACTAACCCCTAGCCCTAAACCGAACCCGAACCCTAAACCTAACACTAACCCTAACCTGAAACCGAACCCTAACCCTAACCCGAACCCTAACCCTAACCCTAACCCGTACACTAAAACTAACCCGAACCCTAACCCTAAACCTAACCCGAACCCAAACCCTAACACGAACCCTAACCCTAACCCGAACCTGAACCCTAACCCTAACCCTAAACCTAACCCGAACCCTAACCCTAAACCGAACCCGATCCCTAACCCTAACCCTAACACTAAACCTAACCCTAACCCGAACCCTAACCCTAACCCGAACCCGAAACCTAACCATAAACCTAACCCTAACCCTAACCCTAACCCCAAACCTAACCCTAACACTAAGCCTAACGCTAAACCGAACCCTAACCCTAGCCCTAACCCTAACCCGAACCCGAAACCTAACACTAACCCCTAACCCGAAAACTAACCCTAACCCGAAACCTAAACCTAACCCGAAACCTAACCCTAACCCGAACCCTAACCTAACCCTAATCTGAACCCTAACCCTAACCCTAACACGAACCCTAACATTAACACCTAACCCTAACCCTAACCCTAACCCTAACCCTAACCCGAACCCTAACTCTAACCCGAACCCTAAACCGAACCCTAACACGAAACCTAACCCTAACCCTAACCCTAACCCGAACCGTAACCCTAACCCGAAACCTAACCCTAACCCTAAACCTAAACCTAACCCGAACCCTAACCCGAACCCTAACCCGAACCCTAACCCTCACCCTAACCCGAACCCTAACCCCAAACCTAACCCTAACCCTAACCTGAACACTAACCCTAACACTAACCCGAACCCTAACCCGAACCCTAAACCGAACCCTAACCCTAACCCGAACCCGAACCCGAACCCTAACCCTTTACCCGAATCCTAACCCTAACCCGAACCCTAACCCGAACCCTAACCCTAACCTTAACCCCGAACCCGAACCCTAACCCTAACCCTAAACCTAACCCGAACCCTACCCCGAACCCTAACCCGAACCCCAACCCTAACCCTAACCCGAACCCGACAATAACCGTAACCCTAAACCGAACCCTAACCCTAACCCGAACCCTAACCCTAACCCTAACCCGAACCCTAACCCTAACCCTAACCTGATCCCGAACCCGAACCCTAAAACGAACCCTAAACCTAACCCTAACCCTAACCCTAACCTTAACCCGAACCCTAACCCTAACCCTAACCCGAACCCTAACCCTAACCCGAACCCTAACCCTAAACCGAACCCTAACCCTAACCCGAACCCGAACCCTAACCCTAACCCGAAACCTAACCCGAACCCAACCCTAACCCGAACCCTTACCCTAACCCGAAACCTAACCCTACCCTAACCCTAACCCGAAACCTAAACCTAACACGAACCCTAACCCGAACCCTAACCCTAACCCTAAACCGAACTCTAACACTAACCCGAACCCTAACCCTAACCCTAACCCTAACCCTAACCCAAACCCGAACCCTAACCTTAACCCCTAACCCGAAACCTAACCCTAACCAGAACCCGAACCCGAACCCGAACCCTAACCCTAACCCGAACCCTAAACCTAACCCGACCCTAACCATAACCCTAACCCTAACCCGAACCCTAAACCTAACCCTAACCCGACCCCTAACCCGAACCCTAACACGAACCCTAACCCTAAGCCTAACCCTAACCCTACCCGAACCCTATCCCTAAACATAACTCGAACCCTAACCCAAACCCGAACCCTAACCCTAACCCTAACCCGAACCCTAACCCTAAATCGAACCCGAACCCTAACCCTAACCCGAAACCTAAACCGAACCAAACCCTAACCCGAACCCTAACCCTAACCCGATCCCTAACCCTAACACTAACCCTAACGCGAAACCTAAACCTAACCCAAACCTTAACCCTAAACCTAACCGGAACCCTAACCAGAAACCTAACCCTAACCCTAACCCGAACCCTAACCCTAACCCGAAACCAAACCCTAAACCTAACCCGAAACCTAACCCTAACCCTAACCCGAACCCTAACCGTAAACTGAACCCTAACACTAACCCTAAACCTAACCCTAAACCGAACCCTAACCCTAACCCTAACCCGAACCCTAACCCGAAACCTAACCCGAAACCAACACTAACCCTAACTCGAACCCTAACCCGAATCCTAACCCTAACCCTAACCGGAACCCTAAACCTAACCCTAACCCGAACCCTAACCCGAACCCTAACCCTAACCCTAATCCTCTCCCGAACCCTAACCCTAACCCTAAACCGAACCCTAACCCTAACCCGAACACGAACCCTAACCCGAATCCTAACCCTAACCCTAATCCAAACCCTTACCCTAACCCTAAACCTAACCCTAACCCTAACCCTAACCCTAACCCTAATACGAAACCTAACGCTAACCCGAACCCTAACCCTAACCCTAACCCTAACCATAACCCGAACGCTAACCCTAACCCTTAACTTAACCCTAACCCTAATACGAACCCTAACGCTAACCCGAACCCTAACCCTAACCATAACCCTAACCTTAACCATAACCCCTAACCCTAAACCTAACCCTAACCCTAACCCTAAAACCTAACCCTAACCCTAGCCCTAACCCTAACCCTAACCCGAACACTAACCCTAACCCTAACCCGAACCCTAACCCTAACTCGAACCCTAACCCTAACCCTAACCCTAACCCTAACCCTAACCCTAATCCTAACACCAACCCTAACCCTAACACTAACCCTTACCCTAACCCGAACTCTAACCCTAACCCTAACCCTAACCCTAACCCTAACCCAAACCCGAACCCTAACCTTAACCCCTAACCCGAAACCTAACCCTTACCCGAACCCGAACCCGAACCCGAACCCTAACCCTAACCCGAACCCTAAACCTAACCCGACCCTAACCATAACCCTAACCCTAACCCGAACCCTAAACCTAACCCTAACCCGACCCCTAACCCGAACCCTAACACGAAACCTAACCCTAACCCTAACCCTAACCCTACCCGAACCCTATCCCTAAACCTAACTCGAACCCTAACCCAAACCCGAACCCTAACCCTAACCCTAACCCGAACCCTAACCCTAACTCGAACCCGAACCCTAACCCTAACCCGAAACCTAAACCGAACCAAACCCTAACCTGAACCCTAACCCTAACCCGATCCCTAACCCTAACACTAACCCTAACGCGAAACCTAAACCTAACCCAAACCTTAACCCTAAACCTAACCCGAACCCTAACCAGAACCCTAACCCTAACCCTAACCCGAACCCTAACCCTAACCCGAAACCTAACCCTAAGCCTAACCCGAAACCTAACCCTAACCCTAACCCGAACCCTAACCGTAAACCGAAACCTAACACTAACCCTAAACCTAACCCTAAACCGAACCCTAACCCTAACCCTAACCCGAACCCTAACCCGAAACCTAACCCGAAACCAACACTAACCCTAACTCGAACCCTAACCCGAATCCTAACCCTAACCCTAACCGGAACCCTAAACCTAACCCTAACCCGAACCCTAACCCGAACCCTAACCCTAACCCTAACCCTCACCCGAACCCTAACCCTAACCCTAAACCGAACCCTAACCCTAACCCGAACACGAACCCTAACCCGAATCCTAACCCTAACCCTAATCCGAATCCTAAACCTAACCATAACCCTAACCCTAACCCTAACCCGAACCCTAACCCTAACCCGAACCCGAACCCTAACCCTAACCCTTAACCTAACCCTAACCCTAACCCGAACCTTAACGCGAACCCTAACCCTAACCCGAACCCTAACCCTAACCCTAACCCGAACACTAACCCTAAACTGAACCCTAACCCTAACCCTAACCCTAACTCTAACCCGAACCCTAACCCTAACCCTAACCTAACCCTAATCCGAACCCTAACCCTAACCCTAACACTAACCTTAACCCTAAACCGAACCCTAACCCTAACCCTTACCCTAACCCTAACCCGAACCCGAACCTTAACGCGAACCCTAACCCTAACCCGAACCCTAACCCTAACCCTAACCCGAACACTAACCCTAAACCGAACCCTAACCCTAACCCTAACCCTAACCCTAACTCTAACCCGAACCCTAACCCTATCCCTAAACCTAACCCTAAACCGAACCCGAACCCTAACCCTAACCCTAACCGGAACCCGAACCCTAAACCTAAACCGAACCCTAACCCTAACCCGAACCCTAACCCTACCCGAAACCTAACCCTAACCCGAACCCGAACCCGAAACCTAACCCTAACCCTAACCCGAACCCTAAAACTAACCCGAACCCTAACCCGATCCCGATCAATAACCCGAACCCGAACCCTAACCCTAACCCTAACTCTAACCCAAACCCTAAACTGAACCCTAACTCGAACCCTAAACCTAACCCGAAACCGAAACCGAACCCTAAACTTAACCCTAACACGAACCCGAACCCTAACCCTAAACCTAACCCGAACACTAACCCTAACCCGAACCCTAACCCTAACCCTAACCCCGAACCCGGACCCTAACCCTAAACCTAAACCTAACCCGAACCCTAACCCGAACCCTAACCCGAACCCCAACCCTAACCCTAACCCGAACCCGAACCCGAACCCTAACCCTAACCCGAACCCTAACCCTTACTCGACCCGAACCATAACCCTAACCCTAACCCGAACCCTAAACCGAACCATAAGCCTAACCCGAAACTTAACCCTAACCCGAACCCTAACCCGAACCCTAAACCGAACCCTAACCCTAACCCTAACCCGAACCCTAACCCTAACCCGAACACTAACCCTAACCCTAACTCGAAACCTAAACCTAACCCGAACCCTAACCCTAAACCTAACCTAACCCTAATCCGAACCCTAACCCTAACCCTAACCCAAACCCTAACCCTAAACCAAACCCCAACCCTAACCCTAACACTAACTCTAACCCTAACCCGAACCCTAACCCTAACCCTAACTCTAAACAAACCCGAACCCTAACACTAACCCCTGACCCGAACCCTAACCCTAACCCGAACCCTAACCCTAACCAAAACCCTAACCCTAACCCGAACCCTAACCTAACTCTAATCCGAAACCTAACCCCAACCCTAACCCGAACCCTAACACTAACCCCTAACCCTAACCCTAAACCCAACCCTAACCCTAACACTAACCCTAACCCTAACCCGAACCCGAACCCTAACCATAACCCTAACCCGAACCCTAACCCTAACCCTAACACTAACCCTAACGCTAACGCGAACCCTAACCCTAACCCCTAACCTTAACCCTAACCCTAACCCGAAACTGAAACCTAACCCTAACCCTAACCCCTAACCTTAACCCGAACCCTAACCCTAACCCGAACCCTAACCCTAACCCTAAACCTAACCCGAACCCTAACCCGAACCCTAACCTGAACCCCAACCCTAACCCTAACCCGAACCCGACAATAACCCTAACCCTAAACCGAACCCTAACCCTAACCCGAAACCTAACCCTAACCCTAACCCTAACCCGAACCCTAACCCTAACCCTAACCTGACCCCGAACCCGAACCCTAACACGAACCCTAAACCTAACCCTAACCCTAACCCTAACCCGAACCCTAACCCTAACCCTAACCCGAACCCTAACCCTAACCCGAACACTAACCCTAAACCGAACCCTAACCCTAACCCGAACCCGAACCCTAACCCTTACCCGAAACCTAACCCGAACCCAACCCTAACCCGAACCCTTACCCTAACCCGAAACCTAACCCTACCCTAACCCTAACCCGAAACCTAAACCTAACCCGAACCCTAACCCGAACCCTAACCCTAACCCTAAACCGAACTCTAACACTAACCCGAACCCTAACCCTAACCCTAACCCTAACCCAAACCCGAACCCTAACCTTAACCCCTAACCCGAAACCTAACCCTAACCAGAACCCGAACCCGAACCCGAACCCTAACCCTAACCCGAACCCTAAACCTAACCCGACCCTAACCATAACCCTAACCCTAACCCGAACCCTAAACCTAACCCTAACCCGACCCCTAACCCGAACCCTAACACGAACCCTAACCGTAACCCTAACCCTAACCCTACCCGAACCCTATCCCTAAACCTAACTCGAACCCTAACCCAAACCCGAACCCTAACCCTAACCCTAACCCGAACCCTAACCCTAACTCGAACCCGAACCCTAACCCTAACCCGAAACCTAAACCGAACCAATCCCTAACCCGAACCCTAACCCTAACCCGATCCCTAACCCTAACACTAACCCTAACGCGAAACCTAAACCTAACCCAAACCTTAACCCTAAACCTAACCCGAACCCTAACCAGAAACCTAACCCTAACCCTAACCCGAACCCTAACCCTAACCCGAAACGTAACCCTAAACCTAACCCAAAACCTAACCCTAACCCTAACCCTAACCCTAACCCTAACCCGAAACCTAACCCGAAACCTAACCCGAAACCAACACTAACCCTAACTCGAACCCTAACCCGAATCCTAACCCTAACCCTAACCGGAACCCTAAACCTAACCCTAACCCGAACCCTAACCCGAACCCTAACCCTAACCCTAATCCTCTCCCGAACCCTAACCCTAACCCTAAACCGAACACTAACCCTAACCCGAACACGAACCCTAACCCGAATCCTAACCCTAACCCTAATCCGAATCCTAAACCTAACCCTAACCCTAACCCTAACCCTAACCCGAACCCTACCCTAACCCGAACCCGAACCCTAACCCTAACCCTTAACCTAACCCTAACCCTAACCCCAACCTTAACGCGAACCCTAACCCGAACCCGAACCCTAACCCTAACCCTAACCCGAACACTAACCCTAAACCGAACCCTAACCCTAACCCTAACCCTAACCCTAACTCTAACCCGAACCCTAACCCTATCCCTAAACCTAACCCTAAACCGAACCCGAACCCTAAACCTAACCCTAACCGGAACCCGAACCCTAAACCTAAACCGAACCCTAACCCTAACCCGAACCCTAACCCTACCCGAAACCTAACCCTAACCCGAACCCCAACACGAAACCTAACCCTAACCCTAACCCGAACCCTAACCCTAACCCGAACCCTAACCCGATCCCGATCAATAACCCGAACCCGAACCCTAACCCTAACCCTAACTCTAACCCAAACCCTGAACTGAACCCTAACTCGAACCCTAAACCTAACCCGAAACCGAAACCGAACCCTAAACTTAACCCTAACACGAACCCGAACCCTAACCCTAAACCTAACCCGAACCCTAACCCTAACCCGAACCCTAACCCTAACCCTAACCCCGAACCCGGACCCTAACCCTAAACCTAAACCTAACCCGAACCCTAACCCGAACCCTAACCCGAACCCCAACCCTAACCCTAACCCGAACCCGAACCCGAACCCTAACCCTAACCCGAACCCTAACCCTTACTCGACCCTAACCATAACCCTAACCCTAACCCGAACCCTAAACCGAACCATAAGCCTAACCCGAACCTTAACCCTAACCCGAACCCTAACCCGAACCCTAAACCGAACCCTAACCCTAACCCTAACCCGAACACTAACCCTAACCCTAACTCGAAACCTAAACCTAACCCGAACCCTAACCCTAAACCTAACCTAACCCTAATCCGAACCCTAACCCTAACCCTAACCCAAACCCTAACCCTAAAACAAACCCCAACCCTAACCCTAACACTAACCCTAACCCTAACCCGAACCCTAACCCTAACCCTAACTCTAAACAAACCCGAACCCTAACACTAATCCCTGACCCGAACCCTAACCCTAACCCGAACCCTAACCCTAACCAAAACCCTAACCCTAACCCGAACCCTAACCTAACTCTAATCCGAAACCTAACCCCAACCCTAACCCGAACCCTAACACTAACCCCTAACCCTAACCCTAAACCCAACCCTAACCCTAACACTAACCCTAACCCTAACCCGAACCCGAACCCTAACCCTAACCCTAACCCGAACCCTAACCCTAACCCTAACACTAACCCTAACGCTAACGCGAACCCCAACCCTAACCCCTAACCTTAACCCTAACCCTAACCCGAAACTGAAACCTAACCCTAACCCTAACCCCTAACCTTAACCCGAACCCTAAACCTAACCCGAACCCTAACCCTAACCCTAAACATAACCCTAACCCGAACCCGAACCCTAACCCGAACTGTACCCCTAACCCTAATCGGAACCCTTACCCTAACCCTAAACCTAACCCGAACCCGAACCCGAACCCTAAACCTAACCCTAACCCGAACTAGAACCCTAACCCTAACCCGAACCCTAACCCTAACCCGAACCCTAACCATACCCGAAACCTAACCATACCCGAAACCTAAACCTAACCCGAACCCTAAACCGAACCCTAACCCTAACCCGAACCCTAACCCTAACCCGAACCCTAACCCTAAACCTAACCCGAACCCTAACCCTAACCCTAACCCGAAACCTAACCCTAACCCGAACCCTAACCCGAACCCGAACCCGAACCTTAACCCTAACCCGAACACTAACCCTAAACCTAACCCTAAACCGAACCCTAAACTAAACCCGAACCCTAACCCGAACCCGAACCTTAACCATAACCCGAACCCGAACCCTAACCCTAACCTGAACCATAACCCTAACCCTAACCCGAACCCTAAATCTAACCCTAACCCGAACCCTAACCCTAACCCGAACCCTAACCCTTACCCTAACCCGAAACCTAACCCTAACCCTAACCCGAACCCTAACCCTAACCCTAACCCTAACCCTAACCCTAACCCTAATACGAAACCTAACGCTAACCCGAACCCTAACCCTAACCCTAACCCTAACCATAACCCGAACGCTAACCCTAACCCTTAACTTAACCCTAACCCTAATACGAACCCTAACGCTAACCCGAACCCTAACCCTAACCATAACCCTAACCCTAACCCTAACCCCTAACCCTAAACCTAACCCTAACCCTAACCCTAAAACCTAACCCTAACCCTAGCCCTAACCCTAACCCTAACCCGAACACTAACCCTAACCCTAACCCGAACCCTAACCCTAACTCGAACCCTAACCCTAACCCTAACCCTAACCCTAACCCTAATCCTAACACCAACCCTAACCCTAACACTAACCCTTACCCTAACCCGAACTCTAACCCTAACCCTAACCCTAACCCTAACCCTAACCCAAACCCGAACCCTAACCTTAACCCCTAACCCGAAACCTAACCCTTACCCGAACCCGAACCCGAACCCGAACCCTAACCCTAACCCGAACCCTAAACCTAACCCGACCCTAACCATAACCCTAACCCTAACCCGAACCCTAAACCTAACCCTAATCCGACCCCTAACCCGAACCCTAACACGAAACCTAACCCTAACCCTAACCCTAACCCTACCCGAACCCTATCCCTAAACCTAACTCGAACCCTAACCCAAACCCGAACCCTAACCCTAACCCTAACCCGAACCCTAACCCTAACTCGAACCCGAACCCTAACCCTAACCCGAAACCTAAACCGAACCAAACCCTAACCTGAACCCTAACCCTAACCCGATCCCTAACCCTAACACTAACCCTAACGCGAAACCTAAACCTAACCCAAACCTTAACCCTAAACCTAACCCGAACCCTAACCAGAACCCTAACCCTAACCCTAACCCGAACCCTAACCCTAACCCGAAACCTAACCCTAAGCCTAACCCGAAACCTAACCCTAACCCTAACCCGAACCCTAACCGTAAACCGAAACCTAACACTAACCCTAAACCTAACCCTAAACCGAACCCTAACCCTAACCCTAACCCGAACCCTAACCCGAAACCTAACCCGAAACCAACACTAACCCTAACTCGAACCCTAACCCGAATCCTAACCCTAACCCTAACCGGAACCCTAAACCTAACCCTAACCCGAACCCTAACCCGAACCCTAACCCTAACCCTAACCCTCACCCGAACCCTAACCCTAACCCTAAACCGAACCCTAACCCTAACCCGAACACGAACCCTAACCCGAATCCTAACCCTAACCCTAATCCGAATCCTAAACCTAACCATAACCCTAACCCTAACCCTAACCCGAACCCTAACCCTAACCCGAACCCGAACCCTAACCCTAACCCTTAACCTAACCCTAACCCTAACCCGAACCTTAACGCGAACCCTAACCCTAACCCGAACCCTAACCCTAACCCTAACCCGAACACTAACCCTAAACTGAACCCTAACCCTAACCCTAACCCTAACTCTAACCCGAACCCTAACCCTAACCCTAACCTAACCCTAATCCGAACCCTAACCCTAACCCTAACACTAACCTTAACCCTAAACCGAACCCTAACCCTAACCCTTACCCTAACCCTAAACCGAACCCGAACCCTAACCCTAACCCTAACCCGAACACTAACCCTAAACCGAACCCTAACCCTAACCCTAACCCTAACCCTAACTCTAACCCGAACCCTAACCCTATCCCTAAACCTAACCCTAAACCGAACCTGAACCCTAACCCTAACCCTAACCGGAACCCGAACCCTAAACCTAAACCGAACCCCAACCCTAACCCGAACCCTAACCCTACCCGAAACCTAACCCTAACCCGAACCCGAACCCGAAACCTAACCCTAACCCTAACCCGAACCCTAACCCTAACCCGAACCCTAACCCGATCCCGATCAATAACCCGAACCCGAACCCTAACCCTAACCCTAACTCTAACCCAAACCCTAAACTGAACCCTAACTCGAACCCTAAACCTAACCCGAAACCGAAACCGAACCCTAAACTTAACCCTAACACGAACCCGAAACCTAACCCTAAACCTAACCCGAACCCTAACCCTAACCCGAACCCTAACCCTAACCCTAACCCCGAACCCGGACCCTAACCCTAAACCTAAACCTAACCCGAACCCTAACCCGAACCCTAACCCGAACCCCAACCCTAACCCTAACCCGAACCCGAACCCGAACCCTAACCCTAACCCGAACCCTAACCCTTACTCGACCCTAACCATAACCCTAACCCTAACCCGAACCCTAAACCGAACCATAAGCCTAACCCGAAACTTAACCCTAACCCGAACCCTAAACCGAACTCTAATCCGAACCCTAACCCTAACCCTAACCCGAACCCTAACCCTAACCCGAACACTAACCCTAACCCTAACTCGAAACCTAAACCTAACCCGAACCCTAACCCTAAACCTAACCTAACCCTAATCCGAACCCTAACCCTAACCCTAACCCAAACCCTAACCCTAAACCAAACCCCAACCCTAACCCTAACACTAACCCTAACCCTAACCCGAACCCTAACCCTAACCCTAACTCTAAACAAACCCGAACCCTAACACTAACCCCTGACCCGAACCCTAACCCTAACCCGAACCCTAACCCTAACCAAAACCCTAACCCTAACCCGAACCCTAACCTAACTCTAATCCGAAACCTAACCCCAACCCTAACCCGAACCCTAACACTAACCCCTAACCCTAACCCTAAACCCAACCCTAACCCTAACACTAACCCTAACCCTAACCCGAACCCGAACCCTAACCCTAACCCTAACCCGAACCCTAACCCTAACCCTAAAACTAACCCTAACGCTAACGCGAACCCTAACCCTAACCCCTAACCTTAACCCTAACCCTAACCCGAAACTGAAACCTAACCCTAACCCTAACCCCTAACCTTAACCCGAACCCTAACCCTAACCCGAACCCTAACCCTAACCCTAAACATAACCCTAACCCGAACCCGAACCCTAACCCGAACTGTACCCCTAACCCTAATCCGAACCCTTACCCTAACCCTAAACCTAACCCTAACCATAACCCGAACGCTAACCCTAACCCTTAACTTAACCCTAACCCTAATACGAACCCTAACGCTAACCCGAACCCTAACCCTAACCATAACCCTAACCCTAACCCTAACCCCTAACCCTAAACCTAACCCTAACCCTAACCCTAAAACCTAACCCTAACCCTAGCCCTAACCCTAACCATAACCCGAACACTAACCCTAACCCTAACCCGAACCCTAACCCTAACTCGAACCCTAACCCTAACCCTAACCCTAACCCTAACCCTAATCCTAACACCAACCCTAACCCTAACACTAACCCTTACCCTAACCCGAACCCTAACCCTAACCCTAACCCTAACCCTAACCCAAACCCGAACCCTAACCTTAACCTCTAACCCGAAACCTAACCCTTACCCGAACCCGAACCCGAACCCGAACCCTAACCCTAACCCGAACCCTAAACCTAACCCGACCCTAACCATAACCCTAACCCTAACCCGAACCCTAAACCTAACCCTAACCCGACCCCTAACCCGAACCCTAACACGAAACCTAACCCTAACCCTAACCCTAACCCTACCCGAACCCTATCCCTAAACCTAACTCGAACCCTAACCCAAACCCGAACCCTAAACCTAACCCTAACCCGAACCCTAACCCTAACTCGAACCCGAACCCTAACCCTAACCCGAAACCTAAACCGAACCAAACCCTAACCTGAACCCTAACCCTAACCCGATCCCTAACCCTAACACTAACCCTAACGCGAAACCTAAACCTAACCCAAACCTTAACCCTAAACCTAACCCGAACCCTAACCAGAACCCTAACCCTAACCCTAACCCGAACCCTAACCCTAACCCGAAACCTAACCCTAAGCCTAACCCGAAACCTAACCCTAACCCTAACCCGAACCCTAACCGTAAACCGAAACCTAACACTAACCCTAAACCTAACCCTAAACCGAACCCTAACCCTAACCCTAACCCGAACCCTAACCCGAAACCTAACCCGAAACCAACACTAACCCTAACTCGAACCCTAACCCGAATCCTAACCCTAACCCTAACCGGAACCCTAAACCTAACCCTAACCCGAACCCTAACCCGAACCCTAACCCTAACCCTAACCCTCACCCGAACCCTAACCCTAACCCTAAACCGAACCCTAACCCTAACCCGAACACGAAACCTAACCCGAATCCTAACCCTAACCCTAATCCGAATCCTAAACCTAACCCTAACCCTAACCCTAACCCTAACCCGAACCCTAACCCTAACCCGAACCCGAACCCTAACCCTAACCCTTAACCTAACCCTAACCCTAACCCGAACCTTAACGCGAACCCTAACCCTAACCCGAACCCTAACCCTAACCCTAACCCGAACACTAACCCTAAACCGAACCCTAACCCTAACCCTAACCCTAACTCTAACCCGAACCCTAACCCTAACCCTAACCTAACCCTAATCCGAACCCTAACCCTAACCCTAACACTAACCTTAACCCTAAACCGAACCCTAACCCTAACCCTTACCCTAACCCTAACCCGAACCCGAACCCTAACACTAACCCCTAACCCGAACACTAACCCTAACCCGAACCCTAAACCTAACCCGAACCCTAACCCTAACCCGAACCCTAACCTAACCCTAATCCGAACCCTAACCCTAACCCTAACCCTAACACTAACCCCTAACCCTAACCCGAACCCTAACCCGAACCCTAACCCGAACCCTAACCCTAACCCTAACCCGAAACCTAACCCTAACCATAACCCGAACCCTAACCCGAACCCTAAACCTAACCCTAACCCGAACCCTAACCCGAACCCTAACCCTAACCTTAACCTGAACACTAACCCCTAACCCTAACCCGAACCCGAACCCTAACCCGAAACCTAACCCTAAACCGAACCCGAACCCTAACCCGAACCCTAACCCTAACCCGAAACCTAACACTAACCCTAACCCTAACCCTAACCCGAACCCTAACCCTAAACCTAACCCTAACCCGAAACCTAACCCTAACTCGAACCCTAACTCTAACCCGAACACTAAACCGAACCTTAACCCGAAACCTAACCCTAACCCTAACCCGAACCGTAACCCTACCCTAACCCTAACCCGAACCCTAAACCTAACCCTAAACCTAACCCTAACCCTAACCCGAACCCTAACTCTAACGCGAACCCTAAACCGAACCCTAACCCGAACCCTAAACCTAACCCTAACCCGAACCGTAACCCTAACCCTAACCCTAACCCGAACCCTAACCCTAACCCTAACCCTAACCCGAACCCTAACCCTAAACCTAACCCGACCCCTAACACGAACCCTAAACCTAACCCTAACCCTAACCCTAACCCGAACCCTAACCCGAACCCTAACCTTAACCCTAACCCTAACCCGAACCCTAACCCGAACCCTAACCCTATCCCTAAACCAAACCCTAACCCTAACCCGAACCCGAACCCTAACCCTAACCCGAACCCTAACCCTAACCCTAACCCGAACCCTAACCCTAACCCGAACCCGAAACCTAACCCTAACCTGAAACCTAACCCGAACACTAATCCTAACCCTATCCCTAAACCTAACCCTAACCCTAACCCAAACCCGAACCCTAACCCGAACCCTACCCCTAACCCTAATCTGAACCCTAACCCTAACCCTAAACCTAAACCTAACCCGAACCCGAAACCTAACCCTAAACCTAACCGGAACCCGAACCCTAAACCTAAACCGAACCCTAACCCTAACCCGAACCCTAACCCTACCCGAAACCTAACCCTAACCCTAACCCGAACCCGAACCCGAACCCTAACCCTAACCCTAACCCGAACACTAACCCGAACGCTAACCTGAACCCGATCAATAACCCGAACCCGAGCCCTAACCCTAACTCTAACTCTAACCCAAACCCTAAACCGAACCCTAACTCGAACCCTAAACCTAACCCGAAACCGAACCCGAACCCTAAACCTAACCCTAACACGAAACCGAAACCTAACCCTAAACCTAACCCGAACCCTAACCCTAACCCGAACCCTAACCCTAAGCCTAACCCCGAACCCGGACCCTAACCCTAAACCTAACCCTAACCCGAACCCTAACCCGAACCCTAACCCGAACCCCAAACTAACCCTAACCCTAACCCGAACCCGAACCCTAACCCTAACTCGAACCCTAACCCTAACCCGACCCTAACCATAACCCTAACCCTAACCCGAACCCTAACCCTAACCCTAACCCGAACCCTAACCCTAACCCTAACCTAACCCTAATCCGAACCCTAACCCTAACCCTAACACTAACCTTAACCCTAAACCGAACCCTAACCCTAACCCTTACCCTATCCCTAACCCGAACCCGAACCCTAATACTAACCCCTAACCCGAACACTAACCCTAACCCGAACCCTAACCCTAACCCGAACCATAACCCTAATCCGAACCCTAACCTAACCCTAATCTGAACCCTAACCCTAACCCTAACCCTAACCCTTACACTAACCCCTAACCCTAACCCGAACCCTAACCCGAACGCTAACCAGAACCCTAACCCTAACCCTAACCCGAACCCTAACCATAACCATAACCCGAACCCTAACCCGAACCCTAACCCTAACCCTAACCCGAACCCTAACCCGAACCCTAACCCTAACCCTAACCTGAACACTAACCCCTAACCCTAACCCGAACCCGAAACCTAACCCGAACCCTAACCCTAACCCTAACCCGAACCCGAACCCTAACCCGAACCCTAACCCTAACCCGAACCCTAACCCTAACCCTAACCCTAACCCGAACCCTAACCCGAACTCTAACCCTAACCCTAACCCTAACCCTAACCCTAACCCTAACCCTAAACCGAACCCTAACCCTAACTCGAACCCTAACTCTAAACCGAACACTAAACCGAACCTTATCCCGAACCCTAACCCTAACCCTAACCCGAACCGTAACCCTACCCTAACCCTAACCCGAACCCTAACCCTAACCCTAACCCTAACCATAACCCGAACCCTAACTCTAACGCGAACCCTAAACCGAACCCTAACCCGAACGCTAAAACTAACCCTAACCCGAACCGTAACCCTAACCCTAACCCTAACCCGAACCCTAACCCTAACGCTAACCCTAACCGAACCCTAACCCTAACCCTAACCCGACCCCTAACCCGAACCCTAACACGAACCCTAAACCTAACCCTAACCCTAAACTGAACCCTAACCCTAACCCTAACCCGACCCCTAACCCGAACCCTAACACGAAGCCTAAACCTAACCCTAACCCTAACCCTAACCCAAACCCTAACCCTAACCCTAACCCGAACCCTAACCCTAACCCGAACCCTAACCCTAACCCTAACCTGAACCCTAACCCTAACCAGAACCCGAACCCTAACCCTAACCTGAAACCTAACCCGAACCCTAATCCTAACCCTAACCCTAAACCTAACCCTAACCCTAACCCAAACCCGAACCCTAACCCGAACCCTACCCCTAACCCTAATCCGAACCCTAACCCTATCCCTTAACCTAACCCAAACCCGAACCCGAACCCTAACCCTAACCCTAACCGGAACCCGAAACCTAAACCTAAACCGAACCCTAACCCTAACCCGAACCCTAACCCTACCCGAAACCTAACCCTAACCCGAACCCGAACCCGAACCCTAACCCTAACCCTAACCCGAACCCTAACCCTAACCCGAACCTTAACCCGATCCCGATCAATAACCCGAACCCGAACCCTAACCCTAACCCTAACTCTAACCCAAACCCTAAACTGAACCATAACTCGAACCCTAAACCTAACCCGAAACCGAAACCGAACCCTAAACTTAACCCTAACACGAACACGAACCCTAACCCTAAACCTAACCCTAACCCGAACCCTAACCCGAACCCTAACCCTAACCTTAACCTGAACACTAACCCCTAACCCTAACCCGAACCCGAACCCTAACCCGAAACCTAACCCTAAACCGAACCCGAACCCTAACCCGAACCCTAACCCTAACCCGAAACCTAACACTAACCCTAACCCTAACCCTAACCCGAACCCTAACCCTAAACCTAACCCTAACCCGAAACCTAACCCTAACTCGAACCCTAACTCTAACCCGAACACTAAACCGAACCTTAACCCGAAACCTAACCCTAACCCTAACCCGAACCGTAACCCTACCCTAACCCTAACCCGAACCCTAACCCTAACCCTAACCCTAACCCTAACCCGAACCCTAACTCTAACGCGAACCCTAAACCGAACCCTAACCCGAACCCTAAACCTAACCCTAACCCGAACCGTAACCCTAACCCTAACCCTAACCCGAACCCTAACCCTAACCCTAACCCTAACCCGAACCCTAACCCTAAACCTAACCCGACCCCTAACACGAACCCTAAACCTAACCCTAACCCTAACCCTAACCCGAACCCTAACCCGAACCCTAACCTTAACCCTAACCCTAACCCGAACCCTAACCCGAACCCTAACCCTATCCCTAAACCAAACCCTAACCCTAACCCGAACCCGAACCCTAACCCTAACCCGAACCCTAACCCTAACCCTAACCCTAACCCGAACCCTAACCCTAACCCGAACCCGAAACCTAACCCTAACCTGAAACCTAACCCGAACACTAATCCTAACCCTATCCCTAAACCTAACCCTAACCCTAACCCAAACCCGAACCCTAACCCGAACCCTACCCCTAACCCTAATCTGAACCCTAACCCTAACCCTAAACCTAACCCTAACCCGAACCCGAACCCTAACCCTAAACCTAACCGGAACCCGAACCCTAAACCTAAACCGAACCCTAACCCTAACCCGAACCCTAACCCTACCCGAAACCTAACCCTAACCCTAACCCGAACCCGAACACGAACCCTAACCCTAACCCTAACCCGAACACTAACCCGAACCCTAACCTGAACCCGATCAATAACCCGAACCCGAGCCCTAACCCTAACTCTAACTCTAACCCAAACCCTAAACCGAACCCTAACTCGAACCCTAAACCTAACCCGAAACCGAACCCGAACCCTAAACCTAACCTTAACACGAAACCGAACCCTAACCCTAAACCTAACCCGAACCCTAACCCTAACCCGAACCCTAACCCTAAGCCTAACCCCGAACCCGGACCCTAACCCTAAACCTAACCCTAACCCGAACCCTAACCCGAACCCTAACCCGAACCCCAAACTAACCCTAACCCTAACCCGAACCCTAACCCTAACTCGAACCCTAACCCTAACCCGACCCTAACCATAACCCTAACCCTAACCCGAACCCTAACCCTAACCCGAACCCTAACCCTAAACCTAACCTAACCCTAATCCGAACCCTAACCCTAACCCTAACACTAACCTTAACCCTAAACCGAACCCTAACCCTAACCCTTACCCTATCCCTAACCCGAACCCGAACCCTAACACTAACCCCTAACCCGAACACTAACCCTAACCCGAACCCTAACCCTAACCCGAACCATAACCCTAATCCGAACCCTAACCTAACCCTAATCTGAACCCTAACCCTAACCCTAACCCTAACCCTAACCCTTACACTAACCCCTAACCCTAACCCGAACCCTAACCCGAACGCTAACCAGAACCCTAACCCTAACCCTAACCCGAACCCTAACCATAACCATAACCCGAACCCTAACCCGAACCCTAACCCTAACCCTAACCCGAACCCTAACCCGAACCCTAACCCTAACCCTAACCTGAACACTAACCCCTAACCCTAACCCGAACCCGAAACCTAACCCGAACACTAACCCTAACCCTAACCCGAACCCGAACCCTAACCCGAACCCTAACCCTAACCCGAACCCTAACCCTAACCCTAACCCGAACCCTAACCCGAACCCTAACCCTAACCCTAACCCTAACCCTAACCCGAACCCTAACCCTAACTCGAACCCTTACTCTAAACCGAACACTAAACCGAACCTTATCCCGAACCCTAACACTAACCCTAACCCGAACCGTAACCTTACCCTAACCCTAACCCGAACCCTAACCCTAACCCTAACCCTAACCATAACCCGAACCCTAACTCTAACGTGATGCCTAAACCGAACCCTAACCCGAACCCTAAAACTAACCCTAACCCGAACCGTAACCCTAACCCTAACCCTAACCCGAACCCTAACCCTAACGCTAACCCTAACCCGAACCCTAACCCTAACCCTAACCCGACCCCTAACCCGAACCCTAACACGAACCCTAAACCTAACCCTAAACCTAAACCGAACCCTAACCCTAACCCTAACCCGACCCCTAACCCGAACCCTAACACGAAGCCTAAACCTAACCCTAACCCTAACCCTAACTCAAACCCTAACCCTAACCCTAACCCGAACCCTAACCCTAACCCGAACCCTAACCCTAACCCTAACCTGAACCCTAACCCTAACCCGAACCCGAACCCTAACCCTAACCTGAAACCTAACCCGAACCCTAATCCTAACCCTAAACCTAAACCTAACCCTAACCCTAACCCAAACCCGAACCCTAACCCGAACCCTACCCCTAACCCTAATCCGATCCCTAACCCTATCCCTAAACCTAACCCAAACCCGAACCCGAACCCTAACCCTAACCCTAACCGGAACCCGAAACCTAAACCTAAACCGAACCCTAACCCTAACCCGAACCCTAACCCTACCCGAAACCTAACCCTAACCCGAACCCGAACCCGAACCCTAACCCTAACCCTAACCCGAACCCTAACCCTAACCCGAACCCTAACCCGATCCCGATCAATAACCCGAACCCGAACCCTAACCCTAACCCTAACTCTAACCCAAACCCTAAACTGAACCCTAACTCGAACCCTAAACCTAACCCGAAACCGAAACCGAACCCTAAACTTAACGCTAACACGAACCCGAACCCTAACCCTAAACCTAACCCGAACCCTAACCCTAACCCGAACCCTAACCCTAACCCTAACCCCGAAACCGGACCCTAACCCTAAACCTAAACCTAACCCGAACCCTAACCCGAACCCTAACCCGAACCCCAACCCTAACCCTAACCCGAACCCGAACCCGAACCCTAACCCTAACCCGAACCCTAACCCTTACTCGACCCTAACCATAACCCTAACCCTAACCCGAACCCTAACCCTAACCCTAAACCGACCCCTAACCCGAACCATAACACGAACCCTAACCCTAACCTTAACCCTAACCCTAAACCGAAACCTAACCCTAAACCTAACCCGAACCCTAACCCTAACCCGAACCCGAACCCTAACCCGAAACCTAAACCGAACCCAACCCTAACCCGAACCCTAACCCTAACCCGATCCCTAACCCTAACACTAACCCTAACGCGAAACCTAAACCTAACCCAAACCTTAACCCTAAACCTAACGCGAACCCTAACCAGAACCCTAACCATAACCATAACCTGAACCCTAACCCTAACCCAAAACCTAACCCTAACCCTAACCCGAAACCTAACCCTAACACTAACCCGAAACCTAACCGTAAACCGAACCCTAACCCTAACCCTAAACCTAACCATAAACCGAACCCTAACCCTAACCCTAACCCGAACCCTAAACCAAAACCTAACCCGAACCAAACCTGAACACTAACCCCTATACCTAACACGAACCCTAACCCTTGCCGAACCCTAACCCTAACCCTAACCCGAACCATAAGCCTAACCCGAACCTTAACCCTAACCCGAACCCTAACCCGAACCCTAAACCGAACCCTAACCCTAACCCTAACCCGAACCCTAACCCTAACCCGAACACTAACCCTAACCCTAACTCGAAACCTAAACCTAACCCGAACCCTAACCCTTGCCGAACCCTAACCCTAACCCTAACCCGAACCATAAGCCTAACCCGAACCTTAACCCTAACCCGAACCCTAACCCGAACCCTAAACCGAACCCTAACCCTAACCCTAACCCAACCCTAACCCTAAACCAAACCCCAACCCTAACCCTAACACTAACCCTAACCCTAACCCGAACCCTAACCCTAACCCTAACCCTAAACAAACCCGAACCCTAACACTAACCCCTGACCCGAACCCTAACCCTAACCCGAACCCTAACCCTAACCAAAACCCTAACCCTAACCCGAACCCTAACCTAACTCTAATCCGAAACCTAACCCTAACCCTAACCCTAACCCTAACACTAACCCCTAACCCTAACCCTAAACCCAACCCTAACCCTAACACTAACCCTAACCCTATCCGAACCCGAACCCTAACCCTAACCCTAACCCGAACTCTAACCCTAACCCTAACACTAACCCTAACGCTAACGCGAACCCTAACCCTAACCCCTAACCTTAACCCTAACCCTAACCCGAAACTGAAACCTAACCCTAACCCTAACCCCTAACCTTAACCCGAACCCTAACCCTTACCCGAACCCTAACCCTAACCCTAAAGATAACCCTAACCCGAACCCGCACCCTAACCCGAACTGTACCCCTAACCCTAATCCGAACCCTAACCCTAACCCTAAACCTAACCCTAACCCGAACCCGAACCCTAAACCTTACCCTAACCCGAACTAGAACCCTAACCCTAACCCGAACCCTAACCCTAACCCGAACCCTAACCCTACCCGAAACCTAACCCTAACCCGAACCCTAACCCGAACCCTAACCCTAACCCGAACCCTAACCCTAACCCGAACCCTAACCCTAAACCTAACCCGAACCCTAACCCTAACCCTAACCCGAAACCTAACCCTAACCCGAACCCTAACCCGAACCCGACCCGAACCCTAAACCTAACCCGAACCCTAAACCTAAACCTAACCCTAAACCGAACCCTAAACTAAACCCGAACCCTAACCCGAACCCGAACCCTAACCATAACCCGAACCCGAACCCTAACCCTAACCTGAACCCTAACCCTAACCCTAACCCGAACCCTAAATCTAACCCTAACCCGAACCCTAACCCTAACCCGAACCCTAACCCTAACTCTAACCCGAAACCTAACCCTAACCCTAACCCGAACAGTAACCCGAACCCTAAACCTAACCCTAACCCTAACCCAAACCCTAACCCTAACCCTAACCCGAACCCTAACCCTAACCCTAACCCGAACCCTAACCCTAACCCTAACCCTAACCCTAACCCTAACCCGAAACCAAACCCTAACCCTAACCCGAACCCTAACCCTAACCCTAACCCTAACCATAACCCGAACGCTAACCCTAACCCTTAACTTAACCCTAACCCTAATACGAACCCTAACGCTAACCCGAACCCTAACGCTAACCATAACCCTAACCCTAACCCTAACCCCTAACCCTAAACCTAACCCTAACCCTAACCCTAAAACCTAACCCTAACCCTAACCCTAACCCTAACCCTAACCCGAACACTAACCCTAACCCTAACCCGAACCCTAACCCTAACTCGAACCCTAACCCTAACCCTAACCCTAACTCTAACCCTAATCCTAACACCAACCCTAACCCTAACACTAACCCTTACCCTAACCCGAAACCTAACCCTAACCCTAACCCTAACCCTAACCCAAACCCGAACCCTAACCTTAACCCCTAACCCGAAACCTAACCCTAACCCGAACCCGAACCCAAACCCGAACCCTAACCCTAACCCGAACCCTAAACCTAACCCGACCCTAACCATAACCCTAACCCTAACCCGAACCCTAAACCTAACCCTAACCCGACCCCTAACCCGAACCCTAACACGAACCCTAAACCTAACCCTAACCCTAACCCTACCCGAACCCTATCCCTAAACCTAACTCGAACCCTAACCCAAACCCGAACCCTAACCCTAACCCTAAACCGAACCCTAACCCTAACTCGAACCCGAACCCTAACCCTAACCCGAAACCTAAACCGAACCAAACCCTAACCCGAACCCTAACCCTAACCCGATCCCTAACCCTAAAACTAACCCTAACGCAAAACCTAAACCTAACCCAAACCTTAACCCTAAACCTAACCCGAACCCTAACCAGAACCCTAACCCTAACCCTAACCCGAACCCTAACCCTAACCCGAAACCTAACCCTAACCCTAACCCGAAACCTAACCCTAACCCTAACCCGAACCCTAACCGTAAACCGAACCCTAACCCTAACCCTAAACCTAACCCTAAACCGAACCCTAACCCTAACCCTAACTCGAACCCTAACCCGAAACCTAACCCGAAACCAACCCTAACCCTAACTCGAAACCTAACCCGAATCCTAACCCTAACACTAACCGGAACCCTAACCCTAACCCTAACCCGAACCCTAACCCGAACCCTAACCCTAACCCTTACCCTCACCCGAACCCTAACCCTAACCCTAAACCGAACCCTAACCCTAACCCGAACACGAACCCTAACCCGAATCCTAACCCTAACCCTAATCCGAATCCTAAACCTAACCCTAACCCTAACCCTAACCCTAACCCGAACCCTAACCCTAACCCTAACCCGAACCCTAACCCTAACCCTTAACTTAACCCTAACCCTAACCCGAACCTTAACGCGAACCCTAACCCTAACCCGAACCCTAAGCCTAACCCTAACCCGAACACTAACCCTAAACCGAACCCTAACCCTAACCCTAACCCTAACCCTAACTCTAACCCGAACCCTAAACCTAACCCTAACCTAACCCTAATCCGAACCCTAACCCTAACCCTAACACTAACCTTAACCCTAATCCGAACCCTAACCCTAACCCTTACCCTAACCCTAACCCGAACCCGAACCCTAACACTAACCCCTAACCCGAACACTAACCCTAACCCGAACCCTAAACCTAACCCGAACCCTAACCCTAACCCGAACCCTAACCTAACCCTAATCCGAACCCTAACCCTAACCCTAACCCTAACACTAACCGCTAACCCTAACCCGAACCCTAACCCGAACCCTAACCCGAACCCTAACCCTAACCCTAACCCGAAACCTAACCCTAAACATAACCCGAACCCTAACCCGAACCCTAACCCTAACCCTAACCCGAACCCTAACCCGAACCCTAACCCTAACCCGAACCCTAACCCTAACCCGAAACCGAACCCTAACCCTAACCTGAAACCTAACCTGAACGCTAATCCTAACCCTAACCCTAAACCTAACCCTAACCCTAACCCAAACCCGAACCCTAACCCGAACCCTACCCCTAACCCTAATCCGAACCCTAACCCTATCCCTAAACCTAACCCTAACCCGCACCCGAACCCTAACCCTAACCGGAACCCGAACCCTAAACCTAAACCGAACCCTAACCCTAATCCGAACCCTAACTCTACCCGAAACCTAACCCTAACCCGAACCCGATCCCGAAACCTAACCCTAACCCTAACCCGAACCCTAACCCTAACCCGAACCCTAACCCGATCCCCATCAATAACCCGAACCCGAACCCTAACCCTAACCCTAACTCTAACCCAAACCCTAAACTGAACCCTAACTCGAACCCTAAACCTAACCCGAAACCGAAACCGAACCCTAAACTTAACACTAACACGAACCCGAACCCAAACCCTAAACCTAACCCGAACCCTAACCCTAACCCGAACCCTAACCCTAACCCTAACCCCGAACCCGGACCCTAACCCTAAACCTAAACCTAACCAGAACCCTAACCCGAACCCTAACCCGAACCCCAACCCTAACCCTAACCCGAAACCGAACCCGAACCCTAACCCTAACCCGAACCCTAACCCTTACTCGACCCTAACCATAAACCTAACCCTAACCCGAACCCTAACCCTAACCCTAAACCGACCCCTAACCCGAACCGTAACACGAACCCTAACCCTAAACTTAACCCTAACCCTAAACCGAAACCTAACCCTAAACCTAACCCGAACCCTAACCCTAACCCGAACCCTAACCCTAAACCTAATCCGAACCCTAACCCTAACTCGAACCCGAACCCTAACCCTAACCCGAAACCTAAACCGACCCAACCCTAACCCGAACCCTAACCCTAACCCGATCCCTAACCCTAACACTAACCCTAACGCGAAACCTAAACCTAACCCAAACCTTAACCCTAAACCTAACCCGAACCCTAACCAGAACCCTAACCATAACCCTAACCTGAACCCTAACCCTAACCCAAAACCTAACCCTAACCCTAACCCGAAACCTAACCCTAACCCTAACCCGAACCCTAACCGTAAACCGAAACCTAACCCTAACCCTAAACCTAACCATAAACCGAACCCTAACCCTAACCCTAACCCTAACCCGAACCCTAAACCGAAACCTAACCCTAACCAAACCTGAACACTAACCCCTATACCTAACCCGAACCCTAACCCTAGCCGAACCCTAACCCTAACCCTAACCCGAACCCTAACCCGAACCCGAACCCGAACCCTAACCCTAACCCGAACCCTAACCCTAAACCTAACCCTAAACCGAACCCTAAACTAAACCCGAACCCTAACCCGAACCCGAACCCTAACCGTAACCCGAACCCGAACCCTAACCCTAACCTGAACCCTAACCCTAACCCTAACCCGAACCCTAAATCTAACCCTAACCCGAACCCTAACCCTAACCCGAACCCTAACCCTAACCCTAACCCGAAACCTAACCCTAACCCTAACCCGAACCGTAACCCGAACCCTAAACCTAACCCTAACCATAACCCAAACCCTAACCCTAACCCTAACCCGAACCCTAACCCTAACCCTAACCCGAACCCTAACCCTAACCCTAACCCTAACCCTAACCCTAACCCTAACCCTAACCCGAAACCAAACCCTAACCCTAACCCGAACCCTAACCCTAACCCTAAACCTAACCATAACCCGAACGCTAACCCTAACCCTTAACTTAACCCTAACCCTAATAGGAACCCTAACACTAACCCGAACCCTAACCCTAACCATAACCCTAACCCTAACCCTAACCCCTAACCCTAAAACTAACCCTAACCCTAACCCTAAAACCTAACCCTAACCCTAACCCTAACCCTAACCCTAACACGAACACTAACCCTAACCCTAACCCGAACCCTAACCCTAACTCGAACCCTAACCCTAACCCTAACCCTAACTCTAACCCTAATCCTAACACCAACCCTAACCCTAACACTAACCCTTACCCTAACCCGAAACCTAACCCTAACCCTAACCCTAACCCTAAAACCCAAACCCGAACCCTAACCTTAACCCCTAACCCGAAACCTAACCCTAACCCGAACCCGAACCCGAACCCGAACCCTAACCCTAACCCGAACCCTAAACCTAACCCGACCCTAACCATAACCCTAACCCTAACCCGAACCCTAAATCTAACCCTAACCCGACCCCTAACCCGAACCCTAACACGAACCCTAACCCTAACCCTAACCCTAACCCTACCCGAACCCTATCCCTAAACCTAACTCGAACCCTAACCCAAACCCGAACCCTAACCCTAACCCTAACCCGAACCCTAACCTTAACTCGAACCCGAACCCTAAACCTAACCCGAAACCTAAACCGAACCAAACCCTAACCCGAACCCTAACCCTAACCCGATCCCTAACCCTAACACTAACCCTAACGCGAAACCTAAACCTAACCCAAACCTTAACCCTAAACCTAACCCGAACCCTAACCAGAACCCTAACCCTAACCCTAACCCGAACCCTAACCCTAACCCGAAACCTAACCCTAACCCTAACCCGAAACCTAACCCTAACCCTAACCCGAACTCTAACCGTAAACCGAACCCTAACCCTAACCCTAAACCTAACACTAAACCGAACCCTAACCCTAACCCTAACCCGAACCCTAACCCGAAACCTAACCCGAAACCAACCCTAACCCTAACTCGAACCCTAACCCGAATCCTAACCCTAACACTAACCGGAACCCTAACCCTAACCCTAACCCGAAACCTAACCCGAACCCTAACCCTAACCCTAACCCTCACCCGAACCCTAACCCTAACCCTAAACCGAACCCTAACCCTAACCCGAACACGAACCCTAACCCGAATCCTAACCCTAACCCTAATCCGAATCCTAAACCTAACCCTAACCCTAACCCTAACCCTAACCCGAACCCTAACCCTAACCCGAACCCGAACCCTAACCCTAACCCTTAACCTAAACATAACCCTAACCCGAACCTTAACGCGAACCCTAACCCTAACCCGAACCCTAACCCTAACCCTAACCCGAACACTAACCCTAAACCGAACCCTAACCCTAACCCTAAACCTAACCCTAACTCTAACCCGAACCCTAACCCTAACCCTAACCTAACCCTAATCCGAACCCTAACCCTAACCCTAACACTAACCTTAACCCTAAACCGAACCCTAACCCTAACCCTTACCCTAACCCTAACCCGAACCCGAACCCTAACACTAACCCCTAACCCGAACACTAACCCTAACCCGAACCCTAAACCTAACCCGAACCCTAACCCTAACCCGAACCCTAACCTAACCCTAATCCGAACCCTAACCCTAACCCTAACCCTAACCCTAACACTAACCCCTAACCCTAACCCGAACCCTAACCCGAACCCTAAACCGAACCCTAACCCTAACCCTAACCCGAAACCTAACCCTACCATAACCTGAACCCTAACCCGAACCCTAACCCTAACCCTAACCCGAACCCTAACCCGAACCCTAACCCTAACCCTAACCTGAACACTAACCCCTAACCCTAACCCGAACCCGAACCCTAACCCGAAACCTAACCCTAACACGAACCCGAACCCTAACCCGAACCCTAGCCCTAACCCGAAACCTAACCCTAACCCTAACCCTAACCCTAACCCGAACCCTAACCCTAACCCTAACCCTAACCCTAACCCTAACCCGAAACCTAACCCTAACTCGAACCCTAACTCTAACCCGAACACTAAACCGAACCTTAACCCGAAACCTAACCCTAACCCTAACCCTAACCCGAACCGTAAACATACCCTAACCCTAACCCGAACCCTAACCCTAAACCTAACCCTAACCCTAACCCTAACCCGAACCCTTACTCTAACGCGAACCCTAAACCGAACCCTAACCCGAACCCTAAACCTAACCCTAACCCGAACCGTAACCCTAACCCTAACCCTAACATGAACCCTAACCCTAACCCTAACCCTAACCCGAACCCTAACCCTAAACCTAACCTGACCCCTAACACGAACCCTAAACCTAACCCTAACCCTAACCCTGACCCGAACCCTAACCCGAACCCTAACCTTAACCCTAACCCTAACCCGAACCCTATCCCGAACCCTAACCCTAACCCTAAACCAAACCCTAACCCTAACCCGAACCCTAACCCTAACCCTAACCCGAACCCTAACCCTAAACCGAACCCGAACCCTAACCCTAACCTGAAACCTAACCCGAACCCTAATCCTAACCCTAAGCCTAAACCTAACCCTAACCCTAACCCAAACCCGAACCCTAACCCGAACCCTACCCCTAACCCTAATCTGAACCCTAACCCTAACCCTAAACCTAACCCTAACCCGAACCTTAACGCGAACCCTAACCCTAACCCGAACCCTAAGCCTAACCCTAACCCGAACACTAACCCTAAACCGAACCCTAACCCTAACCCTAACCCTAACCCTAACTCTAACCCGAACCCTAAACCTAACCCTAACCTAACCCTAATCCGAACCCTAACCCTAACCCTAACACTAACCTTAACCCTAATCCGAACCCTAACCCTAACCCTTACCCTAACCCTAACCCGAACCCGAACCCTAACACTAACCCCTAACCCGAACACTAACCCTAACCCGAACCCTAAACCTAACCCGAACCCTAACCCTAACCCGAACCCTAACCTAACCCTAATCCGAACCCTAACCCTAACCCTAACCCTAACACTAACCCCTAACCCTAACCCGAACCCTAACCCGAACCCTAACCCGAACCCTAACCCTAACCCTAACCCGAAACCTAACCCTAAACATAACCCGAACCCTAACCCGAACCCTAACCCTAACCCTAACCCGAACCCTAACCCGAACCCTAACCCTAACCCGAACCCTAACCCTAACCCGAAACCGAACCCTAACCCTAACCTGAAACCTAACCTGAACGCTAATCCTAACCCTAACCCTAAACCTAACCCTAACCCTAACCCAAACCCGAACCCTAACCCGAACCCTACCCCTAACCCTAATCCGAACCCTAACCCTATCCCTAAACCTAACCCTAACCCGCACCCGAACCCTAACCCTAACCGGAACCCGAACCCTAAACCTAAACCGAACCCTAACCCTAACCCGAACCCTAACTCTACCCGAAACCTAACCCTAACCCGAACCCGATCCCGAAACCTAACCCTAACCCTAACCCGAACCCTAACCCTAACCCGAACCCTAACCCGATCCCCATCAATAACCCGAACCCGAACCCTAACCCTAACCCTAACTCTAACCCAAACCCTAAACTGAACCCTAACTCGAACCCTAAACCTAACCCGAAACCGAAACCGAACCCTAAACTTAACACTAACACGAACCCGAACCCAAACCCTAAACCTAACCCGAACCCTAACCCTAACCCGAACCCTAACCCTAACCCTAACCCCGAACCCGGACCCTAACCCTAAACCTAAACCTAACCAGAACCCTAACCCGAACCCTAACCCGAACCCCAACCCTAACCCTAACCCGAAACCGAACCCGAACCCTAACCCTAACCCGAACCCTAACCCTTACTCGACCCTAACCATAAACCTAACCCTAACCCGAACCCTAACCCTAACCCTAAACCGACCCCTAACCCGAACCGTAACACGAACCCTAACCCTAAAGTTAACCCTAACCCTAAACCGAAACCTAACCCTAAACCTAACCCGAACCCTAACCCTAACCCGAACCCTAACCCTAAACCTAATCCGAACCCTAACCCTAACTCGAACCCGAACCCTAACCCTAACCCGAAACCTAAACCGACCCAACCCTAACCCGAACCCTAACCCTAACCCGATCCCTAACCCTAACACTAACCCTAACGCGAAACCTAAACCTAACCCAAACCTTAACCCTAAACCTAACCCGAACCCTAACCAGAACCCTAACCATAACCCTAACCTGAACCCTAACCCTAACCCAAAACCTAACCCTAACCCTAACCCGAAACCTAACCCTAACCCTAACCCGAACCCTAACCGTAAACCGAACCCTAACCCTAACCCTAAACCTAACCATAAACCGAACCCTAACCCTAACCCTAACCCTAACCCGAACCCTAAACCGAAACCTAACCCTAACCAAACCTGAACACTAACCCCTATACCTAACCCGAACCCTAACCCTAGCCGAACCCTAACCCTAACCCTAACCCGAACCCTAACCCGAACCCGAACCCGAACCCTAACCCTAACCCGAACCCTAACCCTAAACCTAACCCTAAACCGAACCCTAAACTAAACCCGAACCCTAACCCGAACCCGAACCCTAACCGTAACCCGAACCCGAACCCTAACCCTAACCTGAACCCTAAC
The DNA here is from genome assembly GCA_032313775.1 of Urocyon cinereoargenteus. Taxonomy (NCBI): domain Eukaryota; kingdom Metazoa; phylum Chordata; class Mammalia; order Carnivora; family Canidae; genus Urocyon; species Urocyon cinereoargenteus. The sequence goes on from JAVLSZ010000089.1 coordinate 852,444, forward strand.
CCTAACCCGAACCCTAAATCTAACCCTAACCCGAACCCTAACCCTAACCCGAACCCTAACCCTAACCCTAACCCGAAACCTAACCCTAACCCTAACCCGAACCGTAACCCGAACCCTAAACCTAACCCTAACCCGAACCCTAACCCTAACCCTAACCCGAACCCTAACCCTAACCCTAACCCTAACCCTAACCCTAACCCTAACCCGAAACCAAACCCTAACCCTAACCCGAACCCTAACCCTAACCCTAAACCTAACCATAACCCGAACGCTAACCCTAACCCTTAACTTAACCCTAACCCTAATAGGAACCCTAACACTAACCCGAACCCTAACCCTAACCATAACCCTAACCCTAACCCTAACCCCTAACCCTAAAACTAACCCTAACCCTAACCCTAAAACCTAACCCTAACCCTAACCCTAACCCTAACCCTAACACGAACACTAACCCTAACCCTAACCCGAACCCTAACCCTAACTCGAACCCTAACCCTAACCCTAACCCTAACTCTAACCCTAATCCTAACACCAACCCTAACCCTAACACTAACCCTTACCCTAACCCGAAACCTAACCCTAACCCTAACCCTAACCCTAAAACCCAAACCCGAACCCTAACCTTAACCCCTAACCCGAAACCTAACCCTAACCCGAACCCGAACCCGAACCCGAACCCTAACCCTAACCCGAACCCTAAACCTAACCCGACCCTAACCATAACCCTAACCCTAACCCGAACCCTAAATCTAACCCTAACCCGACCCCTAACCCGAACCCTAACACGAACCCTAACCCTAACCCTAACCCTAACCCTACCCGAACCCTATCCCTAAACCTAACTCGAACCCTAACCCAAACCCGAACCCTAACCCTAACCCTAACCCGAACCCTAACCCTAACTCGAACCCGAACCCTAAACCTAACCCGAAACCTAAACCGAACCAAACCCTAACCCGAACCCTAACCCTAACCCGATCCCTAACCCTAACACTAACCCTAACGCGAAACCTAAACCTAACCCAAACCTTAACCCTAAACCTAACCCGAACCCTAACCAGAACCCTAACCCTAACCCTAACCCGAACCCTAACCCTAACCCGAAACCTAACCCTAACCCTAACCCGAAACCTAACCCTAACCCTAACCCGAACTCTAACCGTAAACCGAACCCTAACCCTAACCCTAAACCTAACACTAAACCGAACCCTAACCCTAACCCTAACCCGAACCCTAACCCGAAACCTAACCCGAAACCAACCCTAACCCTAACTCGAACCCTAACCCGAATCCTAACCCTAACACTAACCGGAACCCTAACCCTAACCCTAACCCGAAACCTAACCCGAACCCTAACCCTAACCCTAACCCTCACCCGAACCCTAACCCTAACCCTAAACCGAACCCTAACCCTAACCCGAACACGAACCCTAACCCGAATCCTAACCCTAACCCTAATCCGAATCCTAAACCTAACCCTAACCCTAACCCTAACCCTAACCCGAACCCTAACCCTAACCCTAACCCGAACCCGAACCCTAACCCTAACCCTTAACCTAAACCTAACCCTAACCCGAACCTTAACGCGAACCCTAACCCTAACCCGAACCCTAACCCTAACCCTAACCCGAACACTAACCCTAAACCGAACCCTAACCCTAACCCTAAACCTAACCCTAACTCTAACCCGAACCCTAACCCTAACCCTAACCTAACCCTAATCCGAACCCTAACCCTAACCCTAACACTAACCTTAACCCTAAACCGAACCCTAACCCTAACCCTTACCCTAACCCTAACCCGAACCCGAACCCTAACACTAACCCCTAACCCGAACACTAACCCTAACCCGAACCCTAAACCTAACCCGAACCCTAACCCTAACCCGAACCCTAACCTAACCCTAATCCGAACCCTAACCCTAACCCTAACCCTAACCCTAACACTAACCCCTAACCCTAACCCGAACCCTAACCCGAACCCTAAACCGAACCCTAACCCTAACCCTAACCCGAAACCTAACCCTACCATAACCTGAACCCTAACCCGAACCCTAACCCTAACCCTAACCCGAACCCTAACCCGAACCCTAACCCTAACCCTAACCTGAACACTAACCCCTAACCCTAACCCGAACCCGAACCCTAACCCGAAACCTAACCCTAACACGAACCCGAACCCTAACCCGAACCCTAGCCCTAACCCGAAACCTAACCCTAACCCTAACCCTAACCCTAACCCGAACCCTAACCCTAACCCTAACCCTAACCCTAACCCTAACCCGAAACCTAACCCTAACTCGAACCCTAACTCTAACCCGAACACTAAACCGAACCTTAACCCGAAACCTAACCCTAACCCTAACCCGAACCGTAAACATACCCTAACCCTAACCCGAACCCTAACCCTAAACCTAACCCTAACCCTAACCCTAACCCGAACCCTTACTCTAACGCGAACCCTAAACCGAACCCTAACCCGAACCCTAAACCTAACCCTAACCCGAACCGTAACCCTAACCCTAACCCTAACATGAACCCTAACCCTAACCCTAACCCTAACCCGAACCCTAACCCTAAACCTAACCTGACCCCTAACACGAACCCTAAACCTAACCCTAACCCTAACCCTGACCCGAACCCTAACCCGAACCCTAACCTTAACCCTAACCCTAACCCGAACCCTATCCCGAACCCTAACCCTAACCCTAAACCAAACCCTAACCCTAACCCGAACCCTAACCCTAACCCTAACCCGAACCCTAACCCTAAACCGAACCCGAACCCTAACCCTAACCTGAAACCTAACCCGAACCCTAATCCTAACCCTAAGCCTAAACCTAACCCTAACCCTAACCCAAACCCGAACCCTAACCCGAACCCTACCCCTAACCCTAATCTGAACCCTAACCCTAACCCTAAACCTAACCCTAACCCGAACCCGAACCCTAACCCTAAACCTAACCGGAACCCGAACCCTAAACCTAAACCGAACCCTAACCCTAACCCGAACACTAACCCTACCCGAAACCTAACCCTAACCCTAACCCGAACCCGAACCCGAACCCTAACCCTAACGCGAAGCATAACCCTAACCCGAACCCTAACCTAACCCTAATCTGAACCCTAACCATAACCCTAACCCTAACCCTAACACTAACCCCTAACCATAACCCGAACCCTAACCCGAACGCTAACCCGAACCCTAACCCTAACCCTAACCCGAACCCTAACCATAACCATAACCCGAACCCTAACCCGAACCCTAACCCTAACCCTAACCCGAACCCTAACCCGAACCCTAACCCTAACCCTAACCTGAACACTAACCCCTAACCCTAACCCGAACCCGAAACCTAACCCGAACCCTAACCCTAACCCTAACCCGAACCCGAACCCTAACCCGAACCCTAACCCTAACCGGAACCCTAACCCTAACCCTAACCCTAACCCTAACCCTAACCCTAACCCGAACCCTAACCCTAACCCTAACCCTAACCCTAACCCTAACCCTAACCCTAACCCGAACCCTAACCCTAACTCGAACCCTAACTAAAACCGAACACTAAACCGAACCTTATCCCGAACCCTAACCCTAACCCTAACCCGAACCGTAACCCTACCCTAACCCTAACCCGAACCCTAACCCTAACCCTAACCCTAACCCTAACCCGAACCCTAACTCTAACGCGAACCCTAAACCGAACCCTAACCCGAACCCTAAACCTAACCCTAACCCGAACCGTAACCCTAACCCTAACCCTAACACGAACCCTAACCCTAACGCTAACCCTAACCCGAACCCTAACCCTAACCCTAACCCGACCCCTAACCCGAACACTAACACGAACCCTAAACCTAACCCTAACCCTAAACCGAACCCTAACCCTAACCCTAACCCGACCCCTAACCCGAACCCTAACACGAAGCCTAAACCTAACCCTAACACTAACCCTAACCCAAACCCTAACCCTAACCCTAACCCGAACCCTAACCCTAACCAGAACCCTAACCCTAACCCTAACCCGAACCCTAACCCTAACCCGAACCCGAACCCTAACCCTAACCTGAAACCTAACCCGAACCCTAATCCTAACCCTAACCCTAAACCTAACCCTAACCCTAACCCAAACCCGAACCCTAACCCGAACCCTACCCCTAACCCTAATCCGAACCCTAAACCTATCCCTAAACCTAACCCTAACCCGAACCCGAACCCTAACCCTAACCCTAACCGGAACCCGAACCCTAAACCTAAACCGAACCCTAACCCTAACCCTAACCCGAACCCTAACCCTACCCGAAACCTAAACCTAACCCGAACCCGAACCCGAACCCGAAACCTAACCATAACCCTAACCCGAACCCTAACCCTAACCCGAACCCTAACCCGATCCCCATCAATAACCCGAACCCGAACCCTAACCCTAACCCTAACTCTAACCCAAACCCTAAACTGAACCCTAACTCGAACCCTAAACCTAACCCGAAACCGAAACCGAACCCTAAACTTAACACTAACACGAACCCGAACCCTAACCCTAACCCGAACCCTAACCCTAACCCTAACCCCGAACCCGGACCCTAACCCTAAACCTAAACCTAACCCGAACCCTAACCCGAACCCTAACCCGAACCCCAACCCTAACCCCAACCCTAACCCTAACCCGAACCCTAACTCTTACTCGACCCTAACCATAACCCTAACCCTAACCCGAACCCTAACCCTAACCCTAAACCGACCCCTAACCCGAACCGTAACACGAACCCTAACCCTAAACTTAACCCTAACCCTAAAGCGAAACCTAACCCTAAACCTAACCCGAACCCTAACCCTAACCCGAACCCTAACCCTAAACCTAATCCGAACCCTAACCCTAACTCGAACCCGAACCTTAACCCTAACCCGAAACCTAAACCGAACCCAACCCTAATCCGAACCCTAACCCTAACCCGATCCCTAACCCTAACACTAACCCTAACGCGAAACCTAAACCTAACCCAAACCTTAACCCTAAACCTAACCCGAACCCTAACCAGAACCCTAACCATAACCCTAACCTGAACCCTAACCCTAACCCAAAACCTAACCCTAACCCTAACCCGAAACCTAACCCTAACCCTAACCCGAACCCTAACCGTAAACCGAACCCTAACCCTAACCCTAAACCTAACCATAAACCGAACCCTAACCCTAACCCTAACCCTAACCCGAACCCTAAACCGAAACCTAACCCTAACCAAACCTGAACACTAACCCCTATACCTAACCCGAACCCTAACCCTAGCCGAACCCTAACCCTAACCCTAACCCGAACCATAAGCCTAACCCGAACCTTAACCCTAACCCGAATCCTAACCCGAACCCTAAACCGAACCCTAACCCTAACCCTAACCCGAACCCTAACCCTAACCCGAACACTAACCCTAACCCTAACTCGAAACCTAACCCGAAACCTAACCCTAACCCTAACGCGAACCCTAACCCTAACCCTAACCCGAACCCTAACCCGAACCCTAACACTAACCCTAACCCTCACCCGAACCCTAACCCTAACCCTAAACCGAACCCTAACCCTAACCCGAACCTTAACGCGAACCCTAACCCTAACCCGAACCCTAAGCCTAACCCTAACCCGACACTAACCCTAAACCGAACCCTAACCCGAACCCTAACCCTAACCCTTACCCTCACCCGAACCCTAACCCTAACCCTAAACCGAACCCTAACCCTAACCCGAACACGAACCCTAACCCGAATCCTAACCCTAACCCTAATCCGAATCCTAAACCTAACCCTAACCCTAACCCTAACCCTAACCCGAACCCTAACCCTAACCCGAACCCGAACCCTAACCCTAACCCTTAACTTAACCCTAACCCTAACCCGAACCTTAACGCGAACCCTAACCCTAACCCGAACCCTAAGCCTAACCCTAACCCGAACACTAACCCTAAACCGAACCCTAACCCTAACACTAACCCTAACCCTAACTCTAACCCGAACCCTAACCCTAACCCTAACCTAACCCTAATCCGAACCCTAACCCTAACCCTAACACTAACCTTAACCCTAAAACGAACCCTAACCCTAACCCTTACCCTAACCTTAACCCGAACCCGAACCCTAACACTAACCCCTAACCCGAACACTAACCCTAACCCGAACCCTAAACCTAACCCGAACCCTAACCCTAACCCGAACCCTAACCTAACCCTAATCCGAACCCTAACCCTAACCCTAACCCTAACACTAACCCCTAACCCTAACCCGAACCCTAACCCGAACCCTAACCCGAACCCTAACCCTAACCCTAACCCGAAACCTAACCCTAACCATAACCCGAACCCTAACCCGAACCCTAACCCTAACCCTAACCCGAACCCTAACCCGAACCCTAACCCTAACCCGAACCCTAACCCTAACCCGAAACCGAACCCTAACCCTAACCTGAAACCTAACCTGAACGCTAATCCTAACCCTAACCCTAAACCTAACCCTAACCCTAACCCAAACCCGAACCCTAACCCGAACCCTACCCCTAACCCTAATCCGAACCCTAACCCTATCCCTAAACCTAACCCTAACCCGAACCCGAACCCTAACCCTAACCGGAACCCGAACCCTAAACCTAAACCGAACCCTAACCCTAACCCGAACCCTAACCCTACCCGAAACCTAACCCTAACCCGAACCCGATCCCGAAACCTAACCCTAACCCTAACCCGAACCCTAACCCTAACCCGAACCCTAACCCGATCCCCATCAATAACCCGAACCCGAACCCTAACCCTAACCCTAACTCTAACCCAAACCCTAAACTAAACCCTAACTCGAACCCTAAACCTAACCCGAAACCGAAACCGAACCCTAAACTTAACACTAACACGAACCCGAACCCTAACCCTAAACCTAACCCGAACCCTAACCCTAACCCGAACCCTAACCCTAACCCTAACCCCGAACCCGGACCCTAACCCTAAACCTAAACCTAACCCGAACCCTAACCCGAACCCTAACCCGAACCCCAACCCTAACCCTAACCCGAAACCGAACCCGAACCCTAACCCTAACCCGAACCCTAACCCTTACTCGACCCTAACCATAACCCTAACCCTAACCCGAACCCTAACCCTAACCCTAAACCGACCCCTAACCCGAACCGTAACACGAACCCTAACCCTAAACTTAACCCTAACCCTAAACCGAAACCTAACCCTAAACCTAACCCGAACCCTAACCCTAACCCGAACCCTAACCCTAAACCTAATCCGAACCCTAACCCTAACTCGAACCCGAACCCTAACCCTAACCCGAAACCTAAACCGAACCCAACCCTAACCCGAACCCTAACCCTAACCCGATCCCTAACCCTAACACTAACCCTAACGCGAAACCTAAACCTAACCCAAACCTTAACCCTAAACCTAACCCGAACCCTAACCAGAACCCTAACCATAACCCTAACCTGAACCCTAACCCTAACCCAAAACCTAACCCTAACCCTAACCCGAAACCTAACCCTAACCCTAACCCGAACCCTAACCGTAAACCGAACCCTAACCCTAACCCTAAACCTAACCATAAACCGAACCCTAACCCTAACCCTAACCCTAACCCGAACCCTAAACCGAAACCTAACCCTAACCAAACCTGAACACTAACCCCTATACCTAACCCGAACCCTAACCCTAGCCGAACCCTAACCCTAACCCTAACCCGAACCATAAGCCTAACCCGAACCTTAACCCTAACCCGAACCCTAACCCGAACCCTAAACCGAACCCTAACCCTAACCCTAACCCGAACCCTAACCCTAACCCGAACATTAACCCTAAACCTAACTCGAAACCTAAACCTAACCCGAACCCTAACCCTAAACCTAACCTAACCCTAATCCGAACCCTAACCCTAACCCTAACCCAAACCCTAACCCTAAACCAAACCCCAACCCTAACCCTAACACTAACCCTAACCCTAACCCGAACCCTAACCCTAACCCTAACCCTAAACAAACCCGAACCCTAACACTAACCCCTGACCCGAACCCTAACCCTAACCCGAACCCTAACCCTAACCAAAACCCTAACCCTAACCCGAACCCTAACCTAACTCTAATCCGAAACCTAACCCTAACCCTAACCCTAACCCTAACACTAACCCCTAACCCTAACCCTAAACCCAACCCTAACCCTAACACTAACCCTAACCCTAACCCGAACCCGAACCCTAACCCTAACACTAACCATAACGCTAACACGAACCCTAACCCTAACCCCTAACCTTAACCCTAACCCTAAACCGAAACTGAAACCTAACCCTAACCCTAACCCCTAACCTTAACCCGAACCCTAACCCTAACCCGAACCCTAACCCTAACCCTAAACATAACCCTAACCCGAACCCGAACCCTAACCCGAACTGTACCCCTAACCCTAATCCGAACCCTAACCCTAACCATAAACCTAACCCTAACCCGAACCCGAACCCTAAACCTAACCCTAACCCGAACTAGAACCCTAACCCTAACCCGAACCCTAACCCTAACCCGAACCCTAACCCTACCCGAAACCTAACCCTAACCCGAACCCTAACCCGAACCCTAACCCAAACCCGAACCCTAACCCTAACCCGAACCCTAACCCTAACCCTAAACCTAACCCGAACCTTAACCCTAACCCTAACCCGAAACCTAACCCTAACCCGAACCCTAACCCGAACCCGAACCCGAACCCTAACCCTAACCCGAACCCTAACCCTATACCTAACCCTAAACCGAACCCTAAACTAAACCCGAACCCTAACCCGAACCCGAACCCTAACCGTAACCCGAACCCGAACCCTAACCCTAACCTGAACCCTAACCCTAACCCTAACCCGAACCCTAAATCTAACCCTAACCCGAACCCTAACCCTAACCCGAACCCTAACCCTAACCCTAACCCGAAACCTAACCCTAACCCTAACCCGAACCGTAACCCGAACCCTAAACCTAACCCTAACCCTAACCCAAACCCTAACCCTAAACCTAACCCGAACCCTAACCCTAACCCTAACCCGAACCCTAACCCTAACCCTAACCCTAACCCTAACCCTAACCCGAAACCAAAACCTAACCCTAACCCGAACCCTAACCCTAACCCTAACCCTAACCATAACCCGAACGCTAACCCTAACCCTTAACTTAACCCTAACCCTAATAGGAACCCTAACACTAACCCGAACCCTAACCCTAACCATAACCCTAACCCTAACCCTAACCCATAACCCTAAAACTAACCCTAACCCTAACCCTAAAACCTAACCCTAACCCTAACCCTAACCCTAACCCTAACCCGAACACTAACCCTAACCCTAACCCGAACCCTAACCCTAACTCAAACCCTAACCCTAACCCTAACCCTAACTCTAACCCTAATCCTAACACCAACCCTAACCCTAACACTAACCCTTACCCTAACCCGAAACCTAACCCTAACCCTAACCCTAACCCTAAAACCCAAACCCGAACCCTAACCTTAACCCCTAACCCGAAACCTAACCCTAACCCGAACCCGAACCCGAACCCGAACCCTAACCCTAACCCGAACCCTAAACCTAACCCGACCCTAACCATAACCCTAACCCTAACCCGAACCCTAAATCTAACCCTAACCCGACCCCTAACCCGAACCCTAACACGAACCCTAACCCTAACCCTAACCCTAACCCTACCCGAACCCTATCCCTAAACCTAACTCGAACCCTAACCCAAACCCGAACCCTAACCCTAACCCTAACCCGAACCCTAACCCTAACTCGAACCCGAACCCTAAACCTAACCCGAAACCTAAACCGAACCAAACCCTAACCCGAACCCTAACCCTAACCCGATCCCTAACCCTAACACTAACCCTAACGCGAAACCTAAACCTAACCCAAAACTTAACCCTAAACCTAACCCGAACCCTAACCAGAACCCTAACCCTAACCCTAACCCGAACCCTAACCCTAACCCGAAACCTAACCCTAACCCTAACCCGAAACCTAACCCTAACCCTAACCCGAACCCTAACCGTAAACCGAACCCTAACCCTAACCCTAAACCTAACACTAAACCGAACCCTAACCCTAACCCTAACCCGAACCCTAACCCGAAACCTAACCCGAAACCAACCCTAACCCTAACTCGAACCCTAACCCGAATCCTAACCCTAACACTAACCGGAACCCTAACCCTAACCCTAACCCGAAACCTAACCCGAACCCTAACCCTAACCCTAACCCTAACCCTAACACTAACCCCTAACCCTAACCCTAAACCCAACCCTAACCCTAACACTAACCCTAACCCTAACCCGAACCCGACCCTAACCCTAACCCTAACCCGAACCCTAACCCTAACCCTAACACTAACCTTAACGCTAACGCGAACCCTAACCCTAACCCCTAACCTTAACCCTAACCCTAACCCGAAACTGAAACCTAACCCTAACCCTAACCCCTAACCTTAACCCGAACCCTAACCCTAACCCGAACCCTAACCCTAACCCTAAACATAACCCTAACCCGAACCCGAACCCTAACCCGAACTGTACCCCTAACCCTAATCCGAACCCTAACCCTAACCCTAAACCTAACCCTAACCCGAACCCGAACCCTAAACCTAACCCTAACCCGAACTAGAACCCTAACCCTAACCCGAACCCTAACCCTAACCCGAACCCTAACCCTACCCGAAACCTAACCCTAACCCGAACCCTAACCCGAACCCTAACCCAAACCCGAACCCTAACCCTAACCCGAACCCTAACCCTAAACCTAACCCGAACCCTAACCCTAACCCTAACCCGAAACCTAACCCTAACCCGAACCCTAACCCGAACCCGAACCCGAACCCTAACCCTAACCCGAACCCTAACCCTAAACCTAACCCTAAACCGAACCCTAAACTAAACCCGAACCCTAACCCGAACCCGAACCCTAACCGTAACCCGAACCCGAACCCTAACCCTAACCTGAACCCTAACCCTAACCCTAACCCGAACCCTAAATCTAACCCTAACCCGAACCCTAACCCTAACCCGAACCCTAACCCTAACCCTAACCCGAAACCTAACCCTAACCCTAACCCGAACCGTAACCCGAACCCTAAACCTAACCCTAACCCTAACCCAAACCCTAACCCTAACCCTAACCCGAACCCTAACCCTAACCCTAACCCGAACCCTAACCCTTACCCTAACCCTAACCCTAACCCTAACCCGAAACCAAACCCTAACCCTAACCCGAACCCTAACCCTAACCCTAACCCTAACCATAACCCGAACGCTAACCCTAACCCTTAACTTAACCCTAACCCTAATAGGAACCCTAACGCTAACCCGAACCCTAACCCTAACCATAACCCTAACCCTAACCCTAACCCCTAACCCTAAAACTAACCCTAACCCTAACCCTAAAACCTAACCCTAACCCTAACCCTAACCCTAACCCTAACCCGAACACTAACCCTAACCCTAACCCGAACCCTAACCCTAACTCGAACCCTAACCCTAACCCTAACCCTAACTCTAACCCTAATCCTAACACCAACCCTAACCCTAACACTAACCCTTACCCTAACCCGAAACCTAACCCTAACCCTAACCCTAACCCTAAAACCCAAACCCGAACCCTAACCTTAACCCCTAACCCGAAACCTAACCCTAACCCGAACCCGAACCCGAACCCGAACCCTAACCCTAACCCGAACCCTAAACCTAACCCGACCCTAACCATAACCCTAACCCTAACCCGAACCCTAAATCTAACCCTAACCCGACCCCTAACCCGAACCCTAACACGAACCCTAACCCTAACCCTAACCCTAACCCTACCCGAACCCTATCCCTAAACCTAACTCGAACCCTAACCCAAACCCGAACCCTAACCCTAACCCTAACCCGAACCCTAACCCTAACTCGAACCCGACCCTAAACCTAACCCGAAACCTAAACCGAACCAAACCCTAACCCGAACCCTAACCCTAACCCGATCCCTAACCCTAACACTAACCCTAACGCGAAACCTAAACCTAACCCAAACCTTAACCCTAAACCTAACCCGAACCCTAACCAGAACCCTAACCCTAACCCTAACCCGAACCCTAACCCTAACCCGAAACATAACCCTAACCCTAACCCGAAACCTAACCCTAACCCTAACCCGAACCCTAACCGTAAACCGAACCCTAACCCTAACCCTAAACCTAACACTAAACCGAACCCTAACCCTAACCCTAACCCGAACCCTAACCCGAAACCTAACCCGAAACCAACCCTAACCCTAACTCGAACCCTAACCCGAATCCTAACCCTAACACTAACCGGAACCCTAACCCTAACCCTAACCCGAAACCTAACCCGAACCCTAACCCTAACCCTAACCCTCACCCGAACCCTAACCCTAACCCTAAACCGAACCCTAACCCTAACCCGAACACGAACCCTAACCCGAATCCTAACCCTAACCCTAATCCGAATCCTAAACCTAACCCTAACCCTAACCCTAACCCTAACCCGAACCCTAACCCTAACCCGAACCCGAACCCTAACCCTAACCCTTAACCTAACCCTAACCCTAAACCGAACCTTAACGCGAACCCTAACCCTAACCCGAACCCTAACCCTAACCCTAACCCGAACACTAACCCTAAACCGAACCCTAACCCTAACCCGAACCCTAACCCTAACTCTAACCCGAACCCTAACCCTAACCCTAACCTAACCCTAATCCGAACCCTAACCCTAACCCTAACACTAACCTTAACCCTAAACCGAACCCTAACCCTAACCCTTACCCTAACCCTAACCCGAACCCGAACCCTAACACTAACCCCTAACCCGAACACTAACCCTAACCCGAACCCTAAACCTAACCCGAACCCTAACCCTAACCCGAACCCTAACCTAACCCTAATCCGAACCCTAACCGTAACCCTAACCCTAACCCTAACACTAACCCCTAACCCTAACCCGAACCCTAACCCGAACCCTAACCCGAACCCTAACCCTAACCCTAACCCGAAACCTAACCCTACCATAACCCGAACCCTAACCCGAACCCTAACCCTAACCCTAACCCGAACCCTAACCCGAACCCTAACCCTAACCCTAACCTGAACACTAACCCCTAACCCTAACCCGAACCCGAACCCTAACCCGAAACCTAACCCTAACACGAACCCGAACCCTAACCCGAACCCTAACCCTAACCCGAAACCTAACCCTAACCCTAACCCTAACCCTAACCCGAACCCTAACCCTAACCCTAACCCTAACCCTAACCCTAACCCGAAACCTAACCCTAACTCGAACCCTAACTCTAACCCGAACACTAAACCGAACCTTAACCCGAAACCTAACCCTAACCCTAACCCGAACCGTAAACCTACCCTAACCCTAACCCGAACCCTAACCCTAACCCTAAACCTAACCCTAACCCTAACCCGAACCCTTACTCTAACGCGAACCCTAAACCGAACCCTAACCCGAACCCTAAACCTAACCCTAACCCGAACCGTAACCCTAACCCTAACCCTAACATGAACCCTAACCCTAACCCTAACCCTAACCCGAACCCTAACCCTAAAACTAACCTGACCCCTAACACGAACCCTAAACCTAACCCTAACCCTAACCCTGACCCGAACCCTAACCCGAACCCTAACCTTAACCCTAACCCTAACCCGAACCCTATCCCGAACCCTAACCCTAACCCTAAACCAAACCCTAACCCTAACCCGAACCCTAACCCTAACCCTAACCCGAACCCTAACCCTAAACCGAACCCGAACCCTAACCCTAACCTGAAACCTAACCCGAACCCTAATCCTAACCCTAAGCCTAAACCTAACCCTAACCCTAACCCAAACCCGAACCCTAACCCGAACCCTACCCCTAACCCTAATCTGAACCCTAACCCTAACCCTAAACCTAACCCTAACCCGAACCCGAACCCTAACCCTAAACCTAACCGGAACCCGAACCCTAAACCTAAACCGAACCCTAACCCTAACCCGAACCCTAACCCTACCCGAAACCTAACCCTAACCCTAACCCGAACCCGAACCCGAACCCTAACCCTAACCCGAACCATAACCCTAACCCGAACCCTAACCTAACCCTAATCTGAACCCTAACCATAACCCTAACCCTAACCCTAACACTAACCCCTAACCATAACCCGAACCCTAACCCGAACGCTAACCCGAACCCTAACCCTAACCCTAACCCGAACCCTAACCATAACCATAACCCGAACCCTAACCCGAACCCTAACCCTAACCCTAACCCGAACCCTAACCCGAACCCTAACCCTAACACTAACCTGAACACTAACCCCTAACCCTAACCCGAACCCGAAACCTAACCCGAACCCTAACCCTAACCCTAACCCGAACCCGAATCCTAACCCGAACCCTAACCCTAACCGGAACCCTAACCCTAACCCTAACCCTAACCCTAACCCTAACCCGAACCCTAACCCTAACCCTAACCCTAACCCTAACCCTAACCCGAACCCTAACCCTAACTCGAACCCTAACTCTAAACTGAACACTAAACCGAACCTTATCCCGAACCCTAACCCTAACCCTAACCCGAACCGTAACCCTACCCTAACCCTAACCCGAACCCTAACCCTAACCCTAACCCTAACCTTAACCCGAACCCTAACTCTAACGCGAACCCTAAACCGAACCCTAACCCGAACCCTAAACCTAACCCTAACCCGAACCGTAACCCTAACCCTAACCCTAACACGAACCCTAACCCTAACGCTAACCCTAACCCGAACCCTAACCCTAACCCTAACCCGACCCCTAACCCGAACACTAACACGAACCCTAAACCTAACCCTAACCCTAAACCGAACCCTAACCCTAACCCTAACCCGACCCCTAACCCGAACCCTAACACGAAGCCTAAACCTAACCCTAACACTAACCCTAACCCAAACCCTAACCCTAACACTAACCCGAACCCTAACCCTAACCAGAACCCTAACCCTAACCCTAACCCGAACCCTAACCCTAACCCGAACCCGAACCCTAACCCTAACCTGAAACCTAACCCGAACCCTAATCCTAACCCTAACCCTAAACCTAACCCTAACCCTAACCCAAACCCGAACCCTAACCCGAACCCTACCCCTAACCCTAATCCGAACCCTAAACCTATCCCTAAACCTAACCCTAACCCGAACCCGAACCCTAACCCTAACCCTAACCGGAACCCGAACCCTAAACCTAAACCGAACCCTAACCCTAACCCGAACCCTAACCCTACCCGAAACCTAAACCTAACCCGAACCCGAACCCGAAACCTAACCCTAACCCTAACCCGAACCCTAACCCTAACCCGAACCCTAACCCGATCCCCATCAATAACCCGAACCCGAACCCTAACCCTAACCCTAACTCTAACCCAAACCCTAAACTGAACCCTAACTCGAACCCTAAACCTAACCCGAAACCGAAACCGAACCCTAAACTTAACACTAACACGAACCCGAACCCTAACCCTAAACCTAACCCGAACCCTAACCCTAACCCGAACCCTAACCCTAACCCTAACCCCGAACCCGGACCCTAACCCTAAACCTAAACCTAACCCGAACCCTAACCCGAACCCTAACCCGAACCCCAACCCTAACCCTAACCCGAACCCGAACCCGAACCCTAACCCTAACCCGAACCCTAACCCTTACTCGACCCTAACCATAACCCTAACCCTAACCCGAACCCTAACCCTAACCCTAAACCGACCCCTAACCCGAACCGTAACACGAACCCTAACCCTAAACTTAACCCTAACCCTAAACCGAAACCTAACCCTAAACCTAACCCGAACCCTAACCCTAACCCGAACCCTAACCCTAAACCTAATCCGAACCCTAACCCTAACTCGAACCCGAACCCTAACCCTAACCCGAAACCTAAACCGAACCCAACCCTAATCCGAACCCTAACCCTAACCCGATCCCTAACCCTAACACTAACCCTAACGCGAAACCTAAACCTAACCCAAACCTTAACCCTAAACCTAACCCGAACCCTAACCAGAACCCTAACCATAACCCTAACCTGAACCCTAACCCTAACCCAAAACCTAACCCTAACCCTAACCCGAAACCTAACCCTAACCCTAACCCGAACCCTAACCGTAAACCGAACCCTAACCCTAACCCTAAACCTAACCATAAACCGAACCCTAACCCTAACCCTAACCCTAACCCGAACCCTAAACCGAAACCTAACCCTAACCAAACCTGAACACTAACCCCTATAACTAACCCGAACCCTAACCCTAGCCGAACCCTAACCCTAACCCTAACCCGAACCATAAGCCTAACCCGAACCTTAACCCTAACCCGAATCCTAACCCGAACCCTAAACCGAACCCTAACCCTAACCCTAACCCGAACCCTAACCCTAACCCGAACACTAACCCTAACCCTAACTCGAAACCTAACCCGAAACCTAACCCTAACCCTAACGCGAACCCTAACCCTAACCCTAACCCGAACCCTAACCCGAACCCTAACACTAACCCTAACCCTCACCCGAACCCTAACCCTAACCCTAAACCGAACCCTAACCCTAACCCGAACCTTAACGCGAACCCTAACCCTAACCCGAACCCTAAGCCTAACCCTAACCCGACACTAACCCTAAACCGAACCCTAACCCGAACCCTAACCCTAACCCTTACCCTCACCCGAACCCTAACCCTAACCCTAAACCGAACCCTAACCCTAACCCGAACACGAACCCTAACCCGAATCCTAACCCTAACCCTAATCCGAATCCTAAACCTAACCCTAACCCTAACCCTAACCCGAACCCTAACCCTAACCCGAACCCGAACCCTAAACCTAACCCTTAACTTAACCCTAAACCTAACCCGAACCTTAACGCGAACCCTAACCCTAACCCGAACCCTAAGCCTAACCCTAACCCGAACACTAACCCTAAACCGAACCCTAACCCTAACACTAACCCTAACCCTAACTCTAACCCGAACCCTAACCCTAACCCTAACCTAACCCTAATCCGAACCCTAACCCTAACCCTAACACTAACCTTAACCCTAAACCGAACCCTAACCCTAACCCTTACCCTAACCCTAACCCGAACCCGAACCCTAACACTAACCCCTAACCCGAACACTAACCCTAACCCGAACCCTAAACCTAACCCGAACCCTAACCCTAACCCGAACCCTAACCTAACCCTAATCCGAACCCTAACCCTAACCCTAACCCTAACACTAACCCCTAACCCTAACCCGAACCCTAACCCGAACCCTAACCCGAACCCTAACCCTAACCCTAACCCGAAACCTAACCCTAACCATAACCCGAACCCTAACCCGAACCCTAACCCTAACCCTAACCCGAACCCTAACCCGAACCCTAACCCTAACCCGAACCCTAACCCTAACCCGAAACCGAACCCTAACCCTAACCTGAAACCTAACCTGAACGCTAATCCTAACCCTAACCCTAAACCTAACCCTAACCCTAACCCAAACCCGAACCCTAACCCGAACCCTACCCCTAACCCTAATCCGAACCCTAACCCTATCCCTAAACCTAACCCTAACCCGAACCCGAAACCTAACCCTAACCGGAACCCGAACCCTAAACCTAAACCGAACCCTAACCCTAACCCGAACCCTAACCCTACCCGAAACCTAACCCTAACACGAACCCGATCCCTAACCCTAACCCGAACCCTAACCCGATCCCGATCAATAACCCGAACCCGAACCCTAACCCTAACCCTAACTCTAACCCAAACCCTAAACTGAACCCTAACTCGAACCCTAAACCTAACCCGAAACCGAAACCGAACCCTAAACTTAACACTAACACGAACCCGAACCCTAACCCTAAACCTAACCCGAACCCTAACCCTAACCCGAACCCTAACCCTAACCCTAACCCCGAACCCGGACCCTAACCCTAAACCTAAACCTAACCCGAACCCTAACCCGAACCCTAACCCGAACCCCAACCCTAACCCTAACCCGAAACCGAACCCGAACCCTAACCCTAACCCGAACCCTAACCCTTATTCGACCCTAACCATAACCCTAACCCTAACCCGAACCCTAACCCTAACCCTAAACCGACCCCTAACCCGAACCGTAACACGAACCCTAACCCTAAACTTAACCCTAACCCTAAACCGAAACCTAACCCTAAACCTAACCCGAACCCTAACCCTAACCCGAACCCTAACCCTAAACCTAATCCGAACCCTAACCCTAACTCGAACCCGAACCCTAACCCTAACCCGAAACCTAAACCGAACCCAACCCTAACCCGAACCCTAACCCTAACCCGATCCCTAACCCTAACACTAACCCTAACGCGAAACCTAAACCTAACCCAAACCTTAACCCTAAACCTAACCCGAACCCTAACCAGAACCCTAACCATAACCCTAACCTGAACCCTAACCCTAACCCAAAACCTAACCCTAACCCTAACCCGAAACCTAACCCTAACCCTAACCCGAACCCTAACCGTAAACCGAACCCTAACCCTAACCCTAAACCTAACCATAAACCGAACCCTAACCCTAACCCTAACCCGAACCCGAACCCTAAACCGAAACCTAACCCTAACCAAACCTGAACACTAACCCCTATACCTAACCCGAACCCTAACCCTAGCCGAACCCTAACCCTAACCCTAACCCGAACCATAAGCCTAACCCGAACCTTAACCCTAACCCGAACCCTAACCCGAACCCTAAACCGAACCCTAACCCTAACCCTAACCCGAACCCTAACCCTAACCCGAACATTAACCCTAACCCTAACTCGAAACCTAAACCTAACCCGAACCCTAACCCTAAACCTAACCTAACCCTAATCCGAACCCTAACCCTAACCCTAACCCAAACCCTAACCCTAAACCAAACCCCAACCCTAACCCTAACACTAACCCTAACCCTAAACCGAACCCTAACCCTAACCCTAACCCTAACACTAACCCCTGACCCGAACCCTAACCCTAACCCGAACCCTAACCCTAACCAAAACCCTAACCCTAACCCGAACCCTAACCTAACTCTAATCCGAAACCTAACCCTAACCCTAACCCTAACCCTAACACTAACCCCTAACCCTAACCCTAAACCCAACCCTAACCCTAACACTAACCCTAACCCTAACCCGAACCCGAACCCTAACCCTAACCCTAACCCGAACCCTAACCCTAACCCTAACACTAACCTTAACGCAAACGCGAACCCTAACCCTAACACCTAACCTTAACCCTAACCCTAACCCGAAACTGAAACCTAACCCTAACCCTAACCCCTAACCATAACCCGAACCCTAACCCTAACCCGAACCCTAAACCTAACCCTAAACATAACCCTAACCCGAACCCGAACCCTAACCCGAACTGTACCCCTAACCCTAATCCGAACCCTAAACCTAACCCTAAACCTAACCCTAACCCGAACCCGAACCCTAAACCTAACCCTAACCCGAACTAGAACCCTAACCCTAACCCGAACCCTAACCCTAACCCGAATCCTAACCCTACCCGAAACCTAACCCTAACCCGAACCCTAACCCGAACCCTAACCCAAACCCGAACCCTAACCCTAACCCGAACCCTAACCCTAAACCTAACCCGAACCCTAACCCTAACCCTAACCCGAAACCTAACCCTAACCCGAACCCTAACCCGAACCCGAACCCGAACCCTAACCCTAACCCGAACCCTAACCCTAAACCTAACCCTAAACCGAACCCTAAACTAAACCCGAACCCTAACCCGAACCCGAACCCTAACCGTAACCCGAACCCGAACCCTAACCCTAACCTGAACCCTAACCCTAAGCCTAACCCGAACCCTAAATCTAACCCTAACCCGAACCCTAACCCTAACCCGAACCCTAACCCTAACCCTAACCCGAAACCTAACCCTAACCCTAACCCGAACCGTAACCCGAACCCTAAACCTAACCCTAACCCTAACCCAAACCCTAACCCTAACCCTAACCCGAACCCTAACCCTAACCCTAACCCGAACCCTAACCCTAACCCTAACCCTAACCCTAACCCGAAACCAAACCCTAACCCGAACCCTAACCCTAACCCTAACCCTAACCATAACCCGAACGCTAACCCTAACCCTTAACTTAACCCTAACCCTAATACGAACCCTAACGCTAACCCGAACCCTAACCCTAACCATAACCCTAACCCTAACCCTAACCCCTAACCCTAAAACTAACCCTAACCCTAACCCTAAAACCTAACCCTAACCCTAACCCTAACCCTAACCCGAACACTAACCCTAACCCTAACCCGAACCCTAACCCTAACTCGAACCCTAACCCTAACCCTAACCCTAACTCTAACCCTAATCCTAACACCAACCCTAACCCTAACACTAACCCTTACCCTAACCCGAAACCTAACCCTAACCCTAACCCTAACCCTAAAACCCAAACCCGAACCCTAAACTTAACCCCTAACCCGAAACCTAACCCTAACCCGAACCCGAACCCGAACCCTAACCCTAACCCGAACCCTAAACCTAACCCGACCCTAACCATAACCCTAACCCTAACCCGAACCCTAAACCTAACCCTAACCCGACCCCTAACCCGAACCCTAACACGAACCCTAACCCTAACCCTAACCCTAACCCTACCCGAACCCTATCCCTAAACCTAACTCGAACCCTAACCCAAACCCGAACCCTAACCCTAACCCTAACCCGAACCCTAACCCTAACTCGAACCTGAACCCTAAACCTAACCCGAAACCTAAACCGAACCAAACCCTAACCCGAACCCTAACCCTAACCCGATCCCTAACCCTAACACTAACCCTAACGCGAAACCTAAACCTAACCCAAACCTTAACCCTAAACCTAACCCGAACCCTAACCAGAACCCTAACCCTAACCCGAACCCTAACCCTAACCCGAAACCTAACCCTAACCCTAACCCGAAACCTAACCCTAACCCTAACCCGAACCCTAACCGTAAACCGAACCCTAATCCTAACCCTAAACCTAACACTAAACCGAACCCTAACCCTAACCCTAACCCGAACCCTAACCCGAAACCTAACCCGAAACCAACCCTAACCCTAACTCGAACCCTAACCCGAATCCTAACCCTAACACTAACCGGAACCCTAACCCTAACCCTAACCCGAAACCTAACCCGAACCCTAACCCTAACCCTAACCCTCACCCGAACCCTAACCCTAACCCTAAACCGAACCCTAACCCTAACCCGAACACGAACCCTAACCCGAATCCTAACCCTAACCCTAATCCGAATCCTAAACCTAACCCTAACCCTAACCCTAACCCTAACCCGAACCCTAACCCTAACCCGAACCCGAACCCTAACCCTAACCCTTAACCTAACCCTAACCCTAACCCGAACCTTAACGCGAACCCTAACCCTAACCCGAACCCTAACCCTAACCCTAACCCGAACACTAACCCTAAACCGAACCCTAACCCTAACCCTAACCCTAACCCTAACTCTAACCCGAACCCTAACCCTAACCCTAACCTAACCCTAATCCGAACCCTAACCCTAACCCTAACACTAACCTTAACCCTAAACCGAACCCTAACCCTAACCCTTACCCTAACCCTAACCCGAACCCGAACCCTAACACTAACCCGTAACCCGAACACTAACCCTAACCCGAACCCTAAACCTAACCCGAACCCTAACCCTAACCCGAACCCTAACCTAACCCTAATCCGAACCCTAACCCTAACCCTAACCCTAACCCTAACACTAACCCCTAACCCTAACCCGAACCCTAACCCGAACCCTAACCCGAACCCTAACCCTAACCCTAACCCGAAAACTAACCCTAACCATAACCCGAAACCTAACCCGAACCCTAACCCTAACCCTAACCCGAACCCTAACCCGAACGCTAACCCTAACCCTAACCTGAACACTAACCCCTAACCCTAACCCGAACCCGAACCCTAACCCGAAACCTAACCCTAACCCGAACCCGAACCCTAACCCGAACCCTAACCCTAACCCGAAACCTAACCCTAACCCTAACCCTAACCCTAACCCGAACCCTAACCCTAACCCTAACCCTAAACCTATCCCTAACCCGAAACCTAACCCTAACTCGAACCCTAACTCTAACCCGAACACTAAACCGAACCTTAACCCGAAACCTAACCCTAACCCTAACCCGAACCGTAAACCTACCCTAACCCTAACCCGAACCCTAACCCTAACCCTAACCCTAACCCTAACCCTAACCCTAACCCGAACCCTTACTCTAACGCGAACCCTAAACCGAACCCTAACCCGAACCCTAAACCTAACCCTAACCCGAACCGTAACCCTAACCCTAACCCTAACATGAACCCTAACCCTAACCCTAACCCTAACCCGAACACTAACCCTAAACCTAACCTGACCCCTAACACGAACCCTAAACCTAACCCTAACCCTAACCCTGACCCGAACCCTAACCCGAACCCTAACCTTAACCCTAACCCTAACCCGAACCCTATCCCGAACCCTAACCCTAACCCTAAACCAAACCCTAACCCTAACCCGAACCCTAACCCTAACCCTAACCCGAACCCTAACCCTAAACCGAACCCGAACCCTAACCCTAACCTGAAACCTAACCCGAACCCTAATCCTAACCCTAAGCCTAAACCTAACCCTAACCCTAACCCAAACCCGAACCCTAACCCGAACCCTACCCCTAACCCTAATCTGAACCCTAACCCTAACCCTAAACCTAACCCTAACCCGAACCCGAACCCTAACCCTAAACCTAACCGGAACCCGAAACCTAAACCTAAACCGAACCCTAACCCTAACCCGAACCCTAACCCTACCCGAAACCTAACCCTAACCCTAACCCGAACCCGAACCCGAACCCTAACCCTAACCCGAACCATAACCCTAACCCGAACCCTAACCTAACCCTAATCTGAACCCTAACCCTAACCCTAACCCTAACCCTAACACTAACCCCTAACCCTAACCCGAACCCTAACCCGAACGCTAACCCGAACCCTAACCCTAACCCTAACCCGAACCCTAACCATAACCATAACCCGAACCCTAACCCGAACCCTAACCGTAACCCTAACCCGATCCCTAACCCGAACCCTAACCCTAACCCTAACCTGAACACTAACCCCTAACCCTAACCCGAACCCGAAACCTAACCCGAACCCTAACCCTAACCCTAACCCGAACCCGAACCCTAACCCGAACCCTAACCCTAACCGGAACCCTAACCCTAACCCTAACCCTAACCCTAACCCTAACCCGAACCCTAACCCTAACCCTAACCCTAACCCTAACCCTAACCCGAACCCTAACCCTAACTCGAACCCTAACTCTAAACCGAACACTAAACCGAACCTTATCCCGAACCCTAACCCTAACCCTAACCCGAACCGTAACCCTACCCGAACCCTAACCCTAACCCTAACCCTAACCCTAACCCGAACCCTAACTCTAACGCGAACCCTAAACCGAACCCTAACCCGAAACCTAAACCTAACCCTAACCCGAACCGTAAACCTAACCCTAACCCTAACACGAACCCTAACCCTAACGCTAACCCTAACCCGAACCCTAACCCTAACCCTAACCCGACCCCTAACCCGAACACTAACACGAACCCTAAACCTAACCCTAACCCTAAACCGAACCCTAACCCTAACCCTAACCCGACCCCTAACCCGAACCCTAACACGAAGCCTAAACCTAACCCTAACACTAACCCTAACCCAAACCCTAACCCTAACCCGAACCCTAAACCTAACAAGAACCCTAACCCTAACCCTAACCCGAACCCTAACCCTAACCCGAACCCGAACCCTAACCCTAACCTGAATCCTAACCCGAACCCTAATCCTAACCCTAACCCTAAACCTAACCCTAACCCTAACCCAAACCCGAACCCTAACCCGAACCCTACCCCTAACCCTAATCCGAACCCTAACCCTATCCCTAAACCTAAACCTAACCCGAACCCGAACCCTAACCCTAACCCTAACCGGAACCCGAACCCTAAACCTAAACCGAACCCTAACCCTAACCCGAACCCTAACCCTACCCGAAACCTAAACCTAACCCGAACCCGAACCCGAAACCTAACCCTAACCCTAACCCGAACCCTAACCCTAACCCGAACCCTAACCCGATCCCCATCAATAACCCGAACCCGAACCCTAACCCTAACCCTAACTCTAACCCAAACCCTAAACTGAACCCTAACTCGAACCCTAAACCTAACCCGAAACCGAAACAGAACCCTAAACTTAACACTAACACGAACCCGAACCCTAACCCTAAACCTAACCCGAACCCTAACCCTAACCCGAACCCTAACCCTAACCCTAACTCTAACCCAAACCCTAAACTGAACCCTAACCCCAACCCTAACCCTAACCCGAACCCGAACCCGAACCCTAACCCTAACCCGAACCCTAACCCTTACTCGACCCTAACCATAACCCTAACCCTAACCCGAACCCTAACCCTAACCCTAAACCGACCCCTAACCCGAACCGTAACACGAACCCTAACCCTAAACTTAACCCTAACCCTAAACCGAAACCTAACCCTAAACCTAACCCGAACCCTAACCCTAACCCGAACCCTAACCCTAAACCTAATCCGAACCCTAACCCTAACTCGAACCCGAACCCTAACCCTAACCCGAAACCTAAACCGAACCCAACCCTAATCCGAACCCTAACCCTAACCCGATCCCTAACCCTAACACTAACCCTAACGCGAAACCTAAACCTAACCCAAACCTTAACCCTAAACCTAACCCGAACCCTAACCAGAACCCTAACCATAACCCTAACCTGAACCCTAACCCTAACCCAAAACCTAACCCTAACCCTAACCCGAAACCTAACCCTAACCCTAACCCGAACCCTAACCGTAAACCGAACCCTAACCCTAACCCTAAACCTAACCATAAACAGAACCCTAACCCTAACCCTAACCCTAACCCGAAACCTAAACCTAAACCTAACCCTAACCAAACCTGAACACTAACCCCTATACCTAACCCGAACCCTAACCCTAGCCGAACCCTAACCCTAACCCTAACCCGAACCATAAGTGTAACCCGAACCTTAACCCTAACCCGAATCCTAACCCGAACCCTAAACCGAACCCTAACCCTAACCCTAACCCGAACCCTAACCCTAACCCGAACACTAACCCTAACCCTAACTCGAAACCTAACCCGAAACCTAACCCTAACCCTAACGCGAACCCTAACCCTAACCCTAACCCGAACCCTAACCCGAACCCTAACACTAACCCTAACCCTCACCCGAACCCTAACCCTAACCCTAAACCGAACCCTAACCCTAACCCTAACCTGAACACGAACCCTATCCCGAACCCTAACCCTAACCCTAATCCGAATCCTAACCCTAACCCTAACCCTAACCCTAAACCTAACCCTAACCCGAACCCGAACCCTAACCCTAACCCTAACCCTAACCCTAACCCGAACCTTAACCCGAACCCTAACCTTAACCCGAACCCTAACCCTAACCCTAACCCTAACCCGAACACTAAGACTAACCCGAACCCTAACCCTAACCATAACCCTAACCCTAACCCTAACCCTAACCCGAACCCCAACCCTAACCCTAACCTAACCCTAAAACGAACCCTAACCCTAATTCTAAGCCTAAACCTAACCCTAACCCTAACCCGAACCTTAACCCGAACCCTAACCCTAACCCGAACCCTAACCCAAACCCTAACCCTAATCCGAACACTAAGACTAACCCGAACCCTAACCCTAACCCTAACCCTAACCCTAACCCTAAACCGAAATCGAACCCTAACCCGAACCCGATCCCTAACCCTAACCCTAACCCTAAACCTAACCCTAACCTGAACCCTAACCCTAACCCGAACCCAAAACCTAACCATAACCCTAACCCTAACCCTAACCCTAACCCTAACCCCAAACCTAACCCTAACACTAACCCTAACCCTAAAGCGAACCCTAACCCTAACCCTAAACTTAACCCTAACCCGAACCCGAACCCTAACACTAACCCCTAACCCGAAAACTAACCCTAACCCGAACCCTAACCCTACCCGAACCCTAACCCTAACCCGAACCCTAAACTAACCCTAATCTGAACCCTAACCCTAACCCTAAACCTAACCCTAACATTAACACCTAACCCTAACCCGAACCCTAACTCGAACCCTAACCCGAACCCTAAACCTAATCCTAACCCGAACCCTATCACTAACCATAACCCGAACTCTAACCCGAACCCTAACCCTAACCCTAACCTGAACACTAACCCCTAACCCTAACCCGAACTCGAACCCTAACCCTAACCCTAACCCTAACCCGAAACCTAACCCTAACCCTAACCCTAACCCTAACCCGAACCCTAACTCTAACCCGAACCCTAAACCGAACCCTAACCCGAACCCTAACCCTAACCCTAACCGGAACCGTAACCCTAACCCGAACCCTAATCCTAACACTAACCCTAACCCTAACCCGAACCCTAACCCGAACCCTAACCCGAACCCTAACCCTAACCCTAACCCGAACCCTAACCTTAACCCTAACCCGAACCCAACCCGAACCCTAACCCGAACCCTAACCATAACCCTAACCCGAACCCTAACCCGAACACTAACCCTAACACTAACCCTAACCCTAACCCTAACCCGAACCCTAAACCTAACCCTAACCGGAACCCTAACCCTAACACTAACCCGAACCCGAACCCTAACCCTTTACCCGAACCCTAACCCTAACCCGAACCCTAACCGTAAACCTAACCCCGAACCCGAGCCCTAACCCTAAACCTTACCCGAACCCCAACCCTAACCCTAACCCGAAACCGACCCTAACCCTAACCCTAACCCGAACCCTAACCCTAACCTGAACCCTAACCCTAACCCTAACCCTAACCCTAACCCGAACCCTAACCCTAACCGGACCCCGAACCCGAACCCTAACACGAACCCTAAACCTAACCCTAACCCTAACCCTAACCCGAACCCTAACCCTAACCCTAACCCGAACCCTAACCCGAACCCTAACCCTAACCCTAACCTGAACACTAACACCTAACCCTAACCCGAACTGGAACCCTAACCCGAACCCTAAACCTAAACCTAAACCGAACCCTAACCCTAACCCTAACCCTAACCCGAACCCTAACCCTAACCCTACCTCTAACCCTACACCTAAATCTAACCCGAACCCTAACCCTAACCCAAACCCTAACCCAAACCCTAACCCGAACCCTAACCCTAACCCTAACCTAACCCTAATCCGATACCTAACCCTAACCCTAACCCTAACCGTAAACATAACCCTAACCCCAACCCTAACCCTAACACTAACTTTAACCCTAACCTGAACCCTAACCCGAACCCTAAACCTAACCCTAACCCTAACGCAAACCCGAACCCTAACCCTAACCCCTAACCTGAACCCTAACCCTAACCCGAACCCTAACCCTAACCCAAACCCTATCCCTAACCCGAACCCTAACCTAACCCTAATTCGAAACCTAACCCTAACCCTAAACCTAACCCTACCTCTAACCCTAACCCTAACCCTAACCCTAACCCCAAACCTAACCCTAACTCTAACCCTAACCCTAAACCGAAACCTAACCCTAACCCTAACCCTAACCCGAACCCGAACCCTAACACTAAACCCTAACCCGAACCCTAACCCTAACCCGAAACCTAACCCTAACCCGAACCCTAACCCTAACCCTAACCCTAACCCGAACCCTAACCTAACCCTAATCCGAAACCTAACCCTAACCTTAACCCTAACCCTAACACTAACACCTAACCCTAACCCGAACCCTAACCCGAACCCTAACCCGAACCCTAACCCTAACCCTAAACCGAACCCTAACCCTAACCCTAACCCTAAACCTAACCCGAACCCTAACACTAACCCTAACCCGAACCCGAACCCTAACCCTAACCCTAACCCTAACCCGAACCCTAACTCTAACCCGAACCCTAAACCGAACCCTGACCTGAACCCTAACCCTAACCCTAACCCTAACCCGAACCGTAACCCTAACCCGAACCCTAACCTTAACCCTAACCCTAACCCGAACCCTAACCCGAACCCTAACCCGAACCCTTACCCTAACTCTAACCCGAACCCTAACCCTAATCCTAACCCGAACCCTAACCTGAACCCTAACCCTAATCCTAACCCGACCCTAACCCTAACTCTAACCCGAACCCTAACCCTAAACCTAACCCTAACCCTAACCCGAACCCTAAACCTAACCATAACCGGAACCCTAACCGTACCCTAACCCGAACCCGAACCCTAACCCTTTACCCGAATCCTAACCCTAACTCGAAACCTAACCCGAACCCTAACCCTAACCCGAACCCTAACCCTAAACCTAACCCGACCCCTAACCCGAACCCTAACCCGAACCCTAACCCTAACACTAACCCGAACCGTAACTCGAACCCTAACCCGAACCCTAAACCTAATCCTAACCCGAACCCTAACCCTAACCATAACCCGAACCCTAACCCGAACCCTAACCCTAACCCTAACCCGAACCCTCACCCGAAACCTAACCCTAACCCTAACCTGAACACTAACCCCTAACCCTAACCCGAACTCGAACCCTGACCCGAACCCTAACCCTAACCGGAACCCGAACCCGAACCCTAACCCTAACCCTAACCCTAACCCGAACCCTAACCCTAACCCTAACTCTAACCCTAAACCGAACCCTAACCCTAACCCTAACCCTAACCCTAACCCTAACCCGAACACTAACTCTAACCCGAACCCTAAACCGAACCCTAACCCGAACCCTGACCCTAACCCTAAACCTAACCCGAACCGGAACCCTAACCCTAACCCTAACCCTAACCTGAACACTAACCCCTAACCCTAACCCGAACCCGAAACCTAACCCGAACCCTAAACCTAACCCTAACCCGAACCCGAACCCTAACCCGAACCCTAACCCTAACCGGAACCCTAACCCTAACCCTAACCCTAACCCTAACCCGAACCCTAACCCTAACCCTAACCCTAACCCTAACCCTAACCCTAACCCTAACCCGAACCCTAACCCTAACTCGAACCCTAACTCTAAACCGAACACTAAACCGAACCTTATCCCGAACCCTAACCCTAACCCTAACCCGAACCGTAACCCTACCCTAACCCTAACCCGAACCCTAACCCTAACCCTAACCCTAACCCTAACCC
Source organism: Urocyon cinereoargenteus (assembly GCA_032313775.1). Classification (NCBI taxonomy): domain Eukaryota; kingdom Metazoa; phylum Chordata; class Mammalia; order Carnivora; family Canidae; genus Urocyon; species Urocyon cinereoargenteus. The sequence continues at coordinate 881,756 of JAVLSZ010000089.1, forward strand.
GAAACCTAACTCTAACGCGAACCCTAAACCGAACCCTAACCCGAACCCTAAACCTAACCCTAACCCGAACCGTAACCCTAACCCTAACCCTAACCCGAACCCTAACCCTAACGCTAACCCTAACCCGAACCCTAACCCTAACCCTAACCCGACCCCTAACCCGACACTGACACGAACCCTAAACCTAACCCTAACCCTAAACCGAACCCTAACCCTAACCCTAACCCGACCCCTAACCCGAAACCTAACACGAAGCCTAAACCTAACCCTAACCCTAACCCTAACCCAAACCCTAACCCTAACTCTAACCCGAACCCTAACCCTAACCAGAACCCTAACCCTAACCCTAACCCGAACCCTAACCCTAACCCGAACCCGAACCCTAACCCTAACCTGAAACCTAACCCGAACCCTAATCCTAACCCTAACCCTAAACCTAACCCTAACCCTAACCCAAACCCGAACCCTAACCCGAACCCTACCCCTAACCCTAATCCGAACCCTAACCCTATCCCTAAACCTAACCCTAACCCGAACCCGAACCCAAACCCTAACCCTAACCGGAAACCGAACCCTAAACCTAAACCGAACCCTAACCCTAACCCGAACCCTAACCCTACCCGAAACCTAAACCTAACCCGAACCCGAACCCGAAACCTAACCCTAACCCTAACCCGAACCCTAACCCTAACCCGAACCCTAACCCGATCCCCATCAATAACCCGAACCCGAACCCTAACCCTAACCCTAACTCTAACCCAAACCCTAAACTGAACCCTAACTCGAACCCTAAACCTAACCCGAAACCGAAACCGAACCCTAAACTTACCTTAACACGAACCCGAACCCTAACCCTAAACCTAACCTGAACCCTAAACCTAACCCGAACCCTAACCCTAACCCTAACCCCGAACCCGGACCCTAACCCTAAACCTAAACCTAACCCGAACCCTAACCCGAACCCTAACCCGAACCCCAACCCTAACCCTAACCCGAACCCGAACCCGAACCCTAACCCTAACCCGAACCCTAACCCTTACTCGACCCTAACCATAACCCTAACCCTAACCCGCACCCTAACCCTAACCCTAAACCGACCCCTAACCCGAACCGTAACACGAACCCTAACCCTAACCTTAACCCTAACCCTAAACCGAAACCTAACCCTAAACCTAACCCGAACCCTAACCCTAACACGAACCCTAACCCTAAACCTAATCCGAACCCTAACCCTAACTCGAACCCGAACCCTAACCCTAACCCGAAACCTAAACCGAACCCAACCCTAACCCGAACCCTAACCCTAACCCGATCCCTAACCCTAACACTAACCCTAACGCGAAACCAAAACCTAACCCAAAACTTAACCCTAAACCTAACCCGAACCCTAACCAGAACCCTAACCATAACCCTAACCTGAACACTAACCCTAACCCAAAACCTAACCCTAACCCTAACCCGAAACCTAACCCTAACCCTAACCCGAACCCTAACCGTAAACCGAACCCTAACCCTAACCCTAAACCTAACCATAAACCGAACCCTAACCCTAACCCTAACCCTAACCCGAACCCTAAACCGAAACCTAACCCTAACCAAACCTGAACACTAACCCCTATACCTAACCCGAACCCTAACCCTAGCCGAACCCTAACCCTAACCCTAACCCGAACCATAAGCCTAACCCGAACCTTAACCCTAACCCGAACCCTAACCCGAACCCTAAACCGAACCCTAACCCTAACCCTAACCCGAACCCTAACCCTAACCCGAACACTAACCCTAACCCTAACTCGAAACCTAAACCTAACCCGAACCCTAACCCTAAACCTAACCTAACCCTAATCCGAACCCTAACCCTAACCCTAACCCAAACCCTAACCCTAAACCAAACCCCAACCCTAACCCTAACACTAACCCTAACCCTAACCCGAACCCTAACCCTAACCCTAACCCTAAACAAACCCGAACCCTAACACTAACCCCTGACCCGAACCCTAACCCTAACCCGAACCCTAACCCTAACCAAAACCCTAAACCTAACCCGAACCCTAACCTAACTCTAATCCGAAACCTAACCCTAACCCTAACCCTAACCCTAACACTAACCCCTAACCCTAACCCTAAACCCAACCCTAACCCTAACACTAACCCTAACCCTAACCCGAACAAAAACCCTAAACCTAACCCTAAACCGAACCCTAACCCTAACCCTAACACTAACCCTAACGCTAACGCGAACCCTAACCCTAACCCCTAACCTTAACCCTAACCCTAACCCGAAACTGAAACCTAACCCTAACCCTAACCCCTAACCTTAACCCGAACCCTAACCCTAACCCGAACCCTAACCCTAACCCTAAACATAACCCTAACCCGAACCCGCACCCTAACCCGAACTGTACCCCTAACCCTAATCCGAACCCTAACCCTAACCCTAAACCTAACCCTAACCCGAACCCGAACCCTAAACCTAACCCTAACCCGAAATAGAACCCTAAACCTAACCCGAACCCTAACCCTAACCCGAACCCTAACCCTACCCGAAACCTAACCCTAACCCGAACCCTAACCCGAACCCTAACCCAAACCCGAACCCTAACCCTAACCCGAACCCTAACCCTAAACCTAACCCGAACCCTAATCCTAACACTAACCCGAACCCTAAATCTAACCCTAACCCGAACCCTAACCCTAACCCGAACCCTAAACCTAACCCTAACCCGAAACCTAACCCTAACCCTAACCCGAACCGTAACCCGAACCCTAAACCTAACCCTAACCCTAACCCAAACCCTAACCCTAACCCTAACCCGAACCCTAACCCTAACCCTAACCCGAACCCTAACCCTAACCCTAACCCTAAGCCTAACCCTAACCCGAAACCAAACCCTAACCCTAAACCGAACCCTAACCCTAACCCTAACCCTAACCATAACCCGAACGCTAACCCTAACCCTTAACTTAACCCTAACCCTAATACGAACCCTAACGCTAACCCGAACCCTAACCCTAACCATAACCCTAAACCTAACCCTAACCCCTAACCATAAAACTAACCCTAACCCTAACCCTAAAACCTAACCCTAACCCTAACCCTAACCCTAACCCTAAACCGAACACTAACCCTAACCCTAACCCGAACCCTAACCCTAACTCGAACCCTAACCCTAACCCTAACCCTAACTCTAACCCTAATCCTAACACCAACCCTAACCCTAACACTAACCCTTACCCTAACCCGAAACCTAACCCTAACACTAACCCTAACCCTAAAACCCAAACCCGAACCCTAACCTTAACCCCTAACCCGAAACCTAACCCTAACCCGAACCCGAACCCGAACCCGAACCCTAACCCTAACCTGAACCCTAAACCTAACCCGACCCTAACCATAACCCTAACCCTAACCCGAACCCTAAACCTAACCCTAACCCGACCCCTAACCCGAACCCTAACACGAACCCTAACCCTAACCCTAACCCTAACCCTACCAGAACCCTATCCCTAAACCTAACTCGAACCCTAACCCAAACCCGAACCCTAACCCTAACCCTAACCAGAACCCTAACCCTAACTCGAACCCGAACCCTAAACCTAACCCGAAACCTAAACCGAACCAAACCCTAACCCGAACCCTAACCCTAACCCGATCCCTAACCCTAACACTAACCCTAACGCGAAACCTAAACCTAACCCAAACCTTAACCCTAAACCTAACCCGAACCCTAACCAGAACCCTAACCCTAACCCTAACCCGAACCCTAACCCTAACCCGAAACCTAACCCTAACCCTAACCCGAAACCTAACCCTAACCCTAACCCGAACCCTAACCGTAAACCGAACCCTAACCCTAACCCTAAACCTAACACTAAACCGAACCCTAACCCTAACCCTAACCCGAACCCTAACCCGAAACCTAACCCGAAACCAACCCTAACCCTAACTCGAACCCTAACCCGAATCCTAACCCTAACACTAACCGGAACCCTAACCCTAACCCTAACCCGAAACCTAACCCGAACCCTAACCCTAACCCTAACCCTCACCCGAACCCTAACCCTAACCCTAAACCGAACCCTAACCCTAACCCGAACACGAACCCTAACCCGAATCCTAATCCTAACCCTAATCCGAATCCTAAACCTAACCCTAACCCTAACCCTAACCCTAACCCGAACCCTAACCCTAACCCGAACCCGAACCCTAACCCTAACCCTTAACCTAACCCTAACCCTAACCCGAACCTTAACGCGAACCCTAACCCTAACCCGAACCCTAAACCTATCCCTAACCCGAACACTAACCCTAAACCGAACCCTAACCCTAACCCTAACCCTAACCCTAACTCTAACCCGAACCCTAACCCTAACCCTAACCTAACCCTAATCCGAACCCTAACCCTAAACCTAACCCTAACACTAACCTTAACCCTAAACCGAACCCTAACCCTAACCCTTACCCTAACCCTAACCCGAACCCGAACCCTAACACTAACCCCTAACCCGAACACTAACCCTAACCCGAACCCTAAACCTAACCCGAACCCTAACCCTAACCCGAACCCTAACCTAACCCTAATCCGAACCCTAACCCTAACCGTAACCCTAACCCTAACACTAACCCCTAACCCTAACCCGAACCCTAAACCGAACCCTAACCCGAACCCTAACCCTAACCCTAACCCGAAACCTAACCCTAACCATAACCCGAAACCTAACCCGAACCCTAACCCTAACCCTAACCCGAACCCTAACCCGAACCCTAACCCTAAAGCTAACCTGAACACTAACCCCTAACCCTAACCCGAACCTGAACCCTAACCCGAAACCTAACCCTAACCCGAACCCGAACCCTAACCCGAACCCTAACCCTAACCCGAAACCTAACCCTAACCCTAACCCTAACCCTAACCCGAAACCTAACCCGAACCCTAACCCTAACCCTAACCCTAACCCTAACCCTAACCCTAACCCGAAACCTAACCCTAACTCGAACCCTAACTCTAACCCGAACACTAAACCGAACCTTAACCCGAAACCTAACCCTAACCCTAACCCGAACCGTAAACCTACCCTAACCCTAACCCGAACCCTAACCCTAACCCTAACCCTAACCCTAACCCTAACCCTAACCCGAACCCTTACTCTAACGCGAACCCTAAACCGAACCCTAACCCGAACCCTAAACCTAACCCTAACCCGAACCGTAACCCTAACCCTAACCCTAACCCGAACCCTAACCCTAACCCTAACCCTAACCCGAACCCTAACCCTAAACCTAACCTGACCCCTAACACGAACCCTAAACCTAACCCTAACCCTAACCCTAACCCGAACCCTAACCAGAACCCTAACCTTAACCCTAACCCTAACCCGAACCCTAACCCGAACCCTAACCCTAACCCTAAACCAAACCCTAACCCTAACCCGAACCCTAACCCTAACCCTAACCCGAACCCTAACCCTAACCCGAACCCGAACCCTAACCCTAACCTGAAAACTAACCCGAACCCTAATCCTAACCCTAACCCTAAACCTAACCCTAACCCTAACCCAAACCCGAACCCTAACCCGAACCCTACCCCTAACCCTAATCTGAACCCTAACCCTAACCCTAAACCTAACCCTAACCCGAACCCGAACCCTAACCCTAAACCTAACCGGAACCCGAACCCTAAACCTAAACCGAACCCTAACCCTAACCGGAACCCTAACCCTACCCGAAACCTAACCCTAACCCTAACCCGAACCCGAACCCGAACCCTAACCCTAACCCGAACCATAACCCTAACCCGAACCCTAACCTAACCCTAATCTGAACCCTAACCCTAACCCTAACACTAACCCTAACCCTAACACTAACCCCTAACCCTAACCCGAACCCTAACCCGAACGCTAACCCAAACCCTAACCCTAACCCTAACCCGAACCCTAACCATAACCCTAACCCGAACCCTAACCCGAACCCTAACCCTAACCCTAACCCGAACCCTAACCCGAACCCTAACCCTAAACCTAACCTGAACACTAACCCCTAAACCTAACCCGAACCCGAAACCTAACCCGAACCCTAACCCTAACCCTAACCCGAACCCGAACACTAACCCGAACCCTAACCCTAACCGGAACCCTAACCCTAAACCTAACCCTAACCCGAACCCGAACCCTAACCCTAACCCTAACCCTAACCCTAACCCTAACCCTAACCCGAACCCTAACCCTAACTCGAACCCTAACTCTAAACCGAACACTAAACCGAACCTTATCCCGAACCCTAACCCTAACCCTAACCCGAACCGTAACCCTACCCTAACCCTAACCCGAACCCTAACCCTAACCCTAACCCTAACCCTAACCCTAACCCGAACCCTAACTCTAACGCGAACCCTAAACCGAACCCTAACCCGAACCCTAAACCTAACCCTAACCCGAACCGTAACCCTAACCCTAACCCTAACCCGAACCCTAACCCTAACGCTAACCCTAACCCGAACCCTAACCCTAACCCTAACCCGACCCCTAACCCGAACACTAACACGAACCCTAAACCTAACCCTAACCCTAAACCGAACCCTAACCCTAACCCTAACCCGACCCCTAACCCGAACCCTAACACGAAGCCTAAACCTAACCCTAACCCTAACCCTAACCCAAACCCTAACCCTAACCCTAACCCGAACCCTAACCCTAACCAGAACCCTAACCCTAACCCTAACCCGAACCCTAACCCTAACCCGAACCCGAACCCTAACCCTAAACCTGAAACCTAACCCGAACCCTAATCCTAACCCTAACCCTAAACCTAACCCTAACCCTAACCCAAACCCGAACCCTAACCCGAACCCTACCCCTAACCCTAATCCGAACCCTAACCCTATCCCTAAACCTAACCCTAACCCGAACCCGAACCCTAACCCTAACCCTAACCGGAACCCGAACCCTAAACCTAAACCGAACCCTAACCCTAACCCGAACCCTAACCCTACCCGAAACCTAAACCTAACCCGAACCCGAACCCGAAACCTAACCCTAACCCTAACCCGAACCCTAAACCTTACCCGAACCCTAACCCGATCCCCATCAATAACCCGAACCCGAACCCTAACCCTAACCCTAACTCTAACCCAAACCCTAAACTGAACCCTAACTCGAACCCTAAACCTAACCCGAAACCGAAACCGAACCCTAAACTGAACCCTAACACGAACCCGAAACCTAACCCTAAACCTAACCCGACCATAACCCTAACCCGAACCCTAACCCTAACCCTAACCCCGAACCCGGACCCTAACCCTAAACCTAAACCTAAACCGAACCCTAACCCGAACCCTAACCCGAACCCCAACCCTAACCCTAACCCGAACCCGAACCCGAACCCTAACCCTAACCCGAACCCTAACCCTTACTCGACCCTAACCATAACCCTAACCCTAACCCGAACCCTAACGCTAACCCTAAACCGACCCCTAACCCGAACCGTAACACGAACCCTAACCCTAACCTTAACCCTAACCCTAAACCGAAACCTAACCCTAAACCTAACCCGAACCCTAACCCTAACCCGAACCCTAACCCTAAACCTAATCCGAACCCTAACCCTAACTCGAACCCAAACCCTAACCCTAACCCGAAACCTAAACCGAACCCAAACCTAACCCGAACCCTAACCCTAACCCGATCCCTAACCCTAACACTAACCCTAACGCGAAACCTAAACCTAACCGAAACCTTAACCCTAAACCTAACCCGAACCCTAACCAGAACCCTAACCATAACCCTAACCTGAACCCTAACCCTAACCCAAAACCTAACCCTAACCCTAACCCGAAACCTAACCCTAACCCTAACCCGAACCATAACCGTAAACCGAACCCTAACCCTAACCCTAAACCTAACCATAAACCGAACCCTAACCCTAACCCTAACCCTAAACGAACCCTAAACCGAAACCTAACCCTAACCAAACCTGAACACTAACCCCTATACCTAACCCGAACCCTAACCATAGCCGAACCCTAACCCTAAACCTAACCCGAACCATAAGCCTAACCCGAACTTTAACCCTAACCCGAACCCTAACCCGAACCCTAAACCGAACCCTAACCCTAACCCTAACCCGAACCCTAACCCTAACCCGAACACTAACCCTAACCCTAACTCGAAACCTAACCCGAAACCGAACCCTAACCCTAACGCGAACCCTAACCCTAACCCTAACCCGAACCCTAACCCGAAACCTAACACTAACCCTAACCCTCACCCGAACCCTAACCCTAACCCTAAACCGAACCCTAATCCTAACCTTAACCTGAACACGAACCCTATCCCGAACCCTAAACCTAACCCTAATCCGAATCCTAACCCTAACCCTAACCCTAAACCTAACCCTAACCCGAACCCGAACCCTAACCCTAACCCTAAACCTAACCCTAACCCGAACCTTAACCCGAACCCTAACCCTAACCCGAACCCTAACCCTAACCCTAACCCTAACCCGAACACTAAGACTAACCCGAACCCTAACCCTAACCATAACCCTAACCCTAACCCTAACCCTAACCCGAACCCCAACCCTAACCCTAACCTAACCCTAAAACGAACCCTAACCCTAATCCTAAGCCTAAACCTAACCCTAACCCTAACCCGAAACTTAACCCGAACCCTAACCCTAACCCGAACCCTAACCCTAACCCTAACCCTAATCCGAACACTAAGACTAACCCGAACCCTAACCCTAACCCTAACCCTAACCCTAACCCTAAACCGAACTCGAACCCTAACCCGAACCCTAACCCTAACCCTCACCCGAACCCTAACCCTAACCCTAACCCGAAACCGATCCCTAACCCTAACCCTAACCCTAAACCTAAACCTAACCTGAACCCTAACCCTAACCCGAACCCGAAACCTAACCATAACCCTAACCCTAACCCTAACCCTAACCCTAACCCCAAACCTAACCCTAACACTAACCCTAACCCTAAAGCGAACCCTAACCCTAACCCTAAACTTAACCCTAACCCGAACCCGAACCCTAACACTAACCCCTAACCCGAACACTAACACTAACCCGAACCCTAACCCTAACCCGAACCCTAACACTAACCCGAACCCTAACCTAACCCTAATCTGAACCCTAACCCTAACCCTAAACCTAACCCTAACATTAACACCTAACCCTAACCCGAACCCTAACTCGAACCCTAACCCGAACCCTAAACCTAATCCTAACCCGAACCCTAACACTAACCATAACCCGAACTCTAACCCGAACCCTAACCCTAACCCTAACCTGAACACTAAACCCTAACCCTAACCCGAACTCGAACCCTAACCCGAACCCTAACCCTAACCCTAAACCGAACCCGAACCCTAACCCTAACCCTAACCCGAAACCTAACCCTAACCCTAACCCTAACCCGAACCCTAACTCTAACCCGAACCCTAAACCGAACCCTAACCCGAACCCTAACCCTAACCCTAACCGGAACCGTAACCCTAACCCGAACCCTAATCCTAACACTAACCCTAACCCTAACCCGAACCCTAACCTGAACCCTAACCCGAAACCTAACCCTAACCCTAACCCGAACCCTAACCTTAACCCTAACCCGAACCCTAACCCGAAACCTAACCCGAACCCTAACCCTAACCCTAACCCGAACCCTAACCCGAACACTAACACTAACCCTAACCCTAACCCGAACCCTAAACCTAACCCTAACCGGAACCCTAACCCTAACACTAACCCGAACCCGAACCCTAACCCTTTACCCGAAACCTAACCCTAACCCGAACCCTAACCGTAAACCTAACCCCGAACCCGAACCCTAACCCTAAACCTTACCCGAACCCCAACCCTAACCCTAACCCGAAACCGACCCTAACCCTAACCCTAACCCGAACCCTAACCCTAACCTGAACCCTAACCCTAACCCTAACCCTAACCCGAACCCTAACCCTAACCGGACCCCGAACCCGAACCCTAACACGAACCCTAAACCTAACCCTAACCCTAACCCGAACCCGAACCCTAACCCTAACCCTAACCCGAACCCTAACCCGAACCCTAACCCTAACCCTAACCTGAACACTAACACCTAACCCTAACCCGAACCGGAACCCTAACCCGAACCCTAACCCTAAACCTAAACCGAACCCTAACCCTAACCCTAACCCTAACCCAAACCCTAACCCTAACCCTACCTCTAACCCTACACCTAACCCTAACCCGAACCCTAACCCTAACCCAAACCCTAACCCGAACCCTAACCCGAACCCTAACCCTAACCCTAACCTAACCCTAATCCGATACCTAACCCTAACCCTAACCCTAACCGTAAACATAACCCTAACCCCAACCCTAACCCTAACACTAACCTTAACCCTAACCTGAAACCTAACCCGAACCCTAACCCTAACCCTAACCCTAAACCAAACCCGAACCCTAACCCTAACCCCTAACCTGAACCCTAACCCTAACCCGAACCCTAACCCTAACCCAAACCCTATCCCTAACCCGAACCCTAACCTAACCCTAATTCGAAACCTAACCCTAACCCTAAACCTAACCCTACCTCTAACCCTAACCCTAACCCTAACCCTAACCCCAAACCTAACCCTAACACTAACCCTAAACCTAAACCGAAACCTAAACTTAACCCTAACCCTAACCCGAACCCGAACCCTAACACTAACCCCTAACCCGAACCCTAACCCTAACCCGAACCCTAACCCTAACCCGAACCCTAACCCTAACCCGAACCCTAACCTAACCCTAATCCGAAACCTAACCCTAACCCTAACCCTATCCCTAACACTAATCCCTAACCCTAACCCGAACCCTAACCCGAAACCTAACCCGAACCCTAACCCTAAACCTAAACCGAACCCTAACCCTAACCCTAACCCTAAACCTAACCCGAACCCTAACACTAACCCTAAACCGAACCCGAAACCTAACCCTAACGCTAACCCTAAACCTAACCCTAACCCTAACACGAACCCTAACTATAACCCGAACCCTAAACCGTACCCTGACCTGAACCTTAACCCTAACCCTAACCCTAACCCGAACCGTAACCCTAACCCGAACCCTAACCCTAACCCTAACCCTAACCCGAACCCTAACCCGAACCCTAACCCGAACCCTTACCCTAACTCTAACCCGAACCCTAACCCTAATCCTAACCCGAACCCTAACCTGAACCCTAACCCTAATCCTAACCCGACCCTAACCCTAACTCTAACCCGAACCCTAACCCTAAACCTAACCCTAACCCTAACCCGAACCCTAAACCTAACCCTAACCGGAACCCTAACCGTAACCCTAACCCGAACCCGAACCCTAACCCTTTACCCGAATCCTAACCCTAACTCGAAACCTAACCCGAACCCTAACCCTAAACCGAACCCTAACCCTAAACCTAACCCGACCCCTAACCCGAACCCTAACCCGAACCCTAACCCTAACCCTAACCCGAACCGTAACTCGAACCCTAACCCGAACCCTAAACCTAATCTTAACCCGAACCCTAACCCTAACCATAACCCGAACCGTAACCCGAACCCTAACCCTAACCCTAACCCGAACCCTCACCCGAAACCTAACCCTAACCCTAACTTGAACACTAACCCCTAACCCTAACCCGAACTCGAACCCTGACCCGAACCCTAAACCTAACCGGAACCCGAACCCGAACCCTAACCCTAACCCTAACCCTAACCCTAACCCTAACCCTAACCCGAACACTAACTCTAACCCGAACCCTAAACCGAACCCTAACCCGAACCCTGACCCTAACCCTAAACCTAACCCGAACCGTAACCCTAACCCTAACCCTAACCCTAACCCTAACCCTACCCTAACCCAAACACTAAACCTAACCCTAACCGGAACCCTAACCCTAACACTAACCCGAACCCGAACCCTAACCCTTTCCCTAATCCTAACCCTAACCCGAACCCTAACCTGAACCCTAAGCCTAAACCTAACCCCTCACCCGAACCCTAACCCTAACCCTAACCCGAAACCGATCCCTAACCCTAATCCTAACCCTAAACCTAACCCTAACCTGAACCCTAACCCTAACCCGAACCCGAAACCTAACCATAACCCTAACCCTAACCCTAACCCTAACCCTAACCCCAAACCTAACCCTAACACTAACCCTAACCCTAAAGCGAACCCTAACCCTAACCCTAAACTTAACCCTAACCCGAACCCGAACCCTAACACTAACCCCTAACCCGAACACTAACCCTAACCCGAACCCTAACCCTAACCCGAACCCTAACACTAACCCGAACCCTAACCTAACCCTAATCTGAACCCTAACCCTAACCCTAAACCTAACCCTAACATTAACACCTAACCCTAACCCGAACCCTAACTCGAACCCTAACCCGAACCCTAAACCTAATCCTAACCCGAACCCTAACACTAACCATAACCCGAACTCTAACCCGAACCCTAACCCTAACCCTAACCTGAACACTAAACCCTAACCCTAACCCGAACTCGAACCCTAACCCGAACCCTAACCCTAACCCTAAACCGAACCCGAACCCTAACCCTAACCCTAACCCGAAACCTAACCCTAACCCTAACCCTAACCCGAACCCTAACTCTAACCCGAACCCTAAACCGAACCCTAACCCGAACCCTAACCCTAACCCTAACCGGAACCGTAACCCTAACCCGAACCCTAATCCTAACACTAACCCTAACCCTAACCCGAACCCTAACCTGAACCCTAACCCGAAACCTAACCCTAACCCTAACCCGAACCCTAACCTTAACCCTAACCCGAACCCTAACCCGAACCCTAACCCGAACCCTAACCCTAACCCTAACCCGAACCCTAACCCGAACACTAACACTAACCCTAACCCTAACCCGAACCCTAAACCTAACCCTAACCGGAACCCTAACCCTAACACTAACCCGAACCCGAACCCTAACCCTTTACCCGAAACCTAACCCTAACCCGAACCCTAACCGTAAACCTAACCCCGAACCCGAACCCTAACCCTAAACCTTACCCGAACCCCAACCCTAACCCTAACCCGAAACCGACCCTAACCCTAACCCTAACCCGAACCCTAACCCTAACCTGAACCCTAACCCTAACCCTAACCCTAACCCGAACCCTAACCCTAACCGGACCCCGAACCCGAACCCTAACACGAACCCTAAACCTAACCCTAACCCTAACCCGAACCCGAACCCTAACCCTAACCCTAACCCGAACCCTAACCCGAACCCTAACCCTAACCCTAACCTGAACACTAACACCTAACCCTAACCCGAACCGGAACCCTAACCCGAACCCTAACCCTAAACCTAAACCGAACCCTAACCCTAACCCTAACCCTAACCCAAACCCTAACCCTAACCCTACCTCTAACCCTACACCTAACCCTAACCCGAACCCTAACCCTAACCCAAACCCTAACCCGAACCCTAACCCGAACCCTAACCCTAACCCTAACCTAACCCTAATCCGATACCTAACCCTAACCCTAACCCTAACCGTAAACATAACCCTAACCCCAACCCTAACCCTAACACTAAACTTAACCCTAACCTGAACCCTAACCCGAACCCTAACCCTAACCCTAACCCAAACCCGAACCCTAACCCTAACCCCTAACCTGAACCCTAACCCTAACCCGAACCCTAACCCTAACCCAAACCCTATCCCTAACCCGAACCCTAACCTAACCCTAATTCGAAACCTAACCCTAACCCTAAACCTAACCCTACCTCTAACCCTAACCCTAACCCTAACCCTAACCCCAAACCTAACCCTAACACTAACCCTAAACCTAAACCGAAACCTAAACCTAACCCTAACCCTAACCCGAACCCGAACCCTAACACAAACCCCTAACCCGAACCCTAACCCTAACCCGAACCCTAACCCTAACCCGAACCCTAACCCTAACCCGAACCCTAACCTAACCCTAATCCGAAACCTAACCCTAACCCTAACCCTATCCCTAACACTAATCCCTAACCCTAACCCGAACCCTAACCCGAACCCTAACCCGAACCCTAACCCTAAACCTAAACCGAACCCTAACCCTAACCCTAACCCTAAACCTAACCCGAACCCTAACACTAACCCTAAACCGAACCCGAAACCTAACCCTAACGCTAACCCTAAACCTAACCCTAACCCTAACACGAACCCTAACTCTAACCCGAACCCTAAACCGTACCCTGACCTGAACCTTAACCCTAACCCTAACCCTAACCCGAACCGTAACCCTAACCCGAACCCTAACCCTAACCCTAACCCTAACCCGAACCCTAACCCGAACCCTAACCCGAACCCTTACCCTAACTCTAACCCGAACCCTAACCCTAATCCTAACCCGAACCCTAACCTGAACCCTAACCCTAATCCTAACCCGACCCTAACCCTAACTCTAACCCGAACCCTAACCCTAAACCTAACCCTAACCCTAACCCGAACCCTAAACCTAACCCTAACCGGAACCCTAACCGTAACCCTAACCCGAACCCGAACCCTAACCCTTTACCCGAATCCTAACCCTAACTCGAAACCTAACCCGAACCCTAACCCTAAACCGAACCCTAACCCTAAACCTAACCCGACCCCTAACCCGAACCCTAACCCGAACCCTAACCCTAACCCTAACCCGAACCGTAACTCGAACCCTAACCCGAACCCTAAACCTAATCTTAACCCGAACCCTAACCCTAACCATAACCCGAACCGTAACCCGAACCCTAACCCTAACCCTAACCCGAACCCTCACCCGAAACCTAACCCTAACCCTAACCTGAACACTAACCCCTAACCCTAACCCGAACTCGAACCCTGACCCGAACCCTAACCCTAACCGGAACCCGAACCCGAACCCTAACCCTAACCCTAACCCTAACCCGAACCCTAACCCTAACCCTAACCCTAACCCTAACCCGAACACTAACTCTAACCCGAACCCTAAACCGAACCCTAACCCGAACCCTGACCCTAACCCTAAACCTAACCCGAACCGTAACCCTAACCCTAACCCTAACCCTAACCCTAACCCCACCCTAACCCAAACACTAAACCTAACCCTAACCGGAACCCTAACCCTAACACTAACCCGAACCCGAACCCTAACCCTTTCCCTAATCCTAAACCTAACCCGAACCCTAACCTGAACCCTAACCCTAAACCTAACCCCGAACCCGAACCCTAACCCTAACCCTAACCCTAACCCGAAAACTAACCCGAACCCTAACCCGAACCCCAACCCTAACCCTAACCCGAACCCGAAACTAAACCTAACCCTTACCCGAACCCTAACCCTAACCCGAACCCCAACACTAACCCTAACCCTTACCCGAACCCTAACCCTAACCTGACCCCGAACCCGAACCCTAACCCTAACCCTAAACCTAACCCTAACCCTAACCCGAACCCTAACCCTAACCCTAACCCTAACCCTAAACCTAACCCTAAAACTAACCCTAACCCGAACCCTAACCCTAACCCTAACCTAACACTAATCCGAAACCTAAACCTAACCCTAACCCAAACCCTAACCCTAAACCTGACCCCAACACTAACCGTAACACTAACCGTAACCCTAACCCGAACCCTAACCCTAACCCTAAACCTAACCCTAAACCAAACCCGAACCCTAACACTAACCCCTGACCCGAAACCTAACCCTAACCCGAACCCTAACCCTAACCAAAACCCTAACCCTAACCCGAACCCTAACCTAACTCTAATCCGAAACCTAACCCTAACCCTAACCCTAACCCGAATCCTAACCCTAACCCTAACCCTAACCCTAACCCGAACCCTAAACCTAACCCGAACCCTAGCACTAACCCTAACCCGAAACCTAACCGTAACCCGAACCCTAACCTTAACCCTAAACCTAACCCTAACCCGAACCCTAAACATAACCCTAACCCGAACCCTAACCCGAACCCTAACCCTAACCCTAACCTGAACACTACCACCTAACCCTAACCCGAACCCGAACCCTAACCCGAACCCTAATCCTAACACTAACCCTAACCCTAACCCAATCCCTAACCCTAACCCTAACCCGAACCCTAACCCTAACCCTAACCCGAACCCTAACCCTAACCCTAACCCTAACCCTAACCCTAACCCGAAACCAAACCCTAACCCTAACCCGAACCCTAACCCTAACCCTAACCCTAACCATAACCCGAACGCTAACCCTAACCCTTAACTTAACCCTAACCCTAATACGAACCCTAACGCTAACCCGAACCCTAACCCTAACCATACCCCTAAACCTAACCCTAACCCCTAACCCTAAAACTAACCATAACCCTAACCCTAAAACCTAACCCTAACCCTAACCCTAACCCTAACCCTAACCGGAACACTAACCCTAACCCTAACCCGAACCCTAACCCTAATTCGAACCCTAACCCTAACCCTAACCCTAACTCTAACCCTAATCCTAACACCAACCCTAACCCTAACACTAACCCTTACCCTAACCCGAAACCTAACCCTAACCCTAACCCTAACCCTAAAACCCAAACCCGAACCCTAACCTTAACCCCTAACCCGAAACCTAACCCTAACCCGAACCCGAACCCGAACCCGAACCCTAACCCTAACCCGAACCCTAAACCTAACCCGACCCTAACCATAACCCTAACCCTAACCCGAACCCTAAACCTAACCCTAACCCGACCCCTAACCCGAACCCTAACACGAACCCTAACCCTAACCCTAACCCTAACCCTACCCGAACCCTATCCCTAAACC
This sequence comes from Urocyon cinereoargenteus, assembly GCA_032313775.1. Taxonomy (NCBI): domain Eukaryota; kingdom Metazoa; phylum Chordata; class Mammalia; order Carnivora; family Canidae; genus Urocyon; species Urocyon cinereoargenteus. The sequence goes on from JAVLSZ010000089.1 coordinate 898,546, forward strand.
TAACTCGAACCCTAACCCAAACCCGAACCCTAACCCTAACCCTAACCAGAACCCTAACCCTAACTCGAACCCGAACCCTAAACCTAACCCGAAACCTAAACCGAACCAAACCCTAACCCGAACCCTAACCCTAACCCGATCCCTAACCCTAACACTAACCCTAACGCGAAACCTAAAGCTAACCCAAACCTTAACCCTAAACCTAACCCGAACCCTAACCAGAACCCTAACCCTAACCCTAACCCGAACCCTAACCCTAACCCGAAACCTAACCCTAACACTAACCCGAAACCTAACCCTAACCCTAACCCAAACCCTAACCGTAAACCGAACCCTAACCCTAACCCTAAACCTAACACTAAACCGAACCCTAACCCTAACCCTAACCCGAACACTAACCCGAAACCTAACCCGAAACCAACCCTAACCCTAACACGAACCCTAACCCGAATCCTAACCCTAACACTAACCGGAACCCTAACCCTAACCCTAACCCGAAACCTAACCCGAACCCTAACCCTAACCCTAACCCTCACCCGAACCCTAACCCTAACCCTAAACCGAACCCTAACCCTAACCCGAACACGAACCCTAACCCGAATCCTAACCCTAACCCTAATCCGAATCCTAAACCTAACCCTAACCCTAACCCTAACCCTAACCCGAACCCTAACCCTAACCCGAACCCGAACCCTAACCCTAACCCTTAACCTAACCCTAACCCTAACCCGAACCTTAACGCGAACCCTAACCCTAACCCGAACCCTAACCCTAACCCTAACCCGAACACTAACCCTAAACCGAACCCTAACCCTAACCCTAACCCTAACCCTAACTCTAAGCCGAACCCTAACCCTAACCCTAACCTAACCCTAATCCGAACCCTAACCCTAACCCTAACACTAACCTTAACCCTAAACCGAACCCTAACCCTAACCCTTACCCTAACCCTAACCCGAACCCGAACCCTAACACTAACCCCTAACCCGAACACTAACCCTAACCCGAACCCTAAACCTAACCCGAACCCTAACCCTAACCCGAACCCTAACCTAACCCTAATCCGAACCCTAAACCTAACCCTAACCCTAACCCTAACACTAACCCCTAACCCTAACCCGAACCCTAACCCGAACCCTAACCCGAACCATAACCCTAACCCTAACCCGAAACCTAACCCTAACCATAACCCGAAACCTAACCCGAACCCTAACCCGAACCCTAACCCGAACCCTAACCCGAACCCTAACCCTAAAGCTAACCTGAACACTAACCCCTAACCCTAACCCGAACCTGAACCCTAACCCGAAACCTAACCCTAACCCGAACCCGAACCCTAACCCGAACCCTAACCCTAACCCGAAACCTAACCCTAACCCTAACCCTAACCCGAACCCTAACCCTAACCCTAACCCTAACCCTAACCCTAACCCGAAACCTAACCCTAACTCGAACCCTAACTCTAACCCGAACACTAAACCGAACCTTAACCCGAAACCTAACCCTAACCCTAACCCGAACCGTAAACCTACCCTAACCCTAACCCGAACCCTAACCCTAACCCTAACCCTAACCCTAACCCTAACCCGAACCCTTACTCTAACGCGAACCCTAAACCGAACCCTAACCCAAACCCTAAACCTAACCCTAACCCGAACCGTAACCCTAACCCTAACCCTAACCCGAACCCTAACCCTAACCCTAACCCTAACCCGAACCCTAACCCTAAACCTAACCTGACCCCTAACACGAACCCTAAACCTAACCCTAACCCTAACCCTAACCCGAACCCTAACCCGAACCCTAACCTTAACCCTAACCCTAACCAGAACCCTAACCCGAACCATAACCCTAACCCTAAACCAAACCCTAACCCTAACCCGAACCCTAACCCTAACCCGAACCCTAACCCTAACCCAAACCCGAATCCTAACCCTAACCTGAAACCTAACCCGAAACCTAATCCTAACCCTAACCCTAAACCTAAACCTAACCCTAACCCAAACCCGAACCCTAACCCGAATCCTACCCCTAACCCTAATCTGAACCCTAACCCTAACCCTAAACCTAACCCTAACCCGAACCCGAACCCTAACCCTAAACCTAACCGGAACCCGAACCCTAAACCTAAACCGAACCCTAACCCTAACCCGAACCCTAACCCTACCCGAATCCTAACCCTAACCCTAACCCGAACCCGAACCCGAAACCTAACCCTAACCCGAACCATAACCCTAACCCGAACCCTAACCTAACCCTAATCTGAACCCTAACCCTAACCCTAACCCTAACCCTAACACTAACCCCTAACCCTAACCCGAACCCTAACCCGAACGCTAACCCAAACCCTAACCCTAACCCTAACCCGAACCCTAACCATAACCATAACCCGAACCCTAACCCGAACCCTAACCCTAACCCTAACCCGAACCCTAACCCGAACCCTAACCCTAACCCTAACCTGAACACTAACCCCTAACCCTAACCCGAACCCGAAACCTAACCCGAACCCTAACCCTAACCCTAACCCGAACCCGAACCCTAACCCGAACCCTAACCCTAACCGGAACCCTAACCCTAACCCTAACCCTAACCCTAACCCGAACCCTAACCCTAACCCTAACCCTAACCCTAACCCTAACCCGAACCCTAACCCTAACTCGAACCCTAACTCTAAACCGAACACTAAACCGAACCTTATCCCGAACCCTAACCCTAACCCTAACCCGAACCGTAACCCTACCCTAACCCTAACCCGAACCCTAACCCTAACCCTAACCCTAACCCTAACCCGAACCCTAACTCTAACCCGAACCCTAAACCGAACCCTAACCCGAACCCTAAACCTAAACCTAACCCGAACCGTAACCCTAACCCTAACCCTAACCCGAACCCTAACCCTAACGCTAATCCTAACCCGAACCCTAACCCTAACCCTAACCCGACCCCTAACCCGAACACTAACACGAACCCTAAACCTAACCCTAACCCTAAACCGAACCCTAACCCTAACCCTAACCCGACCCCTAACCCGAACCCTAACACGAAGCCTAAACCTAACCCTAACCCTAACCCTAACCCAAACCCTAACCTTAACCCTAACCCGAACCCTAACCCTAACCAGAACCCTAACCCTAACCCTAACCCGAACCCTAACCCTAACCCGAACCCGAACCCTAACCCTAAACCTGAAACCTAACCCGAACCCTAATCCTAACCCTAACCCTAAACCTAACCCTAACCCTAACCCAAACCCGAACCCTAACCCGAACCCTACCCCTAACCCTAATCCGAACCCTAACCCTATCCCTAAACCTAACCCTAACCCGAACCCGAACCCTAACCCTAACCCTAACCGGAACCCGAACCCTAAACCTAAACCGAACCCTAACCCTAACCCGAACCCTAACCCTACCCGAAACCTAAACCTAACCCGAACCCGAACCCGAAACCTAACCCTAACCCTAACCCGAACCCTAACCCTAACCCGAACCCTAACCCGATCCCCATCAATAAACCGAACCCGAACCCTTACCCTAACCCTAACTCTAACCCAAACCCTAAACTGAACCCTAACTTGAACCCTAAACCTAACCCGAAACCGAAACCGAACCCTAAACTGAACCCTAACACGAACCCGAAACCTAACCCTAAACCTAACCCGAACCATAACCCTAACCCGAACCCTAACCCTAACCCTAACCCCGAACCCGGACCCTAACCCTAAACCTAAACCTAACCCGAACCCTAACCCGAACCCTAACCCGAACCCCAACCCTAACCCTAACCCGAACCCGAACCTGAACCCTAACCCTAACCCGAACCCTAACCCTAACCCTATCCCGAGCCCTAATCCGAACCCTAACCCTAACCCTAACCTGAACACTAACCCCTAACCCTAACCCGAACCCGAACCCTAACGCGAACCCTAACCCGAACCCTAACCCTAACCCTAACCTAACACTAATCCGAAACCTAAACCTAACCCTAACCCAAACCCTAACCCTAAACCTGACCCCAACACTAACCGTAACACTAACCGTAACCCTAAACCGAACCCTAACCCTAACCCTAACCCTAACCCTAAACCAAACCCGAACCCTAACACTAACCCCTGACCCGAACCCTAACCCTAACCCGAACCCTAACCCTAACCAAAACCCTAACCCTAACCCGAACCCTAACCTAACTCTAATCCGAAACCTAACCCTAACCCTAACCCTAACCCTAACCCTAACCCTAACACTAATCCCTAACCCTAACCCTAACCCTAACCCCAACCCTAACCCTAACACTAACCCTAACCCTAACCCGAACCCTAAACCTAACCCTAACCCTAACCCTAACCCTAACCCGAACCCGAACCCGAACCCTAACCCTAACCCTAACCCGAACCCTAACCCTAACCCTAACCCTAACCCTAACCCTAACGCGAACCCTAACCCTAACCCTAACACCTAACCCTAACCCTAACCCTAACCCGAAACCGAAACCTAACCCTAAACCTAACCCCTAACCCGAACCCGAACCCTAAACCTAACCCGAACCCTAACCCTAACCCTAAACCTAACCCTAAACCGAACCCGAACCCTAACCCGAACCGTACCCCTAACCCTAACCGAACCCTAACCCTAACCCTAACCCTAACCCGAACTAGAACCCTAAACCTAACCCGAACCCTAACCCTAACCAGAACCCTAACCCTACCCGAAACCTAACCCTAACCCTAAACCGAACCCTAACCCTAACCCTAACCCGAAACCTAACCCTAACCCGAACCCTAACCCTAACCCGAACCCGAACCCAAACCCTAACCATAACCCGAACCCTAAACCTAAACCTAACCCTAACCCGAACCCTAACCAAAACCCGAACCCTAACCCGAACCCGAACCCTAACCATAACCCGAACACGAACACTAACCCTAAACTGAACCCTAACCCTAACCCTAACCCGAACCCTAAATCTAACCCTAACCCGAACCCTAACCCTAACCCGAACCCTAACCCTAACCCTAACCCGAATCCTAAACCTCACCCTAACCCGAACCCTAACCCGAAACCTAAACCTAAACCTAACCCTAACCCAAACCCTAACCCTAACCCTAACCCGATACCTAACCCTAACCCGAACCCGAACCCTAACCCTAAGCCTAATCCTAACCCAAAACCGAACCCTATCCCTAACCCGAACTCTAACCCTAACCCTAACCCTAACCCGAACGCTAACCCTAACCCTAAACCTAACCCTAACCCTAATCCGAACCCTAACGCTAACCTGAACCCTAACCCTAACCATAATCCTAACCCTAACCCTAACCCCTAACCCTAAACCTAACCCTAACCCTAACCCTAAAACCTAACCCTACCCCTAACCCTAACCCTAACCCTAACCCGAACTCTAACCCTAACTCTAACCCGAACCCTAACCCTAACCCGAACCCTAACCCTAACCTAAACCTAACCCTAACCCTAACCCCAACCCTAACCCTAACACTAACCCTAACCCAAACCCGAACCCTAACCTTAACCCCTAACCCGAACCCTAACCCTAACCCGAACCCTAACCCTAACCCAAACCCTAACCCTAACCCGAACCCTAACCTAACCCTAATCCGAAACCTAACCCTAAACCTAACCCTAACCCTACCTCTAACCCTGACCCTAACCCTAACCCTAAACCCAAACCTAACCCTAACACTAACCCTAACCCTAAACCTAACCCTAACCCTAACCCTAACCCGAACCCTAACCCTAACCCTAACCCTAACCCTAACCCGAACCCTAACCCTAACCCGAACCCTAACCCTAAACCTAACCCGAATCCTAAACCTATCCCTAACCCGAACCCTAACCCTAACCCTAACCCTAACCCGAACGCTAACCCTAACCCTAAACCTAACCCTAACCCTAATCCGAACCCTAACACTAACCTGAACCCTAACCCTAACCATAATCCTAACCCTAACCCTAACCCCTAACCCTAAACCTAACCCTAACCCTAACCCTAAAACCTAACCCTACCCCTAACCCTAACCCTAACCCTAACCCGAACTCTAACCCTAACCCTAACCCGAACCCTAACCCTAACCCGAACCCTAACCCTAACCTAACCCTAACCCTAACCCTAACCCCAACCCTAACCCTAACACTAACCCTAACCCAAACCCGAACCCTAACCTTAACCCCTAACCCGAACCCTAACCCTAACCCGAACCCTAACCCTAACCCAAACCCTAACCCTAACCCGAACCCTAACCTAACCCTAATCCGAAACCTAACCCTAAACCTAACCCTAACCCTACCTCTAACCCTGACCCTAACCCTAACCCTAAACCCAAACCTAACCCTAACACTAACCCTAACCCGAACCCTAACCCTAACCCTAACCCTAACCCGAACCCTAACCCGAACCCTAACCCGAACCCTTACCCTAACTCTAACCCGAACCCTAACCCTAATCCTAACCCGAACCCTAACCTGAACCCTAACCCTAATCCTAACCCGACCCTAACCCTAACTCTAACCCGAACCCTAACCCTAAACCTAACCCTAACCCTAACCCGAACCCTAAACCTAACCCTAACCGGAACCCTAACCGTAACCCTAACCCGAACCCGAACCCTAACCCTTTACCCGAATCCTAACCCTAACTCGAAACCTAACCCGAACCCTAACCCTAAACCGAACCCTAACCCTAAACCTAACCCGACCCCTAACCCGAACCCTAACCCGAACCCTAACCCTAACCCTAACCCGAACCGTAACTCGAACCCTAACCCGAACCCTAAACCTAATCTTAACCCGAACCCTAACCCTAACCATAACCCGAACCGTAACCCGAACCCTAACCCTAACCCTAACCCGAACCCTCACCCGAAACCTAACCCTAACCCTAACCTGAACACTAACCCCTAACCCTAACCCGAACTCGAACCCTGACCCGAACCCTAACCCTAACCGGAACCCGAACCCGAACCCTAACCCTAACCCTAACCCGAACCCTAACCCTAACCCTAACCCTAACCCTAACCCGAACACTAACTCTAACCCGAACCCTAAACCGAACCCTAACCCGAACCCTGACCCTAACCCTAAACCTAACCCGAACCGTAACCCTAACCCTAACCCTAACCCTAACCCTAACCCCACCCTAACCCAAACACTAAACCTAACCCTAACCGGAACCCTAACCCTAACACTAACCCGAACCCGAACCCTAACCCTTTCCCTAATCCTAAACCTAACCCGAACCCTAACCTGAACCCTAACCCTAAACCTAACCCCGAACCCGAACCCTAACCCTAACCCTAACCCTAACCCGAAAACTAACCCGAACCCTAACCCGAACCCCAACCCTAACCCTAACCCGAACCCGAAACTAAACCTAACCCTTACCCGAACCCTAACCCTAACCCGAACCCCAACACTAACCCTAACCCTTACCCGAACCCTAACCCTAACCTGACCCCGAACCCGAACCCTAACCCTAACCCTAAACCTAACCCTAACCCTAACCCGAACCCTAACCCTAACCCTAACCCTAACCCTAAACCTAACCCTAAAACTAACCCTAACCCGAACCCTAACCCTAACCCTAACCTAACACTAATCCGAAACCTAAACCTAACCCTAACCCAAACCCTAACCCTAAACCTGACCCCAACACTAACCGTAACACTAACCGTAACCCTAACCCGAACCCTAACCCTAACCCTAAACCTAACCCTAAACCAAACCCGAACCCTAACACTAACCCCTGACCCGAAACCTAACCCTAACCCGAACCCTAACCCTAACCAAAACCCTAACCCTAACCCGAACCCTAACCTAACTCTAATCCGAAACCTAACCCTAACCCTAACCCTAACCCGAATCCTAACCCTAACCCTAACCCTAACCCTAAACCGAACCCTAAACCTAACCCGAACCCTAGCACTAACCCTAACCCGAAACCTAACCGTAACCCGAACCCTAACCCTAACCCTAAACCTAACCCTAACCCGAACCCTAAACCTAACCCTAACCCGAACCCTAACCCGAACCCTAACCCTAACCCTAACCTGAACACTACCACCTAACCCTAACCCGAACCCGAACCCTAACCCGAACCCTAATCCTAACACTAACCCTAACCCTAACCCAAACCCTAACCCTAACCCTAACCCGAACCCTAACCCTAACCCTAACCCGAACCCTAACCCTAACCCTAACCCTAACCCTAACCCTAACCCGAAACCAAACCCTAACCCTAACCCGAACCCTAACCCTAACCCTAACCCTAACCATAACCCGAACGCTAACCCTAACCCTTAACTTAACCCTAACCCTAATACGAACCCTAACGCTAACCCGAACCCTAACCCTAACCATACCCCTAAACCTAACCCTAACCCTTAACCCTAAAACTAACCATAACCCTAACCCTAAAACCTAACCCTAACCCTAACCCTAACCCTAACCCTAACCGGAACACTAACCCTAACCCTAACCCGAACCCTAACCCTAATTCGAACCCTAACCCTAACCCTAACCCTAACTCTAACCCTAATCCTAACACCAACCCTAACCCTAACACTAACCCTTACCCTAAACCGAAACCTAACCCTAACCCTAACCCTAACCCTAAAACCCAAACCCGAACCCTAACCTTAACCCCTAACCCGAAACCTAACCCTAACCCGAACCCTAACCCTAACCCGAACCCTAAACCTAACCCGACCCTAACCATAACCCTAACCCTAACCCGAACCCTAAACCTAACCCTAAACCGACCCCTAACCCGAACCCTAACACGAACCCTAACCCTAACCCTAACCCTAACCCTACCCGAACCCTATCCCTAAACCTAACTCGAACCCTAACCCAAACCCGAACCCTAACCCTAACCCTAACCAGAACCCTAACCCTAACTCGAACCCGAACCCTAAACCTAACCCGAAACCTAAACCGAACCAAACCCTAACCCGAACCCTAACCCTAACCCGATCCCTAACCCTAACACTAACCCTAACGCGAAACCTAAACCTAACCCAAACCTTAACCCTAAACCTAACCCGAACCCTAACCAGAACCCTAACCCTAACCCTAACCCGAACCCTAACCCTAACCCGAAACCTAACCCTAACACTAACCCGAAACCTAACCCTAACCCTAACCCAAACCCTAACCGTAAACCGAACCCTAACCCTAACCCTAAACCTAACACTAAACCGAACCCTAACCCTAACCCTAACCCGAACACTAACCCGAAACCTAACCCGAAACCAACCCTAACCCTAACACGAACCCTAACCCGAATCCTAACCCTAACACTAACCGGAACCCTAACCCTAACCCTAACCCGAAACCTAACCCGAACCCTAACCCTAACCCTAACCCTCACCCGAACCCTAACCCTAACCCTAAACCGAACCCTAACCCTAACCCGAACACGAACCCTAACCCGAATCCTAACCCTAACCCTAATCCGAATCCTAAACCTAACCCTAACCCTAACCCTAACCCTAACCCGAACCCTAACCCTAACCCGAACCCGAACCCTAACCCTAACCCTTAACCTAACCCTAACCCTAACCCGAACCTTAACGCGAACCCTAACCCTAACCCGAACCCTAACCCTAACCCTAACCCGAACACTAACCCTAAACCGAACCCTAACCCTAACCCTAACCCTAACCCTAACTCTAAGCCGAACCCTAACCCTAACCCTAACCTAACCCTAATCCGAACCCTAACCCTAACCCTAACACTAACCTTAACCCTAAACCGAACCCTAACCCTAACCCTTACCCTAACCCTAACCCGAACCCGAACCCTAACACTAACCCCTAACCCGAACACTAACCCTAACCCGAACCCTAAACCTAACCCGAACCCTAACCCTAACCCGAACCCTAACCTAACCCTAATCCGAACCCTAAACCTAACCCTAACCCTAACCCTAACACTAACCCCTAACCCTAACCCGAACCCTAACCCGAACCCTAACCCGAACCATAACCCTAACCCTAACCCGAAACCTAACCCTAACCATAACCCGAAACCTAACCCGAACCCTAACCCGAACCCTAACCCGAACCCTAACCCGAACCCTAACCCTAAAGCTAACCTGAACACTAACCCCTAACCCTAACCCGAACCTGAACCCTAACCCGAAACCTAACCCTAACCCGAACCCGAACCCTAACCCGAACCCTAACCCTAACCCGAAACCTAACCCTAACCCTAACCCTAACCCTAACCCGAACCCTAACCCTAACCCTAACCCTAACCCTAACCCTAACCCGAAACCTAACCCTAACTCTAACCCGAACACTAAACCGAACCTTAACCCGAAACCTAACCCTAACCCTAACCCGAACCGTAAACCTACCCTAACCCTAACCCGAACCCTAACCCTAACCCTAACCCTAACCCTAACCCTAACCCGAACCCTTACTCTAACGCGAACCCTAAACCGAACCCTAACCCAAACCCTAAAACTAACCCTAACCCGAACCGTAACCCTAACCCTAACCCTAACCCGAACCCTAACCCTAACCCTAACCCTAACCCGAACCCTAACCCTAAACCTAACCTGACCCCTAACACGAACCCTAAACCTAACCCTAACCCTAACCCTAACCCGAACCCTAACCCGAACCCTAACCTTAAGCCTAACCCTAACCAGAACCCTAACCCGAACCATAACCCTAACCCTAAACCAAACCCTAACCCTAACCCGAACCCTAACCCTAACCCGAACCCTAACCCTAACCCGAACCCGAATCCTAACCCTAACCTGAAACCTAACCCGAACCCTAATCCTAACCCTAACCCTAAACCTAAACCTAACCCTAACCCAAACCTGAACCCTAACCCGAATCCTACCCCTAACCCTAATCTGAACCCTAACCCTAACCCTAAACCTAACCCTAACCCGAACCCGAACCCTAACCCTAAACCTAACCGGAACCCGAACCCTAAACCTAAACCGAACCCTAACCCTAACCCGAACCCTAACCCTACCCGAATCCTAACCCTAACCCTAACCCGAACCCGAACCCGAACCCTAACCCTAACCCGAACCATAACCCTAACCCGAACCCTAACCTAACCCTAATCTGAACCCTAACCCTAACCCTAACCCTAACCCTAACACTAACCCCTAACCCTAACCCGAACCCTAACCCGAACGCTAACCCAAACCCTAACCCTAACCCTAACCCGAACCCTAACCATAACCATAACCCGAACCCTAACCCGAACCCTAACCCTAACCCTAACCCGAACCCTAACCCGAACCCTAACCCTAACCCTAACCTGAACACTAACCCCTAACCCTAACCCGAACCCGAAACCTAACCCGAACCCTAACCCTAACCCTAACCCGAACCCGAACCCTAACCCGAACCCTAACCCTAACCGGAACCCTAACCCTAACCCTAACCCTAACCCTAACCCGAACCCTAACCCTAACCCTAACCCTAACCCTAACCCTAACCCGAACCCTAACCCTAACTCGAACCCTAACTCTAAACCGAACACTAAACCGAACCTTATCCCGAACCCTAACCCTAACCCTAACCCGAACCGTAACCCTACCCTAACCCTAACCCGAACCCTAACCCTAACCCTAACCCTAACCCTAACCCTAACCCGAACCCTAACTCTAACGCGAACCCTAAACCGAACCCTAACCCGAACCCTAAACCTAAACCTAACCCGAACCGTAACCCTAACCCTAACCCTAACCCGAACCCTAACCCTAACGCTAATCCTAACCGGAACCCTAACCCTAACCCTAACCCGACCCCTAACCCGAACACTAACACGAACCCTAAACCTAACCCTAACCCTAAACCGAACCCTAACCCTAACCCTAACCCGACCCCTAACCCGAACCCTAACACGAAGCCTAAACCTAACCCTAACCCTAACCCTAACCCAAACCCTAACCCTAACCCTAACCCGAACCCTAACCCTAACCAGAACCCTAACCCTAACCCTAACCCGAACCCTAACCCTAACCCGAACCCGAACCCTAACCCTAAACCTGAAACCTAACCCGAACCCTAATCCTAACCCTAACCCTAAACCTAACCCTAACCCTAACCCAAACCCGAACCCTAACCCGAACCCTACCCCTAACCCTAATCCGAACCCTAACCCTATCCCTAAACCTAACCCTAACCCGAACCCGAACCCTAACCCTAACCCTAACCGGAACCCGAACCCTAAACCTAAACCGAACCCTAACCCTAACCCGAACCCTAACCCTACCCGAAACCTAAACCTAACCCGAACCCGAACCCGAAACCTAACCCTAACCCTAACCCGAACCCTAACCCTAACCCGAACCCTAACCCGATCCCCATCAATAAACCGAACCCGAACCCTTACCCTAACCCTAACTCTAACCCAAACCCTAAACTGAACCCTAACTTGAACCCTAAACCTAACCCGAAACCGAAACCGAACCCTAAACTGAACCCTAACACGAACCCGAAACCTAACCCTAAACCTAACCCGAACCATAACCCTAACCCGAACCCTAACCCTAACCCTAACCCTAACCATAACCCGAACGCTAACCCTAACCCTTAACTTAACCCTAACCCTAATACGAACCCTAACGCTAACCCGAACCCTAACCCTAACCATACCCCTAAACCTAACCCTAACCCCTAACCCTAAAACTAACCATAACCCTAACCCTAAAACCTAACCCTAACCCTAACCCTAACCCTAACCCTAACCGGAACACTAACCCTAACCCTAACCCGAACCCTAACCCTAATTCGAACCCTAACCCTAACCCTAACCCTAACTCTAACCCTAATCCTAACACCAACCCTAACCCTAACACTAACCCTTACCCTAACCCGAAACCTAACCCTAACCCTAACCCTAACCCTAAAACCCAAACCCGAACCCTAACCTTAACCCCTAACCCGAAACCTAACCCTAACCCGAACCCGAACCCGAACCCGAACCCTAACCCTAACCCGAACCCTAAACCTAACCCGACCCTAACCATAACCCTAACCCTAACCCGAACCCTAAACCTAACCCTAACCCGACCCCTAACCCGAACCCTAACACGAACCCTAACCCTAACCCTAACCCTAACCCTACCCGAACCCTATCCCTAAACCTAACTCGAACCCTAACCCAAACCCGAACCCTAACCCTAACCCTAACCAGAACCCTAACCCTAACTCGAACCCGAACCCTAAACCTAACCCGAAACCTAAACCGAACCAAACCCTAACCCGAACCCTAACCCTAACCCGATCCCTAACCCTAACACTAACCCTAACGCGAAACCTAAACCTAACCCAAACCTTAACCCTAAACCTAACCCGAACCCTAACCAGAACCCTAACCCTAACCCTAACCCGAACCCTAACCCTAACCCGAAACCTAACCCTAACACTAACCCGAAACCTAACCCTAACCCTAACCCAAACCCTAACCGTAAACCGAACCCTAACCCTAACCCTAAACCTAACACTAAACCGAACCCTAACCCTAACCCTAACCCGAACACTAACCCGAAACCTAACCCGAAACCAACCCTAACCCTAACACGAACCCTAACCCGAATCCTAACCCTAACACTAACCGGAACCCTAACCCTAACCCTAACCCGAAACCTAACCCGAACCCTAACCCTAACCCTAACCCTCACCCGAACCCTAACCCTAACCCTAAACCGAACCCTAACCCTAACCCGAACACGAACCCTAACCCGAATCCTAACCCTAACCCTAATCCGAATCCTAAACCTAACCCTAACCCTAACCCTAACCCTAACCCGAACCCTAACCCTAACCCGAACCCGAACCCTAACCCTAACCCTTAACCTAACCCTAACCCTAACCCGAACCTTAACGCGAACCCTAACCCTAACCCGAACCCTAACCCTAACCCTAACCCGAACACTAACCCTAAACCGAACCCTAACCCTAACCCTAACCCTAACCCTAACTCTAAGCCGAACCCTAACCCTAACCCTAACCTAACCCTAATCCGAACCCTAACCCTAACCCTAACACTAACCTTAACCCTAAACCGAACCCTAACCCTAACCCTTACCCTAACCCTAACCCGAACCCGAACCCTAACACTAACCCCTAACCCGAACACTAACCCTAACCCGAACCATAAACCTAACCCGAACCCTAACCCTAACCCGAACCCTAACCTAACCCTAATCCGAACCCTAAACCTAACCCTAACCCTAACCCTAACACTAACCCCTAACCCTAACCCGAACCCTAACCCGAACCCTAACCCGAACCATAACCCTAACCCTAACCCGAAACCTAACCCTAACCATAACCCGAAACCTAACCCGAACCCTAACCCGAACCCTAACCCGAACCCTAACCCGAACCCTAACCCTAAAGCTAACCTGAACACTAACCCCTAACCCTAACCCGAACCTGAACCCTAACCCGAAACCTAACCCTAACCCGAACCCGAACCCTAACCCGAACCCTAACCCTAACCCGAAACCTAACCCTAACCCTAACCCTAACCCTAACCCGAACCCTAACCCTAACCCTAACCCTAACCCTAACCCTAACCCGAAACCTAACCCTAACTCGAACCCTAACTCTAACCCGAACACTAAACCGAACCTTAACCCGAAACCTAACCCTAACCCTAACCCGAACCGTAAACCTACCCTAACCCTAACCCGAACCCTAACCCTAACCCTAACCCTAACCCTAACCCTAACCCGAACCCTTACTCTAACGCGAACCCTAAACCGAACCCTAACCCAAACCCTAAACCTAACCCTAACCCGAACCGTAACCCTAACCCTAACCCTAACCCGAACCCTAACCCTAACCCTAACCCTAACCCGAACCCTAACCCTAAACCTAACCTGACCCCTAACACGAACCCTAAACCTAACCCTAACCCTAACCCTAACCCGAACCCTAACCCGAACCCTAACCTTAACCCTAACCCTAACCAGAACCCTAACCCGAACCATAACCCTAACCCTAAACCAAACCCTAACCCTAACCCGAACCCTAACCCTAACCCGAACCCTAACCCTAACCCGAACCCGAATCCTAACCCTAACCTGAAACCTAACCCGAACCCTAATCCTAACCCTAACCCTAAACCTAAACCTAACCCTAACCCAAACCCGAACCCTAACCCGAATCCTACCCCTAACCCTAATCTGAACCCTAACCCTAACCCTAAACCTAACCCTAACCCGAACCCGAACCCTAACCCTAAACCTAACCGGAACCCGAACCCTAAACCTAAACCGAACCCTAACCCTAACCCGAACCCTAACCCTACCCGAATCCTAACCCTAACCCTAACCCGAACCCGAACCCGAACCCTAACCCTAACGCGAAGCATAACCCTAACCCGAACCCTAACCTAACCCTAATCTGAACCCTAACCCTAACCCTAACCCTAACCCTAACACTAACCCCTAACCCTAACCCGAACCCTAACCCGAACGCTAACCCAAACCCTAACCCTAACCCTAACCCGAACCCTAACCATAACCATAACCCGAACCCTAACCCGAACCCTAACCCTAACCCTAACCCGAACCCTAACCCGAACCCTAACCCTAACCCTAACCTGAACACTAACCCCTAACCCTAACCCGAACCCGAAACCTAACCCGAACCCTAACCCTAACCCTAACCCGAACCCGAACCCTAACCCGAACCCTAACCCTAACCGGAACCCTAACCCTAACCCTAACCCTAACCCTAACCCGAACCCTAACCCTAACCCTAACCCTAACCCTAACCCTAACCCGAACCCTAACCCTAACTCGAACCCTAACTCTAAACCGAACACTAAACCGAACCTTATCCCGAACCCTAACCCTAACCCTAACCCGAACCGTAACCCTACCCTAACCCTAACCCGAACCCTAACCCTAACCCTAACCCTAACCCTAACCCGAACCCTAACTCTAACGCGAACCCTAAACCGAAACCTAACCCGAACCCTAAACCTAAACCTAACCCGAACCGTAACCCTAACCCTAACCCTAACCCGAACCCTAACCCTAACGCTAATCCTAACCCGAACCCTAACCCTAACCCTAACCCGACCCCTAACCCGAACACTAACACGAACCCTAAACCTAACCCTAACCCTAAACCGAACCCTAACCCTAACCCTAACCCGACCCCTAACCCGAACCCTAACACGAAGCCTAAACCTAACCCTAACCCTAACCCTAACCCAAACCCTAACCCTAACCCTAACCCGAACCCTAACCCTAACCAGAACCCTAACCCTAACCCTAACCCGAACCCTAACCCTAACCCGAACCCGAACCCTAACCCTAAACCTGAAACCTAACCCGAACCCTAATCCTAACCCTAACCCTAAACCTAACCCTAACCCTAACCCAAACCCGAACCCTAACCCGAACCCTACCCCTAACCCTAATCCGAACCCTAACCCTATCCCT
>JAVLSZ010000089.1:917500-935000 GCA_032313775.1 Urocyon cinereoargenteus
AACCCTAACCCTAACCCTTAACCTAACCCTAAACCTAACCCGAACCTTAACGCGAACCCTAACCCTAACCCGAACCCTAACCCTAACCCTAACCCGAACAATAACCCTAAACCGAACCCTAACCCTAACCCTAACCCTAACCCTAACTCTAACCCGAACCCTAACCCTAACCCTAACCTAACCCTAATCCGAACCCTAACCCTAACCCTAACACTAACCTTAACCCTAAACCGAACCCTAACCCTAACACTTACCCTAACCCTAACCCGAACCCGAACCCTAACACTAACCCCTAACCCGAACACTAACCCTAACCCGAACCCTAAACCTAACCCGAACCCTAACCCTAACCCGAACCCTAACCCTAACCCGAAACCTAACCCTAACCCTAACCCTAACCCGAACCCTAACCCTAACCCTAACCCTAACCCTAACCCTAACCCGAAACCTAACCCTAACTCGAACCCTAACTCTAACCCGAACACTAAACCGAAACTTAACCCGAAACCTAACCCTAACCCTAACCCGAACCGTAAACCTACCCTAACCCTAACCCGAACCCTAACCCTAACCCTAACCCTAACCCTAACCCTAACCCGAACCCTTACTCTAACGCGAACTCTAAATCGAACCCTAACCCGAACCCTAACCCTAACCCTAACCCGAACCGTAACCCTAACCCTAACCCGAACCCTAACCCTAACCCTAACCCTAACCCGAACCCTAACCCTAAACCTAACCCGACCCCTAACACGAACCCTAAACCTAACCCTAACCCTAACCCTAACCCGAACCCTAACCCGAACCCTAACCTTAACCCTAACCCTACCCGAACCCTAACCCGAACCCTAACCCTAAACCTAAACCAAACCCTAACCCTAACCCGAACCCTAACCCTAACCCGAACCCGAACCCTAACCCTAACCTGAAACCTAACCCGAACCCTAATCCTAACCCTAACCCTAAACCTAACCCTAACCCTAACCCAAACCCGAACCCTAACCCGAACCCTACCCCTAACCCTAATCTGAACCCTAACCCTAACCCTAAACCTAACCCTAACCCGAACCCGAACCCTAACCCTAAACCTAACCGGAACCCGAACCCTAAACCTAAAACGAACCCTAACCCTAACCCGAACCCTAACCCTACCCGAAACCTAACCCTAACCCTAACCCGACCCGAACCCGAACCCTAACCCTAACCCTAACCCGAACACTAACCCGAACCCTAACCCGAACCCGATCAATAACCCGAAACCGAGCCCTAACCCTAGCCCTAACTCTAACTCAAACCCTAAACCGAACCCTAACTCGAACCCTAAACCTAACCCGAAACCGAACCCGAACCCTAAACCTAACCCTAACACGAAACCGAACCCTAACCCTAAACCTAACCCGAACCCTAACCCTAACCCGAACCCTAACCCTAAGCCTAACCCCGAACCCGGACCCTAACCCTAAACCTAAACCTAACCCGAACCCTAACCCGAACCCTAACCCGAACCCCAACCCTAACCCTAACCCGAACCCGAACCCGAAACCTAACCCTAACCCGAACCCTAAACCTAACCCTAACCCGACCCCTAACCCGAACCCTAACACGAACCCTAACCCTAACCCTAACCCTAACCCTACCCGAACCCTATCCCTAAACCTAACTCGAACCCTAACCCAAACCCGAACCCTAACCCTAACCCTAACCCAAACCCTAACCCTAACTCGTACCCGAACCCTAACCCTAACCCGAAACCTAAACCGAACCAAACCCTAACCCGAACCCTAACCCTAACCCGATCCCTAACCCTAACACTAACCCTAACACGAAACCTAAACCTAACCCAAACCTTAACCCTAAACCTAACCCGAACCCTAACCAGAACCCTAACCCTAACCCTAACCCGAACCCTAACCCTAACCCGAAACCTAACCCTAACCCTAACCCTAACCCTAACCCTAACCCTAACCCGAACCCTAACCGTAAACCGAACCCTAACCCTAACCCTAAACCTAACACTAAACCGAACCCTAACCCTAACCCTAACCCGAACCCTAACCCGAAACCTAACCCGAAAACAACCCTAACCCTAACTCGAACCCTAACCCGAATCCTAACCCTAACACTAACCGGAACCCTAACCCTAACCCTAACCCGAAACCTAACCCGAACCCTAACCCTAACCCTAACCCTCACCCGAACCCTAACCCTAACCCTAAACCGAACCCTAACCCTAACCCGAACACGAACCCTAACCCGAATCCTAACCCTAAACCTAATCCGAATCCTAAACCTAACCCTAACCCTAACCCTAACCCTAACCCGAATCCTAACCCTAACCCGAACCCGAACCCTAACCCTAACCCTTAACCTAACCCTAACCCTAATCCGAACCTTAACGCGAACCCTAACCCTAACCCGAACCCTAACCCTAACCCTAACCCGAACACTAACCCTAAACCGAACCCTAACCCTAACCCTAACCCTAACCCTAACTCTAACCCGAACCCTAACCCTAACCCTAAACTAACCCTAATCCGAACCCTAACCCTAACCCTAACACTAACCTTAACCCTAAACCGAACCCTAACCCTAACCCTTAACCTAACCCTAACCCGAACCCGAACCCTAACACTAACCCCTAACCCGAACACTAAACCTAACCCGAACCCTAAACCTAACCCGAACCCTAACCCTAACCCGAACCCTAACCTAACCCTAATCCGAACCCTAACCCTAACCCTAACCCTAACCCTAACACTAACCCCTAACCCTAACCCGAACCCTAAACCGAACCCTAACCCGAACCCTAACCCTAACCCTAACCCGAAACCTAACCCTAACCTTAACCCGAACCCTAACCCGAACCCTAACCCTAACCCTAACCCGAACCCTAACCCGAACCCTAACCCTAACCCTAACCTGAACACTAACCCCTAACCCTAACCCGAACCCGAACCCTAACCCGAAACCTAACCCTAACCCGAACCCGAACCCTAACCCGAACCCTAACCCTAACCCGAAACCTAAACCTAACCCTAACCCTAACCCTATCCCGAACCCTAAACCTAACCCTAACCCTAACCCTAACCATAACCCGAAACCTAACCCTAAATCGAACCCTAACTCTAACCCGAACACTAAACCGAACCTTAACCCGAAACCTAACCCTAACCATAACCCGAACCGTAAACCTACCCTAATCCTAACCCGAACACTAACCCTAACCCTAACCCTAACCCGAACCCTTACTCTAACGCGAAACCTAAACCGAACCCTAACCCGAACCCTAAACCTAACCCTAACCCGAACCGTAACCCTAACCCTAACCCTAACCCGAACCCTAACCCTAACCCTAACCCTAACCCGAACACTAACCCTAACCCTAACCCGACCCCTAACCCGAACCCTAACACGAACCCTAAACCTAACCCTAACCCTAAACCGAACCCTAACACTAACCCTAACCCGACCCCTAACCCGAACCCTAACACGAAGCCTAAACCTAACCCTAACCCTAACCCTAACCCAAACCCTAACCCTAACCCTAACCCGAACCCTAACCCTAACCCGAACACTAACTCTAACCCTAACCCGAACCCTAACCCTAACCCGAACCCGAACCCTAACCCTAACCTGAAACCTAACCCGAACCCTAATCCTAACCCTAACCCTAAACCTAAACCTAACCCTAACCCAAACCCGAACCCTAACCCGAACCCTACCCCTAACCCTAATCCGAACCCTAACCCTATCCCTAAATCTAACCCTAACCCGAACCCGAACCCTAACCCTAACCCTAACCGGAACCCGAACCCTAAACCTAAACCGAACCCTAACCCTAACCCGAACCCTAACCCTACCCGAAACCTAAACCTAACCCGAACCCGAACCCGAAACCTAACCCTAACCCTAACCCGAACCCTAACCCTAACCCGAACTCTAACCCGATCCCGATCAATAACCCGAACCCGAACCCTAACCCTAACCCTAACTCTAACCCAAACCCTAAACTGAACCCTAACTCGAACCCTAAACCTAACCCGAAACCGAAACCGAACCCTAAACTTAACCCTAACACGAACCGGAACCCTAACCCTAAACCTAACCCGAACCCTAACCCTAACCCGAACCCTAACCCTAACCCTAACCCCGAACCCGGACCCTAACCCTAAACCTAAACCTAACCCGAACCCTAACCCGAACCCTAACCCAAACCCCAACCCTAACCCTAACCCGAACCCGAACCCTAACCCTAACCCGAACCCTAACCCTTACTTGACCCTAACCATAACCCTAACCCTAACCCGAACCCTAACCCTAACCCTAAACCGACCCCTAACCCGAACCGTAACACGAACCCTAACCCTAACCTTAACCCTAACCCTAAACCGAAACCTAACCCTAAACCTAACCCGAACCCTAACCCTAACCCGAACCCTAACCCTAAACCTAATCCGAACCCTAACCCTAACTCGAACCCGAACCCTAACCCTAACCTGAAACCTAAACCGAACCCAACCCTAACCCGAACCCTAACCCTAACCCGATCCCTAACCCTAACACTAACCCTAACGCGAAACCTAAACCTAACCCAAACCTTAACCCTAAACCTAACCCGAACCCTAACCAGAACCCTAACCAGAACCCTAACCTGAACCCTAACCCTAACCCAAAACCTAACCCTAACCCTAACCCGAAACCTAACCCTAACCCTAACCCGAACCCTAACCGTACACCGAACCCTAACCCTAACCCTAAACCTAACCATAAACCGAACCCTAACCCTAACCCTAACCCTAACCCGAACCCTAAACCGAAACCTAACCCTAACCAAACCTGAACACTAACCCCTATACCTAACCCGAACCCTAACCCTAGCCGAACCCTAACCTTAACCCTAACCCGAACCATAAGCCTAACCCGAACCTTAACCCTAACCCGAACCCTAACCCGAACCCTAAACCGAACCCTAACCCTAACCCTAACCCGAACCCTAACCCTAACCCGAACACTAACCCTAACCCTAACTCGAAACCTAACCCGAAACCTAACCCTAACCCTAACGCGAACCCTAACCCTAACCCTAACCCGAACCCTAACCCGAACCCTAACACTAACCCTAACCCTCACCCGAACCCTAACCCTAACCCTAAACCGAACCCTAACCCTAACCCTAACCTGAACACGAACCCTATCCCGAACCCTAACCCTAACCCTAATCCGAATCCTAACCCTAACCCTAACCCTAAACCTAACCCTAACCTGACCCGAACCCTAACCCTAACCCTAACCCTAACCCTAACCCGAACCTTAACCCGAACCCTAACCCTCATCCTAAGCCTAAACCTAACCCTAACCCTAACCCGAACCTTAAACCGAACCCTAACCCGAACCCGAACCCTAACCCTAACCCTAACCCTAATCCGAACACTAAGACTAACCCGAACCCTCACCCTAACCCTAACCCTAACCCTAACCCTAAACCGAACTCGAACCCTAACCCGAACCCTAACCCTAACCCTCACCGAACCCTAACCCTAACCCTAACCCGAACCCGATCCCTAACCCTAACCCTAACCCTAACCTGAACCCTAACCCTAACCCGAACCCGAAACCTAACCATAACCCTAACACTAACCCTAACCCTAACCCTAACCCCAAACCTAACCCTAACACTAACCCTAACCCTAAAGCGAACCCTAACCCTAACCCTAACCTTAACCCTAACCCGAACCCGAACCCTAACACTAACCCCTAACCCGAACACTAACCCTAACACGAACCCTAACCCTAACCCGAACCCTAACCCTAACCCGAACCCTAACCTAACCCTAATCTGAACCCTAACCCTAAACCTAACCCTAACATTAACACCTAACCCTAACCCGAACCCTAACTCGAACCCTAACCCGAACCGTAAACCTAATCCTAACCCGAACCCTAACACTAACCATAACCCGAACTCTAACCCGAACCCTAAACCCAACCCTAACCTGAACACTAACCCCTAACCCTAACCCGAACTCGAACCCTAAACCGAACCCTAACCTTAACCCTAAACCGAACCCGAACCCTAACCCTAACCCTAACCCGAAACCTAACCCTAACCCTAACCCTAACCCGAACCCTAACTCTAACCCGAACCCTAAACCGAACCCTAACCCGAACCCTAACCCTAACCCTAACCGGAACCGTAACCCTAACCCGAACCCTAATCCTAACACTAACCCTAACCCTAACCCGAACCCTAAACCGAACCCTAACCCGAACCCTAACCCTAACCCTAACCCGAACCCTAACCTTAACCCTAACCCGAACCCTAACCCGTACCCTAACCCGAACACTAACCCTAACCCTAACCCGAACCCTAACCCGAACACTAACCCTAACACTAACCCTAACCCTAACCCTAACCCGAACTCTAAACCTAACCCTAACCGGAACCCTAACCCTAACACTAACCCGAACCCGAACCCTAACCCTTTACCCGAACCCTAACCCTAACCCGAACCCTAACCGTAAACCTAACCCCGAACCCGAACCCTAACCCTAAACCTTACCCGAAACCCAACCCTAACCCTAACCCGAAACCGACCCTAACCCTAACCCTAACCCGAACCCTAACCCTAACCTGAACCCTAACCCTAACCCTAACCCTAACCCTAACCCTAACCCGAACCCTAACCCTAACCGGACCCCGAACCCGAACCCTAACACGAACCCTAAACCTAACCCTAACCCTAACCCTAACCCGAACCCTAACCATAACCCTAACCTGAACACTAACACCTAACCCTAACCCGAACCGGAACCATAACCCGAACCCAAACCCTATCCCTAACCCGAACCCTAACCTAACCCTAATTCGAAACCTAACCCTAACCCTAAACCTAACCCTACCTCTAACCCTAACCCTAACCCTAACCCTAACCCCAAACCTAACCCTACACTAACCCTAACCCTAAACCGAAACCTAACCCTAACCCTAACCCTAACCCGAACCCGAACCCTAACACTAACTCCTAACCCTAACCCTAACCCTAACACTAACCCCTAACCCTAACCCGAACCCTAAACCGAACCCTAAACCGAACCCTAACCCTAACCCTAAACCGAACCCTAACCCTAACCCTAACCCTAAACCTAACCCGAACCCTAACACTAACCCTAACCCAAACCCGAACCCTAACCCTAACCCTAACCCTAACCCTAACCCTAACCCGAACCCTAACTCTAACCCGAACCCTAAACAGAACCCTGACCTGAACCCTAACCCTAACCCTAACCCTAACCCGAACCGTAACCCTAACCCGAACCCTAACCCTAACCCTAACCCTAACCCTAACCCGAACCCTAACCCGAACCCTAACCCGAACCCTTACCCTAACTCTAACCCGAACCCTAACCCTAATCCTAACCCGAACCCTAACCTGAACCCTAACCCTAATCCTAACCCGACCCTAACCCTAACTCTAACCCGAACCCTAACCCTAAACCTAACCCTAACCCTAACCCGAACCCTAAACCTAACCCTAACCGGAACCCTAACCGTAACCCTAACCCGAACCCGAACCCTAACCCTTTACCCGAATCCTAACACTAACTCGAAACCTAACCCGAACCCTAACCCTAACCCTAACCCGAACCCTAACCCTAAACCTAACCCGACCCCTAACCCGAACCCTAACCCGAACCCTAACCCTAACCCTAACCCGAATCGTAACTCGAACCCTAACCCGAACCCTAAACCTAATCCTAACCCGAACCCTAACCCTAACCATAACCCGAACCCTAACCCGAACCCTAACCCTAACCCTAACCCGAACCCTCACCCGAAACCTAACCCTAACCCTAACCTGAACACTAACCCCTAACCCTAACCCGAACTCGAACCATGACCCGAACCCTAACCCTAACCGGAACCCGAACCCGAACCCTAACCCTAACCCTAACCCTAACCCGAACCCTAACCCTAACCCTAACCCTAACCCTAAACCGAACCCTAACCCTAACCCTAACCCTAAACCTAACCCTAACCCGAACACTAACTCTAACCCGAACCCTAAACCGAACCCTAACCTGAACCCTGACCCTAACCCTAAACCTAACCCGAACCGTAACCCTAACCCTAACCCTAACCCTAACCTAACCCTAACGCAAACACTAAACCTAACCCTAACCGGAACCCTAACCCTAACACTAACCCGAACCCGAACCCTAACCCTTTCTGAATCCTAACCCTAACCCGAACCCTAACCCGAACCCTAACCCTAAACCTAACCCCGAACCCGAACCCTAACCCTAACCCTAACCCTAACCCGAAAACTAACCCGAACCCTAACCCGAACCCCAACCCTAACCCTAACCCGAACCCGAAACTAAACCTAACCCTTACCCGAACCCTAACCCTAACACGAACCCTAACACTAACCCTAACCCTAACCCGAACCCTAACCCTAACCTGACCCCGAACCCGAACCCTAACCCTAACCCTAAACCTAACCCTAACCCTAACCCGAACCCTAACCCTAACCCTAACCCTAACCCTAACCCTAAACCTAACCCTAAAACTAACCCTAACCCGAACCCTAACCCTAACCCTAACCCGAATCCTAAACCTAACCCTAACCCTAACCCTAACCCGAACCCTAAACCTAACCCGAACCCTAGCACTAACCCTAACCCGAAACCTAACCGTAACCCGAACCCTAACCCTAACCCTAACCCTAACCCTAACCCTAACCCTAACCTTAATCCTAACCCGAACCCTAACCCGAACCCTAACCCGAACCCTAACCCTAACCCTAACCTGAACACTACCACCTAACCCTAACCCGAACCCGAACCCTAACCCGAACCCTAACCCGAACCCTAACCCTAACCCTAACCCGAACCCTAACCTTAACCCTAACCCGAACCCTAACCCGAACCCTAACCCGAACACTAACCCTAACCCTAACCCGAACCCTAACCCGAACACTAACCCTAACACTAACCCTAAACCTAACCCTAACCCGAACTCTAAACCTAACCCTAACCGGAACCCTAACCCTAACACTAACCCGAACCCGAACCCTAACCCTTTACCCGAACCCTAACCCTAACCCGAACCCTAACCGTAAACCTAACCCCGAACCCGAACCCTAACCCTAAACCTTACCCGAACCCCAACCCTAACCCTAACCCGAAACCGACCCTAACCCTAACCCTAACCCGAACCCTAACCCTAACCTGAACCCTAACCCTAACCCTAACCCTAACCCTAACCCTAACCCGAACCCTAACCCTAACCGGACCCCGAACCCGAACCCTAACACGAACCCTAAACCTAACCCTAACCCTAACCCTAACCCGAACCCTAACCCTAACCCTAACCCGAACCCTAAACCGAACCCTAACCCTAACCCTAACCTGAACACTAACACCTAACCCTAACCCGAACCGGAACCATAACCCGAACCCTAACCCTAAACCTAAACCGAACCCTAACCCTAACCCTAACCCTAACCCGAACCCTAACCCTAACCCTACCTCTAACCCTACACCTAACCCTAACCCGAAACCTAACCCTAACCCAAACCCTAACCCGAACCCTAACCCGAACCCTAACCCTAACCCTAACCTAACCCTAATCCGATACCTAACCCTAACCCGTAACCCTAACCGTAAACATAACCCTAACCCCAACCCTAACCCTAACACTAACCTTAACCCTAACCTGAACCCTAACCCGAACCCTAACCCTAACCCTAACCCTAACCCAAACCCGAACACTAACCCTAACCCCTAACCTGAACCCTAACCCTACCCGAACCCTAACCCTAACCCAAACCCTATCCCTAACCCGAACCCTAACCTAACCCTAATTCGAAACCTAACCCTAACCCTAAACCTAACCCTACCTCTAACCCTAACCCTAACCCTAACCCTAACCCCAAACCTAACCCTACACTAACCCTAACCCTAAACCGAAACCTAACCCTAACCCTAACCCTAACCCGAACCCGAACCCTAACACTAACTCCTAACCCGAACCCTAACCCTAACCCGAACCCAACCCTAACCCGAACCCTAACCCTAACCCGAACCCTAACCTAACCCTAATCCGAACCCTAACCCTAACCCTAACCCTAACCCTAACACTAACACCTAACCCTAACCCGAACCCTAACCCGAACCCTAACCCGAACCCTAACCCTAACCCTAAACCGAACCCTAACCCTAACCCTAACCCTAAACCTAACCCGAACCCTAACACTAACCCTAACCCGAACCCGAACCCTAACCCTAACCCTAACCCTAACCCTAACCCTAACCCGAACCCTAACTCTAACCCGAACCCTAAACCGAACCCTGACCTGAACCCTAACCCTAACCCTAACCCTAACCCGAACCGTAACCCTAACCCGAACCCTAACCCTAACCCTAACCCTAACCCTAACCCGAACGCTAACCCGAACCCTAACCCGAACCCTTACCCTAACTCTAACCCGAACCCTAACCCTAATCCTAACCCGAACCCTAACCTGAACCCTAACCCTAATCCTAACCCGACCCTAACCCTAACTCTAACCCGAACCCTAACCCTAAACCTAACCCTAACCCTAACCCGAACCCTAAACCTAACCCTAACCGGAACCCTAACCGTAACCCTAACCCGAACCCGAACTCTAACCCTTTACCCGAATCCTAACACTAACTCGAAACCTAACCCGAACCCTAACCCTAACCCTAACCCGAACCCTAACCCTAAACCTAACCCGACCCCTAACCCGAACCCTAACCCGAACCCTAACCCTAACCCTAACACGAACCGTAACTCGAACCCTATCCCGAACCCTAAACCTAATCCTAACCCGAACCCTAACCCTAACCATAACACGAACCCTAACCCGAACCCTAACCCTAACCCTAACCCGAACCCTCACCAGAAACCTAACCCTAACCCTAACCTGAACACTAAACCCCTAACCCTAACCCGAACTCGAACCATGACCCGAACCCTAACCCTAACCGGAACCCGAACCCGAACCCTAACCCTAACCCTAACCCTAACCCGAACACTAACCCTAACCCTAACCCTAACCCTAAACCGAACCCTAACACTAACCCTAACCCTAACCCTAACCCTAACCCGAACACTAACTCTAACCCGAACCCTAAACCGAACCCTAACCCGAACCCTGACCCTAACCCTAAACCTAACCCGAACCGTAACCCTAACCCTAACCCTAACCCTAACCTAACCCTAACGCAAACACTAAACCTAACCCTAACCGGAACCCTAACCCTAACACTAACCCGAACCCGAACCCTAACCCTTTCCCGAATCCTAACCCTAACGCGAACCCTAACCCGAACCCTAACCCTAAACCTAACCCCGAACCCGAACCCTAACCCTAACCCTAACCTGAACCCGAAACTAAACCTAACCCTTACCCGAACCCTAACCCTAACACGAACCCTAACACTAACCCTAACCCTAACCCGAACCCTAACCCTAACCTGACCCCGAACCCGAACCCTAACCCTAACCCTAAACCTAACCCTAACCCTAACCCGAACCCTAACCCTAACCCTCACCCTAACCCTAACCCTAAACCTAACCCTAAAACTAACCCTAACCCGAACCCTAACCCTAACCCTAACCCGAATCCTAAACCTAACCCTAACCCTAACCCTAACCCGAACCCTAAACCTAACCCGAACCCTAGCACTAACCCTAACCCAAAACCTAACCGTAACCCGAACCCTAACCCTAACCCTAACCCTAACCCTAACCCTAACCCGAACCCTAAACCTAACCCTAACCCGAAACCTAACCCGAACCCTAACCCTAACCCTAACCTGAACACTACCACCTCAACCCTAACCTAACCTAACCCGAACCCGAACCCTACCGAACCCTAACCCTAACCCGAACCCGAACCCTAACCCTAACCCTAACCCTAACCCGAACCCTAACCCTAACCCTACCTCTAACCCTACACCTAACCCTAACCCGAACCCTAACCCTAACCCGAACCCTAACCCGAACCCTAACCCGAACCCTAACCCTAACCCTAACCTAACCCTAATCCGATACCTAACCCTAACCCTAACCCTGAACCTAACCCTAACCCCAACCCGAACCCAAACACTAACCCTAACCCTAACCCGAACCCTAACCCAAACCCTAACCCGAACCAGAACCCTAACCCTAACCCCTAACCCGAACCCTAACCCTAACCCGACCCTAACCCTAACCCAAACCCTAACCCTAACCCGAACCCTAACCCTAACCCTAATCCGAACCTAACCCTAACCCTAACCCTAACCCTACCTCTAACCCTAAACCTAACCCCTAACCCTAACCCCCAAACCTAACCCTAACACTAACCCTAACCCTAAACCGAACCCTAACACTAACCCTAACCCTAACCCGAACTCGAAACCGAACCCTATCCCTAAACTTAACCCGAACCCTAACCCTAACCCGAAACCTAACTCGAACCCAAACCTAACCCGAACCCTAACCCTAACCCGAACCCTAACCTAACCCTAACCCTAACCCGAAACCTAAACCTAACTCGTACCCTAACCCTAAACCTAACCTAACCCTAATCCGAACCCTAACCCTAACCCTAACCCTAACCCTAACCCTAAACCTAACACCAAACCTAACCCTAACACTAACCCTAACCCTAACCCGAACCCTAACCCTAACCCTAACCCTAACCCTAAACCAAACCCGAACCCTAACACTAAACCCTGACCCGAACCCTAACCTTAACCCGAACCCTAACCCTAAACAAAACACTAACCCTAACCCGAACACTAACCTAACTCTAATCCGAAACCTAACCCTAACACTAACCCTAACCCTAACCCTAAAACTAACCCCTAACCCTAACCCTAACCCCAACCCTAACCCTAACACTAACCCTAACCCTAACCCGAACACTAAACCTAACCCTAACCCTAACCCTAACCCTAACCCGAACACGAACCCTAACCCTAACCCTAACCCGAACCCTAACCCTAACCCTAACACTAACCCTAACCCTAACGCGAACCCTAACCCTAACCCCTAACCCTAACCCTAACCCTAACCCGAAACCGAAACCTAACCCTAAACGTAACCCCTAACCCTAACCCGAACCCTAACCCTAATCCGAACCCTAACCCTAACCCTAAACCTAACCCTAACCCGAACCCGAACCCTAACCCGAACCGTACCCCTAACCCTAATCCGAACCCTAAACCTAACCCTAAACCTAAACCTAACCCGAACCCGAACCCTAACCCTAACCCTAACCCGAACTAGAACCCTAACCCTACCCGAACCCTAACCCTAACCCGAACCCTAACCCTACCCGAAACCTAACCCTAACCCGAACACTAACCCGAACTCTAACCCTAACCCGAACCCTAACCCTAACCCGAACCCTAACCAAAACCCGAACCCTAACCCGAACCCGAACCCTAAACATAACCCGAACCCGAACCCTAACCCTAACCTGAACCCTAACCATAAACCTAACCCGAACACTAAATCTAACCCTAACCCGAACCCTAACCCTAACCCGAACCCTAACCCTAACCCTAACCCGAATCCTAACCCTCATCCTAACCCGAACCCTAACCCGAACCCTAAACCTAACCCTAACCCTAACCCAAACCATAACCCTAACCCAAACCCTAACCCTAACCCTAACCCGAACCCGAACCCTAAAACTAACCCTAACCCTAACCCGAAACCGACCCTAACCCTAACCCGAACCCTAACCCTAACCCTAACCCTAACCCTAACCCGAACGCTAACCCTAACCCTAAACCTAACCCTAACCCTAATCCGAACCCTAACGCTAACCTGAACCCTAACCCTAACCATAACCCTAACCCTAACCCTAACCCCTAACCCTAAACCTAACCCTAACCCTAACCCTAAAACCTAACCCTAACGCTAACCCTAACCCTAGCCCTAATGCGAAATCTAACCCTAACCCTAACCCGAACCCTAAACCTAACCCGAACCCTAACCCTAACCCTAACCCTAACCCCAACCCTAACCCTAACCCTAACACTAACCCTAACCCTAACCCGAACCCTAACCCTAACCCTAATCCTAACCCTAAACCAAACCCGAACCCTAACCTTAACCCCTAACCCGAACCTTAACCCTAACACAAACCCTAACCCTAACCCAAACCCTAACCCTAACCCGAACCCTAACCTAACCCTAATCCGAAACCTAACCCTAAACCTAACCCTAACCCTACCTCTAACCCTAACCCTAACTCTAACCCTAACCCTAAACCTAACCCCAAACCTAACCCTAACACTAACCCTAACCCTAACCCGAACCCTAACCCTAACCCTAACCCTAACCCTAAACCAAACCCGAACCCTAACACTAATCCCTGACCCGAACCCTAACCTTAACCCGAACCCTAACCCTAAACAAAACACTAACCCTAACCCGAACACTAACCTAACTCTAATCCGAAACCTAACCCTAACACTAACCCTAACCCTAACCCTAAAACTAACCCCTAACCCTAACCCTAACCCCAACCCTAACCCTAACACTAACCCTAACCCTAACCCGAACACTAAACCTAACCCTAACCCTAACCCTAACCCTAACCCGAACACGAACCCTAACCCTAACCCTAACCCGAACCCTAACCCTAACCCTAACACTAACCCTAACCCTAACGCGAACCCTAACCCTAACCCCTAACCCTAACCCTAACCCTAACCCGAAACCGAAACCTAACCCTAAACATAACCCCTAACCCTAACCCGAACCCTAACCCTAATCCGAACCCTAACCCTAACCCTAAACCTAACCCTAACCCGAACCCGAACCCTAACCCGAACCGTACCCCTAACCCTAATCCGAACCCTAACCCTAACCCTAAACCTAAACCTAACCCGAACCCGAACCCTAACCCTAACCCTAACCCGAACTAGAACCCTAACCCTACCCGAACCCTAACCCTAACCCGAACCCTAACCCTACCCGAAACCTAACCCTAACCCGAACCCTAACCCGAACTCTAACCCTAACCCGAACCCTAACCCTAACCCGAACCCTAACCAAAACCCGAACCCTAACCCAAACCCGAACCCTAAACATAACCCGAACCCGAACCCTAACCATAACCTGAACCCTAACCCTAAACCTAACCCGAACACTAAATCTAACCCTAACCCGAACCCTAACCCTACCCGAACCCTAACCCTAACCCTAACCCGAATCCTAACCCTCATCCTAACCCGAACCCTAACCCGAACCCTAAACCTAACCCTAACCCTAACCCAAACCATAACCCTAACCCTAACCCTAACCCTAACCCTAACCCGAACCCGAACCCTAACCCTAACCCTAACCCTAACCCGAAACCGACCCTAACCCTAACCCGAACCCTAACCCTAACCCTAACCCTAACCCTAACCCGAACGCTAACCCTTACCCTAAACCTAACCCTAACCCTAATCCGAACCCTAACGCTAACCTGAACCCTAACCCTAACCATAACTCTAACCCTAACCCTAACCCCTAACCCTAAACCTAACCCTAACCCTAACCCTAAAACCTAACCCTAACGCTAACACTAACCCTAACCCTAACGCGAAATCTAACCCTAACCCTAACCCGAACCCTAACCGTAACCCGAACCCTAACCCTAACCCTAACCCTAACCCTAATCCCAACCCTAACCCTAACACTAACCCTAACCCTAACCCGAACCCTAACCCTAACCCTAACCCTAACCCAAACCCGAACCCTAACCTTAACCCCTAACCCGAACCCTAACCCTAACCCAAACCCTAACCCTAACCCAAACCCTAACCCTAACCCGAACCCTAACCTAACCCTAATCCGAAACCTAACCCTAAACCTAACCCTAACCCTACCTCTAACCCTAACCCTAACCCTAACCCTACACCCAAACCTAACCCTAACACTAACCCTAACCCTAAACCGAACCCTAACCATAACCCTAACCGTAACCCGAACCCGAACCCGAACCTTAACCCTAACCATAACACGAACCCTAACCCTAACCCGAAACCTAACCCGAACCCAACCCTAACCCGAACCCTAACCCTAACCCGAACCCTAAACCTAACCCTAACCCTAAGCCGAAACCTAAACCTAACCCGAACCCTAACCCTAAACCTAACCCGAACCCTAACCCGAACCCTAACCCTAAACCTAACCCGAACCCTAGCCCTAACCCTAACCCGGACCCTAACCGTAACCCGAACCCTAACCCTAACCCTAACCCTAACCCTAACCCTAACCCGAACCCTAACCCTAACCCTTTCCCGAGCCCTAATCCGAACCCTAACCCTAACCCTAACCTGAACACTAACCCCTAACCCTAACCCGAACCCGAACACTAACGCGAACCCTAACCCGAACCCTAACCCTAACCCTAACCTAACACTAATCCGAAACCTAAACCTAACCCTAACCCAAACCCTAACCCTAAACCTGACCCCAACACTAACCGTAACACTAACCGTAACCCTAACCCGAACCCTAACCCTAACCCTAAACCTAACCCTAAACCAAACCCGAACCCTAACACTAACCCCTGACCCGAAACCTAACCCTAACCCGAACCCTAACCCTAACCAAAACCCTAATACTAACCCGAACCCTAACCTAACTCTAATCCGAAACCTAACCCTAACCCTAACCCTAACCCTAACCCTAACACTAATCCCTAACCCTAACCCTAACCCTAACCCCAACCCTAACCCTAACACTAACCCTAACCCTAACCCGAACCCTAAACCTAACCCTAACCCTAACCCGAACCCGAACCCGAACCCGAACCCTAACCCTAACCCTAACCCGAACCCTAACCCTAACCCTAACCCTAACCCTAACGCGAACCCTAACCCTAACCCTAACCCCTAACCCTAACCCTAACCCTAACCCGAAACCGAAACCTAACGCTATACCTAACCCCTAACCCGAACCCGAACCCTAAACCTAACCCGAACCCTAACCCTAACCCTAAACCTAACCCTAAACCGAACCCGAACCCTAACCCGAACCGTACCCCTAACCCTAACCGAACCCTAACCCTAACCCTAACCACAACTAGAACCCTAACCCTAACCCGAACCCTAACCCTAACCAGAACCCTAACCCTACCCGAAACCTAAGCCTAACCCGAACCCTAACCCGAACCCTAACACTAACCCGAACCCTAACCCTAACACGAACCCTAACACTAACCCTAACCCGAACCCTAACCCTAACCCTAACCCGAAACCTAACCCTAACCCGAACCCTAACCCTAACCCGAACCCGAACCCAAACCCTAAC
Organism: Urocyon cinereoargenteus; assembly: GCA_032313775.1. NCBI lineage: Eukaryota > Metazoa > Chordata > Mammalia > Carnivora > Canidae > Urocyon > Urocyon cinereoargenteus. The sequence goes on from JAVLSZ010000089.1 coordinate 934,836, forward strand.
CATAACCAGAACCCTAACCCTAAACCTAACCCTAACCCGAACCCTAACCAAAACCCGAACCCTAACCCGAACCCGAACCCTAACCATAACCCGAACCCGAACACTAACCCTAACCTGAACCCTAACCCTAACCCTAACCCGAACCCTAAATCTAACCCTAACCCG
>JAVLSZ010000089.1:937500-940000 GCA_032313775.1 Urocyon cinereoargenteus
CCTAACCCTAACCCTAACCCGAACTAGAACCCTAACCCTACCCGAACCCTAACCCTAACCTGAACCCTAAACCTACCCGAAACCTAACCCTAACCCGAACCCTAACCCGAACTCTAACCCTAACCCGAACCCTAACCCTAACCCGAACCCTAACCCTAACCCTAACCCGAACCCTAACCCTAACCCTAACCCGAAACCTAACCCGAACCCGAACCCTAACCCTAACCCGAACCCGAACCCAAACCCTAACCATAACCCGAACCCTAACCCTAAACCTAACCCTAACCCGAACCCTAACCAAAACCCGAACCCTAACCCGAACCCGAACCCTAAACATAACCCGAACCCGAACCCTAACCCTAAACTGAACCCTAACCCTAACCCTAACCCGAACACTAAATCTAACCCTAACCCGAACCCTAACCCTAACCCGAACCCTAACCCTAACCCTAACCCGAATCCTAACCCTCACCCTAACACGAACCGTAACCCGAACCCTAAACCTAACCCTAACCCTAACCCTAACCCAAACCCTAACCCTAACCCTAACCCGAACCCTAACCCTAACCCGAACCCGAACCCTAACCCTAACCCTATCCCTAACCCGAAACCGACCCTAACCCTAACCCGAACCCTAACCCTAACCCTAACCCTAACCCGAACGCTAACCCTAACCCTAAACCTAACCCTAACCCTAATCCGAACCCTAACGCTAACCTGAACCCTAACCCTAACCATAACCCTAACCCTTACCCTAACCCCTAACCCTAAACCTAACCCTAACCCTAACCCTAAAACCTAACCCTAACCCTAACCCTAACCCTAACCCGAAATCTAACCCTAACCCTAACCCGAACCCTAACCCTAACCCGAACCCTAACCCTAACCCTAACCCTAACCCTAATCCCAACCCTAACCCTAACACTAACCCTAACCCTAAACCGAACCCTAAACCTAAACCTAACCCTAAACCTAACCCAAACCCGAACCCTAACCTTAACCCCTAACCCGAACCGTAACCCTAACCCGAACCCTAACCCTAACCCAAACCCTAACCCTAACCCGAACCCTAACCTAACCCTAATCCGAAACCTAACCCTAAACCTAACCCTAACCCTACCTCTAACCCTAACCTTAACCCTAACCCTAAACCCAAACCTAACCCTAACACTAACCCTAACCCTAAACCGAACCCTAACCATAACCCTAACCGTAACCCGAACCCGAACCCGAACCTTAACCCTAACCATAACCCGAACCCTAACCCTAACCCGAAACCTAACCCGAACCCAACCCTAACCCGAACCCTAACCCTAACCCGAACCCTAACCCTAACCCTAACCCTAACCCGAAACCTAAACCTAACCCTAACCCTAACCCAAACCCTAACCCTAACCCTAACTCGAACCCTAACCCTAACCCGAACCCGAACCCTAACCCTAAGCCTAATCCTAACCCGAAACCGAACCCTATCCCTAACCCGAACCCTAACCCTAACCCTAACCCTAACCCGAACGCTAACCCTAACCCTAAACCTAACCCTAACCCTAATCCGAACCCTAACGCTAACCTGAACCCTAACCCTAACCATATTCCTAACCCTAACCCTAACCCCTAACCCTAAACCTAAACCTAACCCTAACCCTAAAACCTAATCCTACCCCTAACCCTAACCCTAACCCTAACCCGAACTCTAACCCTAACCCTAACCCGAACCCTAACCCTAACCCGAACCCTAACCCTAACCTAACCCTAACACTAACCCTAACCCCAACCCTAACCCTAACACTAACCCTAACCCTAACCCGAACCCTAACCCTAACCCTAACCCTAACCCAAACCCGAACCCTAACCTTAACCCCTAACCCGAACCCTAACCCTAACCTAACCCTAATCCGAAACCTAACCCTAAACCTAACCCTAACCCTACCTCTAACCCTGACCCTAACCCTAACCCTAAACCCAAACCTAACCCTAACACTAACCCTAACCCTAAACCTAACCCTAACCCTAACCCTAACCCGAACCCTAACCCTAACCCTAACCCTAACCCTAAACCTAACCCTAACCCTAACCCTAACCCGACACCTAACCCTAAACCTAACCCGAATCCTAAACCTAACCCTAACCCTAACCCTAAACCGAACCCTAAACCTAAACCGAACCCTAGCCCTAACCTTAACCCGAAACCTAACCGTAACCCGAACCCTAACCCTAACCCTAACCCTAACCCGAAACCTAAACCTAACCCTAACCCGAACCCTAACCCGAACCCTAACCCTAACCCTAACCTGAACACTACCACCTAACCCTAACCCGAACCCGAACCCTAACCCGAACCCTAACCCTAACCTGAACCCGAACCCTAACCCTAACCCTAACCCTAACCCGAACCCTAACCCTAACCCTACCTCTAACCCTAAACCTAACCCTAACCCGAACCCTAACCCTAACCCGAACCCTAACCCGAACCCTAACCCGAACCCTAACCCTAACCCTA
>JAVLSZ010000089.1:945000-987500 GCA_032313775.1 Urocyon cinereoargenteus
CATAACCCTAACCGTAACCCGAACCCGAACCCGAACCTTAACCCTAACCATAACCCGAACCCTAACCCTAACCCGAAACCTAACCCGAACCCAACCCTAACCCGAACCCTAACCCTAACCCGAACCCTAACCCTAACCCTAACCCTAACCCGAAACCTAAACCTAACCCTAACCCTAACCCAAACCCTAACCCTAACCCTAACTCGAACCCTAACCCTAACCCGAACCCGAACCCTAACCCTAAGCCTAATCCTAACCCGAAACCGAACCCTATCCCTAACCCGAACCATAACCCTAACCCTAACCCTAACCCGAACGCTAACCCTAACCCTAAACCTAACCCTAACCCTAATCCGAACCCTAACGCTAACCTGAACCCTAACCCTAACCATAATCCTAACCCTAACCCTAACCCCTAACCCTAAACCTAACCCTAACCCTAACCCTAAAACCTAATCCTACCCCTAACCCTAACCCTAACCCTAACCCGAACTCTAACCCTAACCCTAACCCGAACCCTAACCCTAACCCGAACCCTAACCCTAACCTAACCCTAACACTAACCCTAACCCCAACCCTAACCCTAACACTAACCCTAACCCTAACCCGAACCCTAACCCTAACCCTAACCCTAACCCAAACCCGAACCCTAACCTTAACCCCTAACCCGAACCCTAACCCTAACCTAACCCTAATCCGAAACCTAACCCTAAACCTAACCCTAACCCTACCTCTAACCCTGACCCTAACCCTAACCCTAAACCCAAACCTAACCCTAACACTAACCCTAACCCTAAACCTAACCCTAACCCTAACCCTAACCCGAACCCTAACCCTAACCCTAACCCTAACCCTAAACCTAACCCTAACCCTAACCCTAACCCGACACCTAACCCTAAACCTAACCCGAATCCTAAACCTAACCCTAACCCTAACCCTAAACCGAACCCTAAACCTAAACCGAACCCTAGCCCTAACCCTAACCCGAAACCTAACCGTAACCCGAACCCTAACCCTAACCCTAACCCTAACCCTAACCCGAAACCTAAACCTAACCCTAACCCGAACCCTAACCCGAACCCTAACCCTAACCCTAACCTGAACACTACCACCTAACCCTAACCCGAACCCGAACCCTAACCCGAACCCTAACCCTAACCTGAACCCGAACCCTAACCCTAACCCTAACCCTAACCCGAACCCTAACCCTAACCCTACCTCTAACCCTAAACCTAACCCTAACCCGAACCCTAACCCTAACCCGAACCCTAACCCGAACCCTAACCCGAACCCTAACCCTAACCCTAACCTAACCCTAATCCGATACCTAACCCGAACCCTAACCCTAACCCGAAACCTAACCCGAACCCAACCCTAACCCGAACCCTAACCCTAACCCGAACCCTAACCATAACCCTAACCGTAACCCGAAACCTAAACCTAACCCGAACCCTAACCCTAAACCTAACCCGAACCCTAACCCGAACCCTAACCCTAAACCTAACCCGAACCCTAGCCCTAACCCTAACCCGGACCCTAACCGTAACCCGAACCCTAACCCTAACCCTAACACTAACCCTAACCCTAACCCGTACCCTAACCCTAACCCTATCCCGAACCCTAACCCGAACCCTAACCCTAACCCTAACCTGAACACTAACCCCTAACCCTAACCCGAACACGAACCCTAAAGCGAACCCTAACCCGAACCCTAACCCTAACCCTAACCTAACACTAATCCGAAACCTAAATCTAACCCTAACACAAACCCTAACCCTAAACCTGACCCCAACCCTAACCGTAACACTAACCCTAACCCTAACCCGAACCCTAACCCTAACCCTAACCCTAAACCAAACCCGAACCCTAACACTAACCCCTGACCCGAACCCTAACCCTAACCCGAACCCTAACCCTAACCAAAACCCTAACCCTAACCCGAACCCTAACCTAACTCTAATCCGAAAACTAACCCTAACCCTAACCCGAACCCTAACACTAACCCCTAACCCTAACCCTAACCCTAACCCCAACCCTAACCCTAACACTAACCCTAACCCTAACCCGAACCCTAAACCTAACCCTAACCCTAACCCTAACCCGAACCCGAACCCTAACCCTAACCCTAACCCGAAACCTAACCCTAACCCTAACCCTAACCCTAACCCTAACGCGAACCCTAACCCTAACCCTAACCCCTAACCCTAACCCTAACCCTAACCCGAAACCGAAACCTAACCCTAAACCTAACCCCTAACCCGAACCCGAACCCTAACCCTAACCCGAACCCTAACCCTAACCCTAAACCTAACCCTAACCCGAACCCGAACCCTAACCCGAACTGTACCCCTAACCCTAAACCGAACCCTAACCCTAACCCTAACCCTAACCCGAAATAGAACCCTAACCCTAACCCGAACCCTAACCCTAACCAGAACCCTAACCCTACCCGAAACCTAACCCTAACCCGAACCCTAACCCGAACCCTAACCCTAACCCGAACCCTAACCCTAACCCGAACCCTAACACTAACACTAACCCGAACCCTAACCCTAACCCTAACCCGAAACCTAACCCTAACCCGAACCCTAAACCTTACCCGAACCCGAACCCAAACCTTAACCATAACCCGAACCCTAACCCTAAACCTAACCCTAACCCGAACCCTAACCAAAACCCGAACCCTAACCCGAACCCGAACCCTAACCATAACCCGAACCCGAACACTAACCCTAACCTGAACCCTAACCCTAACCCGAACCCTAAATCTAACCCTAACCCGAACCCTAACCCTAACCCGAACCCTAAACCTAACCCTAACCCGAATCCTAAACCTCACCCTAACCCGAACCCTAACCCGAACCCTAAACCTAACCCTAACCCTAACCCAAACCCTAAACCTAACCCTAACCCGAACCCTAACCCGAACCCGAACCCGAACCCTAACCCTAAGCCTAATCCTAACCCGAAACCGAACCCTATCCCTAACCCGAACCCTAACCCTAACCCTAACCCTAACCCTAACCCGAACGCTAACCCTAACCCTAAACCTAACCCTAACCCTAATCCGAACCCTAACGCTAACCTGAACCCTAACCCTAACCATAATCCTAACCCTAACCCTAACCCCTAAAACTAAAACCTAACCCTAACCCTAACCCTAACCCTAACCCTAACCCTAACCCGAACTCTAACCCTAACCCTAACCCGAACCCTAACCCTAACCCGAACCCTAACCCTAACCCTAACCCTAACCCTAACCCTAACCCCAACCCTATCCCTAACACTAACCCTAACCCGAACCCTAACCCTAACCCTAACCCTAACCCAAACCCGAACCCTAACCTTAACCCCTAACCCGAACCCTATCCCTAACCCGAACCCTAACCCTAACCCAAACCCTAACCCTAACCCGAACCCTAACCTAACCCTAATCCGAAACCTAACCCTAAACCTAACCCTAACCCTACCTCTAACCCTGACCCTAACCCTAACCCTAAACCCAAACCTAACCCTAACACTAACCCTAACCCTAAACCGAACCCTAACCATAACCCTAACCGTAACCCAAACCCGAACCCGAAACTTAACAATAACCATAACCCGAACCCTAACCCTAACCCGAAACCTAACCCGAACCCAACCCTAACCCTAACCCTAAACCTAACCCGAACCCTAACCCGAACCCTAACCCTAACCCTAACCCGAACCCTAGCCCTAAACCTAACCCGGACCCTAACCGTAACCCGAACCCTAACCCTAACCCTAACCCTAACCCTAACCCGAACCCTAACCCTAACCCTATCCCGAACCCTAACCCGAACCCTAACCCTAACCCTAACCTGAACACTAACCCCTAACCCTAACCCGAACCCGAACCCTAACACGAACATTAACCCGAACCCTAACCCTAACCCTAACCTAACACTAATCCGAAACCTAAACCTAACCGTAACCCAAACCCTAACCCTAAACCTGACCCCAACCCTAACCCTAACACTAAACCTAACCCTAACCCGAACCCTAACCCTAACCCTAACCCTAACCCTAAACCAAACCCGAACCCTAACACTAACCCCTGACCCGAACCCTAACCCTAACCCGAACACTAACCCTAACCAAAACCCTAACCCTATCCCGAACCCTAACCTAACTCTAATCCGAAACCTAACCCTAACCCTAAACCTAACCCTAACCCTAACACTAACACCTAACCCTAACCCTAACCCTAACCCCAACCCTAACCCTAACACTAACCCTAACCCTAACCCGAAACCTAAACCTAACCCTAACCCTAACCCTAACCCTAACCCTAACGCGAAACCTAACCCTAACCCTAACCACTAACCCTAACCCTAACCCTAACCCGAAACCGAAACCTAACCCTAAACCTAACCCCTAACCCGAACCCGAACCCTAACCCTAACCCGAACCCTAACCCTAACCCTAAACCTAACCCTAACCCGAACCCGAACCCTAACCCGAACCGTACCCCTAACCCTAATCCGAACCCTAACCCTAACCCTAAACCTAAACCTAACACGAACCCGAACCCTAACCCTAACCCTAACCCGAACTAGAACCCTAACCCTAACCCGAACCCTAACCCTAACCAGAACCCTAACCCTACCCGAAACCTAACCCTAACCCGAACCCTAACCTGAACCCTAACCCTAACCCGAACCCTAACCCTAACCCGAACCCTAACACTAACCCTAACCCGAACCCTAACCCTAACCCTAACCCGAAACCTAACCCTAAACCGAACCCTAACCCTAACCCGAACCCGAATCCAAACCCTAACCATAACCCGAACCCTAACCCTAAACCTAACCCTAACCCGAACACTAACCAAAACCCGAACCCTAACCCGAACCCGAACCCTAACCATAACCCGAACCCGAAAACTAACCCTAACCCTAACCCTAACACTAACCCTAAACCGAACTCTAACCCTAACCCTAACCCGAACCCTAACCCTAACCCGAACCCTAACCCTAACCCTAACCCGAACCCTAACCCTAACCCTAACCCAAACCCGAACCCTAACCTTAACCCCTAACCCGAACCCTAACCCTAAGCCGAACCCTAACCCTAACCCAAACCCTAACCCTAACCCGAACCCTAACCTAACCCTAATCCGAAGCCTATCCCTAAACCTAACCCTAAACCTACCTCTAACCCTGACCCTAACCCTAACCCTAAACCCAAAGCTAACCCTAACACTAACCCTAACCCTAAACCAAACCCTAACCATAACCCTAACCGTAACCCGAACCCGAACCCGAACCCTAACCCTAACCATAACCCGAACCCAAACCCTAACCCGAAACCTAACCCGAACCCAACCCTAACCCGAAACCTAACCCTAACCCGAACCCTAACCCTAACCCTAACCCTAACCCGAAACCTAAACCTAACCCGAACCCTAACCCTAAACCTAACCCGAACCCTAACCCGAACCCTAACCCTAACCCTAACCCGAACCCTAGCCCTAACCCTAACCCGGACCCTAACCGTAACCCGAACCCTAACCCTAACCCTAACCCTAACCCTAACCCGAAACCTAACCCTAACCCTAACCCGAACCCTAACCCGAACCCAAACCCTAATCCTAAACTGAACACTAACCCCTAACACTAACCCGAACACGAACCCTAACGCGAACCCGAACCCGAACCCTAACCCTAACCCTAACCTAACACTAATCCGAACCCTAAACCTAACCCTAACCCAAACCCTAACCCTAAACCTGACCCCAACCCTAACCCTAACACTAACCCTAACCCTAACCCGAACCCTAACCCTAACCCTAACCCTAACCCTAAACCAAACCCGAACCCTAACACTAACCCCTGACCCGAACCCTAACCCTAACCCGAACCCTAACCCTAACCGAAACCGTAACCCTAACCCGAACCGTAACCTAACTCTAATCCGAAACCTAACCCTAACCCTAACCCTAACCCTAACACTAACCCCTAACCCTAACCCTAACCCTAACCCCAACCCTAACCCTAACACTAACCCTAACCCTAACCCGAACCCTAAACCTAACCCTAACCCTAACCCTAACCCTAACCCTAACCCGAACCCGAACCCTAACCCTAACCCTAACCCTAACCCTAACCCTAACGCGAACCCTAACCCTAACCCTAACCCCTAACCCTAACCCTAACCCTAACCCGAAACCGAAACCTAACCCTAACCCCTAACCCTAACCCGAACCCTAACCCTAACCCGAACACTAACCCTAACCCTAACCTGAACACTAACCCCTAACCCTAACCCGAACCCGAACCCTAACGCGAACCCTAACCCGAACCCTAAACCTAACCCTAACCTAACACTAATCCGAACCCGAACCCTAACTCTAACCCTAACCCTAACCCTAAACGAAACCCGAACCCTAACACTAACCCCTGACCCGAACCCTAACCCTAACCCGAACCCTAACCCTAACGAAAACCCTAACCCTAACCCGAACCCTAACCTAACTCTAATCCGAAACCTAACCCTAACCCTAAACCTAACCCTAAACCTAACACTAACCCCTAACCCTAACCCTAACCCTAACCCCAACCCTAACCCTAACACTAACCCTAACACTAACCCGAACCCTAAACCTAACCCTAACCCTAACCCTAAACCTAACCCGAACCCGAACCCTAACCCTAACCCTAACCCGAAACCTAACCCTAACCCTAACCCTAACCCTAACCCTAAGCCTAACGCGAACCCTAACCCTAACCCTAACCCCTAACCCTAACCCTAACCCTAACCCGAAACCGAAACCTAACCCTAACCATAACCCCTAACCCTAACCCGAACCCTAACCCTAACCCGAACCCTAACCCTAACCCTAACCCTAACCCTAACCCGAACACGAACCCTAACCCGAACCGTACCCCTAACCCTAATCCGAACCCTAACCCTAACCCTAAACCTAACCCCAACCCGAACCCGAACCCTAACCCTAACCCTAACCCTAACCCGAAATAGCACCCTAACCCTAACCCGAACCCTAACCCTAAACCGAACCCTAACCCTACCCGAAACCTAACCCTAACCCTAAACCTAACCCTAACCCGAACCCGAACCCTAACCCTAACCCTAACCCGAAATAGCACCCAAACCCTAACCCGAACCCTAACCCTAACCCGAACCCTAACCCGAACCCTAAACCGAACCCCAACCCTAACCCTAACACTAACCCTAACCCTAACCCGAACCGTAAACCTAACCCTAACTCTAACCCTAACCCTAACCCGAACCCGAAACCTAACCCTAACCCTAACCCTAACCCTAACCCTAACCCTAACGCGAACCCTAAACCTAACCCTAACCCCTAACCCTAACCCTAACCCTAACCCGAAACCGAAACCTAACCCTAACCCTAACCCCTAACCCTAACCCGAACCCTAACCCTAACCCGAACACTAACCCTAACCCTAACCTGAACACTAACCCCTAAACCTAAACCGAACCCGAACCCTAACGCGAACCCTAACCCGAACCCTAACCCTAACCCTAACCTAACACTAATCCGAACCCGAACCCTAACCCTAACCCTAACCCTAACCCTAAACGAAACCCGAACCCTAACACTAACCCCTGACCCGAACCCTAACCCTAACCCGAACCCTAACCCTAACCAAAACCCTAACCCTAACCCGAACCCTAACCTAACTCTAATCCGAAACCTAACCCTAACCCTAACCCTAACCCTAAACCTAACACTAACCCCTAACCCTAACCCTAACCCTAACCCCAACCCTAACCCTAACACTAACCCTAACACTAACCCGAACCCTAAACCTAACCCTAACCCTAACCCTAACCCTAACCCGAACCCGAACCCTAACCCTAACCCTAACCCGAAACCTAACCCTAACCCTAACCCTAACCCTAACCCTAAGCCTAACGCGAACCCTAACCCTAACCCTAACCCCTAACCCTAACCCTAACCCTAACCCGAAACCGAAACCTAACCCTAACCATAACCCCTAACCCTAACCCGAACCCTAACCCTAACCCGAACCCTAACCCTAACCCTAACCCTAACCCTAACCCGAACACGAACCCTAACCCGAACCGTACCCCTAACCCTAATCCGAACCCTAACACTAACCCTAAACCTAACCCTAACCCGAACCCGAACCCTAACCCTAACCCTAACCCGAAATAGCACCCTAACCCTAACCCGAACCCTAACCCTAAACCGAACCCTAACCCTACCCGAAACCTAACCCTAACCCTAAACCTAACCCTAACCCGAACCCGAACCCTAACCCTAACCCTAACCCGAAATAGCACCCTAACCCTAACCCGAACCCTAACCCTAACCCGAACCCTAACCCGAACCCTAAACCGAACCCCAACCCTAACCCTAAGCCGAACCCGACCCTAACCCTAACCCTAACCCGAACCCTAACCCTAACGCGAACCCTAACCCTAACCCTAACCCGAACCCTACCCCTAACCCTATCCCGACCACTAAACCGAACAGTAACACGAACCCTAAACCTAACCCTAACCCTAACCCTATCCCGAACCCTAACCCTAACCCTAACCCGAACCCTAACCCTAACCCGAACCTTTACCCTAACCCTAACCCGAACCCTAACCCTAACCCGAACCCGAACCCTAAACAAAACCCTAACCCTAACCCGAACCCTAACCTAAACCTAATCCGAAACTTAACCCTAACCCTAACCCTAACCCCAACCCTAACCTTAACCCCTAACCCTAACCCTAACCCTAACTCCAACCCTAACCCTAACACTAACACTAACCCTAACCCGAACACAAACCTAACCCTAACCCTAACCCTAACCCTAACCCGAACCCGAACCCTAACCCTAACCCGAACCCTAACCCTAACCCTAACCCTAACGCGAACCCTAACCCTAACACCTAACCCTAACCCTAACCCTAACCCGAAAACGAAACCTAACCCTAACCCTAACCCCTAACCCTAACCCGAACCCTAACCCTAACCCGAACCCTAACCCTAACCCTAACCCTAACCCGAACCCGAACCCTAACCCGAACAGTACCCCTAACCCTAATCCGAACCCTAACCCTAAACCTAAACCTAACCCTAACCCGAACCCTAACCCTAACCCGAACCCTAACCCTAACCTTAAACCTAACCCTAACCCTAATTCGAACCCTAAAGCTAACCCGAACCCTAACCCTAACCCTAACCTTAACCCTAACCCTAAACCCTAACCCTAACCCTAACACTAACCCTAACCCTAAAACCTAACCCTAACCCTAATCCTAACCCTAACCCTAACCCGAACACCAAACCTAACCCTAACCCGAACCCTAACCCAAACACTAACCCTAACCCGAAACCTAACCCTAACCCTAAACCTAACCCTAACCCTAATCGGAACCCTAACACTAAACCGAACCCTAACCCTAACCATAACCCTAACCCTAACCCTAACCCCTAACCCTAAACCTAACCCTAACCCTAACCCTAAAACCTAACCCTAACCCTAACCCTAACCCTAAACCAAACACTAACCCTAACACTAACCCGAACCCTAACCCTAACCCGAACCCTAACTCTAACCCTAACGCTAACCCTAACCCTAACCCCAACCCTAACCCTAACACTAACCCTAACCCTAACCCTAACCCTAACCCAAACCCGAACCCTAACCTTAACCCCTAACCCGAACCCTAAACCTAACCCGAACCCTAACCCTAACCCAAACCCTAACCCTAACCCGAACCCTAACCTAACGCTAATCCGAAACCTAACCCTAAACCTAACCCTAACCCTACCTCTAACCCTAACCCTAACCCTAACCCTAACCCTAAACCCAAACCTAACCCTAACACTAACCCAAACCCTAAAACGAACCCTAACCCTAACCCTAACCCTAACCCGAACCCGAACCCTAACACTAACCCCTAACCCGAACCCTAACCCTAACCCGAACCCTAACCCTAACCCGAACCCTAACCCTAACCCTAACCCGAACCCTAATCTAACCCTAATCCGAACCCTAACCCTATCCCTAACCCTAACCCTAACACTAACCCTTAAACCTAACCCGAACCCTAACCCGAACCCTAACCCGAACCCTAACCCTAACCCGACCCCTAACCCTAACCATAACCCGAACCCTAACCCGAACCCGAACCCTAACCCTAACCCAAAACCTAACCCGAACCCAAAACTAAACCGAACCCTAACCCTAACCCGAAACCTAACCCTAACCCTAACCCTAACCCGAAACCTAAACCTAACACGAACCCTAACCCTAAACCTAACCCGAAACCTAACCCGAACCCTAACCCTAACCCTAAACCGAACCCTAGCCCTAACCCTAACCCGAACCCTAACCATAACCTGAACCCTAACCCTAACCCTAACCCTAACCCAAACCCGAACCCTAACCCTAACCAATGACCCGAACCCTAACCCTAACCCGAACCCTAACCCTAAACAAAACCCTAACCCTAACCCTAACCATAACCCGAACCCGAAACCTAACCCGAACCGTACCCCTAACTCTAATCCGAACCCTAACCCTAACCCTAAACCTAACCCTAACCCGAACCCGAACCCTAACCCTAACCCTAACCAGAACTAGAACCCTAACCCTAACCCGAACCCTAAACCTAACCCGAACTCTAACCCTACCGAAACCTAACCCTAACCCGAACCCTAACCCGAACCCTAACCCTAACCCGAACCGTAACCCTAAACCGAACACTAACCCTAACCCTAACCGTAACCCTAACCCGAACCCTACACGAACCCTACCCCGAACCCTAACCCTAACCCTAACCCGAACCCTAACCCTAACCCGAACCCTTACCCTAACCCTAACCCGAACCCTAACCCTAACCCGAACCCGAACCCTAACCCTAAACCAAAACCTAACCCGAACCCAAACTTAACCCGAACCCTAACCCTAACCCGAAACCTAAACCTAACCCTAACCCTAACCCGAAACCTAAACCTAACCCGAACCCTAACCCTAAACCTAACCCGAACCCTAACCCGAACCCTAACCCTAACCCTAAACCGAACCCTAGACCTAACCCTAACCCTAACCCTAACCCGAACCCGAACCCGAACCCTAACCCTAACCCTAACCCGAACCCTAACACTAACCCTAACCCTAACCCTAACCCTAACGTGAACCCTAACCCTAACCCTAACCCCTAACCCTAACCCTAACCCTAACCCAAAACCGAAACCTAACCCTAACCCTAACCCCTAACCCTAACCCGAACCCTAACCCTAACCCGAACCCTAACCCTAACCCGAACCCTAACCCTAACCCGAACCCTTACCCTAACCCTAACCCGAACCCTAACCCTAAACCGAACCCGAACCCTAACCCTAACCCAAAATCTAACCTGAACCCAAACCTAACCCGAAACCTAACCCTAACCCGAAACCTAACCCTAACCCTAACCCTAACCCGAAACCTAAACCTAACCCGAACCCTAACCCTAACCCTAACCCCTAACCCTAAACCTAACCCGAACCCTAACCCTAAAACCTAACCCTAACCCTAACCCTAACCCTTACCCTAAACCAAACACTAACCCTAACCCTAACCCGAACCCTAACCCTAACCCGAACCCTCACTCTAACCCTAACGCTAACCCTAACCCTAACCCCAACCCTAACCCTAACACTAACCGTAACCCTAACCCTAACCCTAACCCTAACCCAAACCCGAACCCTAACCTTAACCCCTAACCCGAACCCTAAACCTAACCCGAACCCTAACCCTAACCCAAACCCTAACCCTAACCCGAACCCTAACCTAACGCTAATCCGAAACCTAACCCTAAACCTAACCCTAATCCTACCTCTAACCCTAACCCTAACCCTAAACCCAAACCTAACCCTAACACTAACCCAAACCCTAAAACGAACCCTAACCCTAACCCTAACCCTAACCCGAACCCGAACCCTAACACTAACCCCTAAACCGAACGCTAACCCTAACCCGAACCCTAACCCTAACCCGAAGCCTAACCCTAACCCTAACCCGAACCCTAATCTAACCCTAATCCGAACCCTAACCCTATCCCTAACCCTAACCCTAACACTAACCCTTAAACCTAACCCGAACCCTAACCCGAACCCTAACCCGAACCCTAACCCTAAACCTAACCCGACCCCTAACCCTAACCATAACCCGAACCCTAACCCGAACCCGAACCCTAACCCTAACCCAAAACCTAACCCGAACCCAAACCTAACCCGAACCCTAACCCTAACCCGAAACCAAACCCTAACCCTAACCCTAACCCGAAACCTAAACCTAACCCGAACCCTAACCCTAAACCTAACCCGAACCCTAACCCGAAACCTAACCCTAACCCTAAACCGAACCCTAGCCCTAACCCTAACCCGAACCCTAACCATAACCTGAACCCTAACCCTAACCCTAACCCTAACCCAAACCCGAACCCTAACCCTAACCAATGACCCGAACCCTAACCCTAACCCGAACCCTAACCCTAAACAAAACCCTAACCCTAACCCGAACCCTAACCTAAAACTAATCTGAAACCTAACCCTAACACTAACCCTAACCCTAACCGTAACCTAACCCCAACCCTAACCCTAACACTAACCCTAACCCTAACCCGAACCCAAACCTAACCCTAACCCTAACCCTAACCCTAACCCTAACCCGAACCCGAACCCTATCCCTAACCCGAACCCTAACCCTAACCCTAACCCTAAGCCTAACGCGAACCCTAACCCTAACCCCTAACCCTAACCCTAACCCTAACCCGAAACCGAAACCTAACCCTAACCCTAACCCCTAACCATAAACCGAACCCTAACCCTAACCCGAACCCTAACCCTAACCCTAACCCTAACCCGAACCCGAACCCTAACCCGAACCGTACCCCTAACTCTAATCTGAACCCTAACCCTAACCCTAAACCTAACCCTAACCCGAACCCGAACCCGAACCCTAACCCTAACCCTAACCCGAACTAGAACCCTAACCCTAACCCGAACCCTGACCCTAACCCGAACTCTAACCCTACCGAAACCTAACTATAACCCGAACCCTAACCCGAACCCTAACCCTAACCCGAACCCTAACCCTAACCCGAACCCTAACCCTAACCCGAACCCGACCCTAACGCTAACCCTAACCCGAAACCTAACCCTAACCCGAACCCTAACCCTAAACCGAACCCGAACCCGAACCCTAATCCTAAACCGAACCCTAACCCTAAACCTAACCCTAACCCGAAACCTAACCAAAACCCAAACCCTAACCCGAACCCGAACCCTAACCATAACCCGAACCGGAACCCTAACCCTAACCTGAACCCTAACCCTAACCCTAACCCGAACCCTAAACCTAACCCTAACCCGAACCCTAACCCTAACCCGAACCCTAACCCTAACCCCAACCCGAATCCTAAACCTAACCCTAACCCGAACCCTACCCGAACCCTAAACCTAACCCTAACCCTGACCCAAACCCTAACCCTAACCCTAACCCGAACCCAAACCCTAACCCTAACCCGAACCCTAACCCTAACCCTAACCCTAAACCAAACCCGAATCCGAACCCTAACCCTAACCCGAACCCTAACCCTAACCCTAACCCGAACCCTAACCCTAACCCTAAACCTAACCCTAACCCTAACCCTAACCCTAACGCTAACACTAACCCCTAACCCTAACCCTAACCCTAACCCTAACCCTAAAACCTAACCCTAACCCTAACCCTAACCCTAACCCTAACCCGAACACTAACTCTAACCCTAACCCGAACCCTAACCCAAACCCTAACCATAACCCGAACCCTAACCCTAACCCTAACCCTAAACCTAACCCTAACCCTAATCGGAACCCTAACGCTAACCCGAACCCTAACCCTAACCATAACCCCATCCCTAACCCTAACCCCTAACCCTAAACCTAACCCTAACCCTAACCCTAAAACCTAACCCTAACCCTAACCCTAACCCGAACACTAACCCTAACCCTAACCCGAAACCTAACCCTAACCCTAACCCGAAACCTAACTCTAACCCTAACCCTAACCCTAACCCTAACCCCAACCCTAACCCTAACCCTAACCCTAACCCTAACCCGAACCCTAACCCTAACCCTAACCCTAACCCTAACCCAAACCCGAACCCTAACCTTAACCCCTAACCCGAACCCTAAACCTAACTCGAACCCTAACCCTAACCCAAACACTAACCCTAACCCGAACCCTAACCTAACACTAATCCGAAACAAAACCCTAAACCTAACCCTAACCCTACCTCTAACCATAACCCTAACCCTAACCCTAAACCAAACCTAACCCTAACACTAACCCTAACCCTAAAACGAAACCTAACCCTAACCCTAACCCTAACCCAAACCCGAACCCTAACACTAACCCCTAACCCGAACCCTAACCCTAACCCGAACCCTAACCCTAACCCGATCCCTAACCCTAACCCTAACCCGAACCCTAAACTAACCCTTATCCGAACCCTAACCCTATCCCTGACCCTAACCCTAACACTAACACCTAACCCTAAACCGAACCCTAACCCGAAAACTAACCCTAACCCTAACCCTAACCCCAACGCTAACCCTAACCCCTAACCCTAACACTAACCCTAAACCCAACCCTAACCCTAACACTAACCCTAACCCTAACCCGAACCCAAACCTAACCCTAACACTAACCCTAACCCTAACCCTAACCCGAACCCAAACCCTAACCCTAACCCGAACCCTAACCCTAACCCTAACCCTAACCCTAACGCGAACACTAACCCTAACCCCTAACCCTAACCCTAACCCTAACCCGAAACCGAAATCTAACCCTAACCCTAACCCCTAACCCGAACCCGAACCCTAACCCTAACCCTAACCCTAACCCTAACCTTAACCCTAACCCGAACCCGACCCTAACCCGAACCGTACCTCTAACCCTAATCCGAACCCTAACCCTAAACCTAAACCTAACCCTACCCCGAAACCGAACCCTAACCCTAACCCTAACCCGAACAAGAACCCTAACCCTAACCCGAACCCTAACCCTAACCCTAACCCTAACCCTAACCCTAAACCGAACCCTAACCCTAACCCTATCCCGAAACCTAACCCTAACCCGAACCCTAACCCTAAACCGAACCCGAACCCGAACCCTAATCCTAACCCGAACCCTAACCCTAAACCTAACCCTAACCCGAACCCTAACCAAAACACGAACCCTAACCCGAACCCCAACCCTAACCATAACCCGAACCGGAACCCTAACCCTAACCTGAACCCTAACCCTAACCCTAACCCGAACCCTAAACCTAACCCTAACCCGAACCCGAACCCTAAACCGAACCCTAACCCTAACCCTAACCCGAAGCCGAACCCTAACCCTAACCCTAACCCGAACCCTAACCCTAACCCTAACCCTAACCCTAACCCGAAACCTAACCCTAACCCTAACCCTAACCCTTACCCTAACCTTAACACTAACCCGAACGCTAACTCTAACCCGAACCCTAAACCGAACCCTAACCCGAACCCTAACCCTAACCCTAACCCTAACCCGAACCGTAACCCTAAACCGAACACTAACCCTAACCCTAACCCTAACCCTAACCCGAACCCTAACCCGAACCCTAACCCGAACCCTAACCCTAACCCTAACCCGAACCCTAACCCTAACCCTAACCCGACCCTAACATGAACCCTAACCCGAACCCTAACATGAACCCTAACACTAAACCTAACTCTAACCCTAACCCGAACCCTAAACCTAACCCTAACCGGAACCCTAACCCTAACCCTAACCCGAACCCGAACCCTAACCCTTTACCCGAATCCTAACCCTAACCCGAACGCTAACCCGAACCGTAACCCTAAACCTAACCCCGAACCCGAACCCTAACCCTATCCCTAAACCTAACCCGAACCCTAACCCGAACCCTAAACCGAACCCCAACCCTAACCCTAACCCGAACCCGACCCTAACCCTAACCCTAACCCGAACCCTAACCCTAACCCGAACCCTAAACCTAACCCGAACCCGAACCCTAAACCTAACCCTACACCGACCCCTAAACCGAACATTAACACGACCCTAAACCTAACCCTAACCCTAACCCTAACCCGAACCCTAAACCTAACCCTAACCCGAACCCTAACCCTAACCCGAAACCTTACCCTAACCCTAACCCGAAACCTAACCCTAACCCTAACCCGAACCGTAACCCTAAACCGAACACTAACCCTAACCCTAACCCTAACCCTAACCCGAACCCTAACCCTAACCCTAACCATAACCCTAAACCTAACCCGAACCGTAACCCTAAACCGAACACTAACCATAACCCTAACCGTAAACCTATCCCGAACCCTACCCCGAACCCTACCCCGAACCCTAACCCTAAACCTAAACCGAACCCTAACCCTAACCCGAACCCTTACCCTAACCCTAACCCGAACCCTAACCCTAACCCGAACCCGAACCCTAACCCTAACCCAAAACCTAACCCGAACCCAAACCTAACCCGAACCCTAACCCTAACCCGAAAACTAAACCTAACCCTAACCCTAACCCGAAACCTAAACCTAACCCGAACCCTAACCCTAAACCTAACCCGAACCCTAACCTGAACCCTAACCCTAACCCTAAACCGAACCCTAGACCTAACCCTAACCCTAACCCTAACCCTAACCCGAACCCGAACCCTAACCCTAACCCTAACCCGAACCCTAACCCTAACCCTAACCCTAACCCTATCCCTAACCCTAACGCGAACCCTAATCCTAACCCTAACCCCTAACCCTAACCCTAACCCTTACCCGAAACCGAAACCTAACCCTAACCCTAACCCCTAACCCTAACCCGAACCCTAACCCTAACCCGAACCCTAACCCTAACCCTAACCCTAACCCTAACCCGAACACGAACCCTAAGCCGAACCGTACCCCTAACCCTAATCCGAACCCTAAACCTAACCCTAAACCTAACCCTAACCCGAACCCGAACCCTAACCCTAACTCTAACCCGAAATAGAACCCTAACCCTAACCCGAACCCTAACCCTAACCCGAACACTAACCCAACTCGAAACCTAACCCTAACCCGATCCCTAATCCGAACCCTAACCCTAACCCGAACCCTTACCCTAACCCGAACCCTAACCCTAACCCTAACCCGAACCCTAACACTAACCCACCCGAAACATAATCCTAATCCGACCCTAACCCTAACCCGAACCCGAATCCGAACCCTAACCCTAAACCGAACCCTAACCCTAAACCTAACCCAAACCCGAACCCTAACCAAAACCCGAACCCTAACCCGAACCCGAACCCTAACCATAACCCGAACCCGAACCCTAAACCTAACCTGAACCCTAACCCTAACCCTAACCCGAACCTTAATCTAACCCTAACCCGAACCCTAAACCTAATCCGAACCCTAACCCTAACCCTAACCCGAATCCTAACCCTAACCCTAACCCGAACCCTAACCCGAACCCTAAACCTAACCCTAACCCGAACCCTAACCCTAACCCTAAACCTAACCCTACCCCGAAACCGAACCCTAACCCTAACCCGAAACCTAACCCTAACCCTAACCCTAACCCTAAACCGAACCCTAACCCTAACCCTAAACCTAACCCTAACCCTAATCCGAACCCTAACGCTAACCCGAGCCCTAACCCTAAACATAACCCTAACCCTAACCCTAACCCCTAACCCTAAACCTAACCCTAACCCTAACCCTAAAACCTAACCCTAACCCTAACCCTAATCCTAACCCTAACCCGAACACTAACCCTAACCCTAACCCTAACCCGAACCCTAACCCTAACCCAAACCCTAACTCTAACCCTAACCCTAACCCTAACCCTAACCCCAAACCTAACCATAACACTAACCCTAACCCTAACCCGAACCCTAACCCTAACCCTAACCCTAACCCTAACCCAAACCCGAACCCTAACCTTAACCCCTAACCCGAACCCTAAACCTAACCCGAACCCTAACCCTAACCCAAACCCTAACCCTAACCCGAACCCTAACCTAACGCTAATCCGAAACCTAACCCTAAACCTAACCCTAACCCTACCTCTAACCCTAACCCTAACCTTAACCCTAAACCCAAACCTAACCCTAACACTAACCCTAAACCTAAAACGAACCCTAACCCTAACCCTAACCCTAACCCGAACCCGAACCCTAACACTAACCCCTAAACCGAACCCTAACCCTAACCCGAACCCTAACCCTAACCCGAAACCTAACACTAACCCTAACCCAAACCCTAAACTAACCCTAATCCGAACCCTAACCCTATCCCTAACCCTAACCCTAACACTAAACCCTAACCCTAAACCGAACCCTAACCCGAAACCTAACCCGAACCCTAACCCTAACCCTAACCCGACCCCTAACCCTAACCATAACCCGAACCCTAAACCGAACCCTAACCCTAACACTAACCCGAACCCTAACCCGAACCCTAACCCTAACCCTAACCTAAACACTAACCCCTAACCCTAACCCGAACCCGAACCCTAAACCGAACCCTAACCCTAACCCTAACCCGAACCGGAACCCTAACCCTAACCCTAACCCGAACCCTAACCCTAACCCTAACCCTAACCCTAAAACGAAACCTAACCCTAACCCTAACCCTAAACCTAACCCTAACCCTAACCCGAACCCGAACACTAACCCTTTACCCGAATCCTAACCCTAACCCGAACACTAACCCGAACCCTAACCCTAAACCTAACCCCGAACCCGAACCCTAACCCTATCCCTAACCCTAACCCGAACCCTAACCCGAACCCTAAACCGAACCCCAACCCTAACCCTAAGCCGAACCCGACCCTAACCCTAACCCTAACCCGAACCCTAACCCTAACGCGAACCCTAACCCTAACCCTAACCCGAACACTAACCCTAACCCTATCCCGACCGCTAAACCGAACAGTAACACGAACCCTAACCCTAAACCTAACCCTAACCCTAACCCGAACCCTAACCCTAACCCTAACCCGAACCCTAACCCTAACCCGAACCCTTACCCTAACCCTAACCCGAACCCTAACCCTAACCCGAACCCGAACCCTAACCCTAACCCAAAACCTAACCCGAACCCAAACCTAACCCGAACCCTAACCCTAACCCTAACCCTAACCCTAACCCTAACCCTAAACCGAACCCTAGACCTAACCCTAACCCTAACCCTAACCCGAACCCGAACCCTAACCCTAACCCTAACCCGAACCCTAACCCTAACCCTAACCCGAACCCTAACCCTAACCCGAACCCTAACCCTAACCCTAACCCTAACCCTAACCCGAACCCGAACCCTAACCCGAACCGTACTCCTAACCCTAATCCGAACCCTAACCCTAACCCTAAACCTAACCCTAACCCGAACCCGAACCCTAACCCTAACCCTAACCCGAAATAGAACCCTAACCCTAACCCGAACCCTAACCCTAACCCGAACCCTAACCCTACCCGAAACCTAACCCTAACCCGAACCCTAATCCGAACCCTAACCCTAACCCGAACCCTAACCCTAACCCGAACCCTAACCCTAACCCTAACCCGAACCCTAACCCTAACCCTCCCGAAACATAACCCTAACCCGAACCCTAACCCTAACCCGAACCCGAATCCGAAACCTAACCCTAACCCGAACCCTAACCCTAAACCTAACCCAAACCCGAACCCTAACCAAAACCCGAACCCTAATCCGAACCCGAACCCTAACCATAACCCGAACCCGAACCCTAAACCTAACCTGAACCCTAACCCTAACCCTAACCCGAACCTTAATCTAACCCTATCCCGAACCATAACCCTAATCCGAACCCTAACCCTAACCCTAACCCGAATCCTAACCCTAACCCTAACCCGAACCCTAACCCGAACCCTAAACCTAACCCTAACCCGAACCCTAACCCTAACCCTAAACCTAACCCTAACCCGAAACCGAACCCTAACCCTAACCCGAACCCTAACCCTAACCCTAACCCTAACCCTAACCCGAACCCTAAACCTAACCCTAAACCTAACCCTAACCCGAATCCGAACCCTAACGCTAACCCGAACCCTAACCCTAACCATAACCCTAACCCTAACCCTAACCCCTAACCCTAAACCTAACCCTAACCCTAACCCTAAAACCTAACCCTAACACTAACCCTAACCCTAACCCTAACCCGAACACTAACCCTAACCCTAACCCGAACCCTAACCCTAACCCGAACCCTAACTCTAACCCTAACCCTAACCCTAACCCTAACCCCAACCCTAACCATAACACTAACCCTAACCCGAACCCGAACCCTAACCCTAACCCTAACCCTAACCCTAACCCAAACCCGAACCCTAACCTTAACCCCTAACCCGAACCCTAAACCTAACCCGAACCCTAACCCTAACCCAAACCCTAACCCTAACCCGAACCCTAACCTAACGCTAATCCGAAACCTAACCCTAAACCTAACCAAACCCTACCTCTAACCCTAACCCTAACCTTAACCCTAACCCTAACCCTAACCCTAACCCTAACCCGAACCCTAACCTAACGCTAATCCGAAACCTAACCCTAAACCTAACCAAACCCTACCTCTAACCCTAACCCTAACCCGAACCCTAACCCTAACCCTAACCCTAACCCTAACCCGAACCCTAACCCAAACCCTAACCCTAACCCCTAACCCTAAACCTAACCCTAACCCTAACCCTAAAACCTAACACTAACCCTAACCCTAACCCTAACGCGAACACTAACCCTAACACCTAACCCTAACCCTAACCCTAACCCGAAAACGAAACCTAACCCTAACCCTAACCCCTAACCCTAACCCGAACCCTAACCCTAACCCGAACCCTAACCCTAACCCTAACCCTAACCCGAACCCGAACCCTAACCCGAACAGTACCCCTAACCCTAATCCGAACCCTAACCCTAAACCTAAACCTAACCCTAACCCGAACCCTAACGCTAACCCGAACCCTAACCCTAACCTTAAACCTAACCCTAACCCTAATCCGAACCCTAAAGCTAATCCGAACCCTAACCCTAAACCTAACCTTAACCCTAACCCTAACCCCTAACCCTAACCCTAACACTAACCCTAACCCTAAAACCTAACCCTAACCCTAACCCTAACCCTAACCCGAACACCAAACCTAACCCTAACCCGAACCCTAACCCAAACACTAACCCTAACCCGAAACCTAACCCTAACCCTAAACCTAACCCTAACCCTAATCGGAACCCTAACACTAAACCGAACCCTAACCCTAACCATAACCCTAACCCTAACCCTAACCCCTAACCCTAAACCTAACCCTAACCCTAACCCTAAAACCTAACCCTAACCCTAACCCTAACCCTAAACCAAACACTAACCCTAACACTAACCCGAACCCTAACCCTAACCCGAACCCTAACTCTAACCCTAACGCTAACCCTAACCCTAACCCCAACCCTAACCCTAACACTAACCCTAACCCTAACCCTAACCCTAACCCAAACCCGAACCCTAACCTTAACCCCTAACCCGAACCCTAAACCTAACCCGAACCCTAACCCTAACCCAAACCCTAACCCTAACCCGAACCCTAACCTAACGCTAATCCGAAAACTAACCCTAAACCTAACCCTAACCCTACCTCTAACCCTAACCCTAACCCTAACCCTCAACCCAAACCTAACCCTAACACTAACCCAAACCCTAAAACGAACCCTAACCCTAACCCTAACCCTAACCCGAACCCGAAACCTAACACTAACCCCTAACCCGAACCCTAACCCTAACCCGAACCCTAACCCTAACCCGAACCCTAACCCTAACCCTAACCCGAACCCTAATCTAACCCTAATCCGAACCCTAACCCTATCCCTAACCCTAAACCTAACACTAACCCTTAAACCTAACCCGAACCCTAACCCGAACCCTAACCCGAACCCTAACCCTAACCCGACCCCTAACCCTAACCATAACCCGAACCCTAACCCGAACCCGAACCCTAACCCTAACCCAAAACCTAACCCGAACCCAAAACTAACCCGAACCCTAACCCTAACCCGAAACCTAACCCTAACCCTAACCCTAACCCGAAACCTAAACCTAACCCGAACCCTAACCCTAAACCTAACCCGAACCCTAACCCGAACCCTAACCCTAACCCTAAACCGAACCCTAGCCCTAACCCTAACTCGAACCCTAACCATAACCTGAACCCTAACCCTAACCCTAACCCTAACCCAAACCCGAACCCTAACCCTAACCAATGACCCGAACCCTAACCCTAACCCGAACCCTAACCCTAAACAAAACCCTAACCCTAACCCTAACCATAACCCGAACACGAAACCTAACCCGAACCGTACCCCTAACTCTAATCCGAACCCTAACCCTAACCCTAAACCTAACCCTAACCCGAACCCGAACCCTAACCCTAACCCTAACCCGAACTAGAACCCTAACCCTAACCCGAACCCTAAACCTAACCCGAACTCTAACCCTACCGAAACCTAACCCTAACCCGAACCCTAACCCGAACCCTAACCCTAACCCGAACCGTAACCCTAAACCGAACACTAACCCTAACCCTAACCGTAACCCTAACCCGAACCCTACCCGAACCCTACCCCGAACCCTAACCCTAACCCTAACCCGAACCCTAACCCTAACCCGAACCCTTACCCTAACCCTAACCCGAACCCTAACCCTAACCCGAACCCGAACCCTAACCCTAAACCAAAACCTAACCCGAACCCAAACTTAACCCGAACCCTAACCCTAACCCGAAACCTAAACCTAACCCTAACCCTAACCCGAAACCTAAACCTAACCCGAACCCTAACCCTAAACCTAACCCGAACCCTAACCCGAACCCTAACCCTAACCATAAACCGAACCCTAGACCTAACCCTAACCCTAACCCTAACCCGAACCCGAACCCGAACCCTAACCCTAACCCTAACCCGAACCCTAACCCTAACCCTAACCCTAACCCTAACCCTAACGCGAACCCTAACCCTAACCCTAACCCCTAACCCTAACCCTAACCCTAACCCAAAACCGAAACCTAACCCTAACCCTAACCCCTAACCCTAACCCGAACCCTAACCCTAACCCGAACCCTAACCCTAATCCGAACCCTAACCCGAACCCTTACCCTAACCCTAAACCGAACCCTAACCCTAACCCGAACCCGAACCCTAACCCTAACCCAAAATCTAACCTGAACCCAAACCTAACCCGAAACCTAACCCTAACCCGAAACCTAACCCTAACCCTAACCCTAACCCGAAACCTAAACCTAACCCGAACCCTAACCCTAAACCTAACCCGAAACCTAACCCGAACCCTAACCCTAACCCTAAAACGAACCCTAGCCCTAACCCTAACCCGAACCCTAACCGTAACCCGAAACCTAACCCTAACCCTAACCCAAACCCGAACCCTAACGCTAACCAATGACCCGAACCCTAACCCTAACCCGAATCCTAACCCTAAACAAAACCCTAACCCTAACCCGAACCCTAACCTAAACCTAATCCGAAACTTAACCCTAAACCTAACCCTAACCCCAACCCTAACGTTAACCCCTAACCCTAACCCTAAACCTAACTCCAACCCTAACCCTAACGCTAACACTAACCCTAACCCGAACACAAACCTAACCCTAACCCTAACCCTAACCCTAACCCGAACCCGAACCCTAACCCTAACCCGAACCCTAACCCTAACCCCTAACCCTAACCCTAACCCTAACCCAAAACCGAAACCTAACCCTAACCCTAACCCCTAACCCTAACCCGAACCCTTACCCTAACCCGAACCCTAACCCTAACCCTAACCCTAACCCTAACCCGAACCCGAACCCTAACCCGAACCGTACCCCTAACCCTAATCCGAACCCTAACCCTAACCCTAAACCTAACCCTAACCCGAACCCTAACCCTAACACGAACCCTAACCCTAACCCTAAACCTAACCCAAACCCTAATCCGAACCCTAACGCTAACCCGAACCCTAAAACTTACCCTAACCCTAACCCTAACCCCTAACCCTAACCCTAACCCTAACCCTAAAACCTAACCCTAACCCTAACCCTAACCCTAACCCGAACACTAAACCTAACCCTAACCCTAACACTAACCCTAACCCGAACCCGAACCCTAACCCTAACCCGAACCCTAACCCTAACCCTAACCCTAACCCTAACGCGAACCCTAACCCTAACCCCTAACCCTAACCCTAACCCTAACCCGAAACCGAAACCTAACCCTAACCCTAACCCCTAACCCTAACCCGAACCCTAACCCTAACCCTAACCCTAACCCTAACCCTAACCCTAACCCGAACCCGAACCCTAACCCGAACCGTACCCCTAACCCTAATCCGAACCCTAACCCTAACCCTAAACCTAACCCTAACCCGAACCCTAACCCTAACCCGAACCCTAACCCTAACCCTAAACCTAACCCAAACCCTAATCCGAACCCTAATGCTAACCCGAACCCTAACCCTAACCCTAACCCTAACCCTAACCCCTAACCCTAACCCTAACCCTAACCCTAACCCTAACCCTAAAACCTAACCCTAACCCTAACCCTAACCCTAACCCTAAGCCGAACACTAAACCTAACCCTAACCCGAACCCTAACCCAAACCCTAACCCTAACCCGAAACCTAACCCTAACCCTAAACCTAACCCTAACCCTAATCGGAACCCTAACGCTAACCCGAACCCTAAACCTAACCATAACCCTAACCCTAACCCTAACCCCTAACCCTAAACCTAACCCTAACCCTAACCCTAAAACCTAACCCTAACCCTAACCCTAACCCTTACCCTAAACCAAACACTAACCCTAACCCTAACCCGAACCCTAACCCTAACCCGAACCCTAACTCTAACCCTAACGCTAACCCTAACCCTAACCCCAACCCTAACCCTAACACTAACCCTAACCCTAACCCTAACCCTAACCCTAACGCAAACCCGAACCCTAACCTTAACCCCTAACCCGAACCCTAAACCTAACCCGAACCCTAACCCTAAACCAAACCCTAACCCTAACCCGAACCCTAACCTAACGCTAATCCGAAACCTAACCCTAAACCTAACCCTAATCCTACCTCTAACCCTAACCCTAACCCTAACCCTAAACCCAAACCTAACCCTAACACTAACCCAAACCCTAAAACGAACCCTAACCCTAACCCTAACCCTAACCCGAACCCGAACCCTAACACTAACCCCTAAACCGAACGCTAACCCTAACCCGAACCCTAACCCTAACCCGAAGCCTAACCCTAACCCTAACCCGAACCCTAATCTAACCCTAATCCGAACCCTAACCCTATCCCTAACCCTAACCCTAACACTAACCCTTAAACCTAACCCGAACCCTAACCCGAACCCTAACCCGAACCCTAACCCTAAACCTAACCCGACCCCTAACCCTAACCATAACCCGAACCCTAACCCGAACCCGAACCCTAACCCTAACCCAAAACCTAACCCGAACCCAAACCTAACCCGAACCCTAACCCTAACCCGAAACCAAACCCTAACCCTAACCCTAACCCGAAACCTAAACCTAACCCGAACCCTAACCCTAAACCTAACCCGAACCCTAACCCGAAACCTAACCCTAACCCTAAACCGAACCCTAGCCCTAACCCTAACCCGAACCCTAACCATAACCTGAACCCTAACCCTAACCCTAACCCTAACCCAAACCCGAACCCTAACCCTAACCAATGACCCGAACCCTAACCCTAACCCGAACCCTAACCCTAAACAAAACCCTAACCCTAACCCGAACCCTAACCTAAAACTAATCCGAAACCTAACCCTAACACTAACCCTAACCCTAACCGTAACCTAACCCCAACCCTAACCCTAACACTAACCCTAACCCTAACCCGAACCCAAACCTAACCCTAACCCTAACCCTAACCCTAACCCTAACCCGAAATCGAACCCTATCCCTAACCCGAACCCTAACCCTAACCCTAACCCTAACCCTAACGCGAACCCTAACCCTAACCCCTAACCCTAACCCTAACCCTAACCCGAAACCGAAACCTAACCCTAACCCTAACCCCTAACCATAAACCGAACCCTAACCCTAACCCGAACCCTAACCCTAACCCTAACCCTAACCCGAACCCGAACCGTAACCCGAACCGTACCCCTAACTCTAATCCGAACCCTAACCCTAACCCTAAACCTAAACCTAACCCGAACCCGAACCCGAACCCTAACCCTAACCCTAACCCGAACTAGAACCCTAACCCTAACCCGAACCCTAACCCTAACCCGAACTCTAACCCTACCGAAACCTAACCCTAACCCGAACCCTAACCCGAACCCTAACCCTAACCCGAACCCTAACCCTAACCCGAACCCTAACCCTAACCCGAACCCGACCCTAACGCTAACCCTAACCCGAAACCTAACCCTAACCCGAACCCTAACCCTAAACCGAACCCGAACCCGAACCCTAATCCTAAACCGAACCCTAACCCTAAACCTAACCCTAACCCGAAACCTAACCAAAACCCAAACCCTAACCCGAACCCGAACCCTAACCATAACCCGAACCGGAACCCTAACCCTAACCTGAACCCTAACCCTAACCCTAACCCGAACCCTAAACCTAACCCTAACCCGAACCCTAACCCTAACCCGAACCCTAACCCTAACCCCAACCCGAATCCTAAACCTAACCCTAACCCGAACCCTACCCGAACCCTAAACCTAACCCTAACCCTGACCCAAACCCTAACCCTAAACCTAACCCGAACCCAAACCCTAACCCTAACCCGAACCCTAACCCTAACCCTAACCCTAAACCAAACCCGAATCCGAACCCTAACCCTAACCCGAACCCGAACCCTAACCCTAACCCTAACCCGAACCCTAACCCTAACCCTAAACCTAACCCTAACCCTAACCCTAACCCTAACGCTAACACTAACCCCTAACCTTAACCCTAACCCTAACCCTAACCCTAACCCTAAAACCTAACCCTAACCCTAACCCTAACCCTAACCCTAACCCGAACACTAACTCTAACCCTAACCCGAACCCTAACCCAAACCCTAACCATAACCCGAACCCTAACCCTAACCCTAACCCTAAACCTAACCCTAACCCTAATCGGAACCCTAACGCTAACCCGAACCCTAACCCTAACCATAACCCCATCCCTAACCCTAACCCCTAACCCTAAACCTAACCCTAACCCTAACCCTAAAACCTAACCCTAACCCTAACCCTAACCCGAACACTAACCCTAACCCTAACCCGAAACCTAACCCTAACCCTAACCCTAAACCTAACTCTAACCCTAACCCTAACCCTAACCCTAACACCAACCCTAACCCTAACCCTAACCCTAACCCTAACCCTAACCCGAACCCTAACCCTAACCCTAACCCTAACCCTAACCCAAACCCGAACCCTAACCTTAACCCCTAACCCGAACCCTAAACCTAACCCGAACCCTAACCCTAACCCAAACACTAACCCTAACCCGAACCCTAACCTAACACTAATCCGAAACAAAACCCTAAACCTAACCCTAACCCTACCTCTAACCATAACCCTAACCCTAACCCTAAACCAAACCTAACCCTAACACTAACCCTAACCCTAAAACGAACCCTAACCCTAACCCTAACCCTAACCCAAACCCGAACCCTAACACTAACCCCTAACCCGAACCCTAACCCTAACCCGAACCCTAACCCTAACCCGATCCCTAACCCTAACCCTAACCCGAACCCTAAACTAACCCTAATCCGAACCCTAACCCTATCCCTGACACTAACCCTAACACTAACACCTAACCCTAAACCGAACCCTAACCCGAAAACTAACCCTAACCCTAACCCTAACCCCAACGCTAACCCTAACCCCTAACCCTAACACTAACCCTAAACCCAACCCTAACCCTAACACTAACCCTAACCCTAACCCGAACCCAAACCTAACCCTAACCCTAACCCTAACCCTAACCCGAACCCAAACCCTAACCCTAACCCGAACCCTAACCCTAACCCTAACCCTAACCCTAACGCGAACACTAACCCTAACCCCTAACCCTAACCCTAACCCTAACCCGAAACCGAAATCTAACCCTAACCCTAACCCCTAACCCGAACCCGAACCCTAACCCTAACCCTAACCCTAACCCTAACCTTAACCCTAACCCGAACCCGACCCTAACCCGAACCGTACCTCTAACCCTAATCCGAACCCTAACCCTAAACCTAAACCTAACCCTACCCCGAAACCGAACCCTAACCCTAACCCTAACCCGAACAAGAACCCTAACCCTAACCCGAACCCTAACCCTAACCCTAACCCTAACCCTAACCCTAACCCTAACCCTAACCCGAACCCTAACCCTAACCCTATCCCGAAACCTAACCCTAACCCGAACCCTAACCCTAAACCGAACCCGAACCCGAACCCTAATCCTAACCCGAACCCTAACCCTAAACCTCACCCTAACCCGAACCCTAACCAAAACACGAACCCTAACCCGAACCCCAACCCTAACCATAACCCGAACCGGAACCCTAACCCTAACCTGAACCCTAACCCTAACCCTAACCCGAACCCTAAACCTAACCCTAACCCGAACCCGAACCCTAAACCGAACCCTAACCCTAACCCTAACCCGAAGCCGAACCCTAACCCTAACCCTAACCCGAACCCTAACCCTAACCCTAACCCTAACCCTAACCCTAACCCGAAACCTAACCCTAACCCTAACCCTAACCCTTACCCTAACCTTAACACTAACCCGAACGCTAACTCTAACCCGAACCCTAAACCGAACCCTAACCCGAACCCTAACCCTAACCCTAACCCTAACCCGAACCGTAACCCTAAACCGAACACTAACCCTAACCCTAACCCTAACCCTAACCCGAACCCTAACCCGAACCCTAACCCGAACCCTAACCCTAACCCTAACCCGAACCCTAACCCTAACCCTAACCCGACCCTAACACGAACCCTAACCCGAACCCTAACATGAACCCTAACACTAAACCTAACTCTAACCCTAACCCGAACCCTAAACCTAACCCTAACCGGAACCCTAACCCTAACCCTAACCCGAACCCGAACCCTAACCCTTTACCCGAATCCTAACCCTAACCCGAACGCTAACCCGAACCGTAACCCTAAACCTAACCCCGAACCCGAACCCTAACCCTATCCCTAACCCTAACCCGAACCCTAACCCGAACCCTAAACCGAACCCCAACCCTAACCCTAACCCGAACCCGACCCTAACCCTAACCCTAACCCGAACCCTAACCCTAACCCGAACCCTAACCCTAACCCGAACCCGAACCCTAAACCTAACCCTACACCGACCCCTAAACCGAACATTAACACGACCCTAAACCTAACCCTAACCCTAACCCGAACCCGAACCCTAAACCTAACCCTAACCCGAACCCTAACCCTAACCCGAAACCTTACCCTAACCCTAACCCGAACCCTAAACCTAACCCTAACCCGAACCGTAACCCTAAACCGAACACTAACCCTAACCCTAACCCTAACCCTAACCCGAACCCTAACCCTAACCCTAACCCTAACCCTAAACCTAACCCGAACCGTAACCCTAAACCGAACACTAACCATAACCCTAACCGTAAACCTATCCCGAACCCTACCCCGAACCCTACCCCGAACCCTAACCCTAAACCTAAACCGAACCCTAACCCTAACCCGAACCCTTACCCTAACCCTAACCCGAACCCTAACCCTAACCCGAACCCGAACCCTAACCCTAACCCAAAACCTAACCCGAACCCAAACCTAACCCGAACCCTAACCCTAACCCGAAAACTAAACCTAACCCTAACCCTAACCCGAAACCTAAACCTAACCCGAACCCTAACCCTAAACCTAACCCGAACCCTAACCTGAACCCTAACCCTAACCCTAAACCGAACCCTAGACCTAACCCTAACCCTAACCCTAACCCTAACCCGAACCCGAACCCTAACCCTAACCCTAACCCGAACCCTAACCCTAACCCTAACCCTAACCCTATCCCTAACCCTAACGCGAACCCTAACCCTAACACTAACCACTAACCCTAACCCCAACCCTTACCCGAAACCGAAACCTAACCCTAACCCTAACCCCTAACCCTAACCCGAACCCTAACCCTAACCCGAACCCTAACCCTAACCCTAACCCTAACCCTAACCCGAACACGAACCCTAAGCCGAACCGTACCCCTAACCCTAATCCGAACCCTAAACCTAACCCTAAACCTAACCCTAACCCGAACCCGAACCCTAACCCTAACTCTAACCCGAAATAGAACCCTAACCCTAACCCGAACCCTAACCCTAACCCGAACACTAACCCAACTCGAAACCTAACCCTAACCCGATCCCTAATCCGAACCCTAACCCTAACCCGAACCCTTACCCTAACCCGAACCCTAACCCTAACCCTAACCCGAACCCTAACCCTAACCCACCCGAAACATAACCCTAATCCGACCCTAACCCTAACCCGAACCCGAATCCGAACCCTAACCCTAAACCGAACCCTAACCCTAAACCTAACCCAAAACCGAACCCTAACCAAAACCCGAACCCTAACCCGAACCCGAACCCTAACCATAACCCGAACCCGAACCCTAAACCTAACCTGAACCCTAACCCTAACCCTAACCCGAACCTTAATCTAACCCTAACCCGAACCCTAAACCTAATCCGAACCCTAACCCTAACCCTAACCCGAATCCTAACCCTAACCCTAACCCGAACCCTAACCCGAACCCTAAACCTAACCCTAACCCGAACCCTAACCCTAACCCTAAACCTAACCCTAACCCGAAACCGAACCCTAACCCTAACCCGAAACCTAACCCTAACCCTAACCCTAACCCTAACCCGAACCCTAACCCTAACCCTAAACCTAACCCTAACCCTAATCCGAACCCTAACGCTAACCCGAGCCCTAACCCTAAACATAACCCTAACCCTAACCCTAACCCCTAACCCTAAACCTAACCCTAACCCTAACCCTAAAACCTAACCCTAACCCTAACCCTAATCCTAACCCTAACCCGAACACTAACCCTAACCCTAACCCTAACCCGAACCCTAACCCTAACCCAAACCCTAACTCTAACCCTAACCCTAACCCTAACCCTAACCCTAACCCCAAACCTAACCATAACACTAACCCTAACCCTAACCTGAACCCTAACCCTAACCCTAACCCTAACCCTAACCCAAACCCGAACCCTAACCTTAACCCCTAACCCGAACCCTAAACCTAACCCGAACCCTAACCCTAACCCAAACCCTAACCCTAACCCGAACCCTAACCTAACGCTAATCCGAAACCTAACCCTAAACCTAACCCTAACCCTACCTCTAACCCTAACCCTAACCTTAACCCTAACCCCAAACCTAACCCTAACACTAACCCTAAACCTAAAACGAACCCTAACCCTAACCCTAACCCTAACCCGAACCCGAACCCTAACACTAACCCCTAAACCGAACCCTAACCCTAACCCGAACCCTAACCCTAACCCGAAACCTAACACTAACCCTAACCCAAACCCTAAACTAACCCTAATCCGAACCCTAACCCTATCCCTAACCCTAACCCTAACACTAAACCCTAACCCTAAACCGAACCCTAACCCGAAACCTAACCCGAACCCTAACCCTAACCCTAACCCGACCCCTAACCCTAACCATAACCCGAACCCTAAACCGAACCCTAACCCTAACCCTAACCCGAACCCTAACCCGAACCCTAACCCTAACCCTAACCTAAACACTAACCCCTAACCCTAACCCGAACCCGAACCCTAAACCGAACCCTAACCCTAACCCTAACCCGAACCGGAACCCTAACCCTAACCCTAACCCGAACCCTAACCCTAACCCTAACCCTAACCCTAAAACGAAACCTAACCCTAACCCTAACTCTAAACCTAACCCTAACCTTAACACTAACCCGAACGCTAACTCTAACCCGAACCCTAACCCGAACCCTAAACCGAACCGTAACCCTAACCCGAACACTAACCCTAACCCTAACCCTAACCCTAAACCTAACCCGAACCCTAACCCGAACCCTAACCCGAACCCTAACCCTAACCCGAAACCGAACCCTAACCCTAACACTAACCCGAACCCTAACCCTAACCCTAACCCGACCCTAATCCTAACCCTAACCCGAAACCTAACCCGAACCCTAACACTAAACCTAACCCTAACCCTAACCCGAAACCTAAACCTAACCCTAACCGGAACCCTAACCCTAACCCTAACCCGAACCCGAACCCTAACCCTTTACCCGAATCCTAACCCTAACCCGAACACTAACCCGAACCCTAACCCTAAACCTAACCCCGAACCCGAACCCTAACCCTATCCCTAACCCTAACCCGAACCCTAACCCGAACCCTAAACCGAACCCCAACCCTAACCCTAAGCCGAACCCGACCCTAACCCTAACCCTAACCCGAACCCTAACCCTAACGCGAACCCTAACCCTAACCCTAACCCGAACACTAACCCTAACCCTATCCCGACCGCTAAACCGAACAGTAACACGAACCCTAAACCTAAACCTAACCCTAACCCTAACCCGAACCCTAACCCTAACCCTAACCCGAACCCTAACCCTAACCCGAACCCTTACCCTAACCCTAACCCGAACCCTAACCCTAACCCGAACCCGAACCCTAACCCTAACCCAAAACCTAACCCGAACCCAAACCTAACCCGAACCCTAACCCTAACCCTAACCCTAACCCTAAACCGAACCCTAGACCTAACCCTAACCCTAACCCTAACCCGAACCCGAAATAGAACCCTAACCCTAACCCGAACCCTAACCCTAACCCGAACCCTAACCCTACCCGAAACCTAACCCTAACCCGAACCCTAATCCGAACCCTAACCCTAACCCGAACCCTAACCCTAACCCGAACCCTAACCCTAACCCTAACCCGAACCCTAACCCTAACCCTCCCGAAACATAACCCTAACCCGAACCCTAACCCTAACCCGAACCCGAATCCGAAACCTAACCCTAACCCGAACCCTAACCCTAAACCTAACCCAAACCTGAACCCTAACCAAAACCCGAACCCTAACCCGAACCCGAACCCTAACCATAACCCGAACCCGAACCCTAAACCTAACCTGAACCCTAACCCTAACCCTAACCCGAACCTTAATCTAACCCTATCCCGAACCATAACCCTAATCCGAACCCTAACCCTAACCCTAACCCGAATCCTAACCCTAACCCTAATCCGAACCCTAACCCGAACCCTAAACCTAACCCTAACCCGAACCCTAACCCTAACCCTAAACCTAACCCTAACCCGAAACCGAACCCTAACCCTAACCCGAACCCTAACCCTAACCCTAACCCTAACCCTAACCCGAACCCTAACCCTAACCCTAAACCTAACCCTAACCCTAATCCGAACCCTAACGCTAACAAGAACCCTAACACTAACCATAACCCTAACCCTAACCCTAACCCTAACCCGAACCCTAACTCTAACCCTAACCCTAACCCTAACCCTAACCCCAACCCTAACCATAACACTAACCCTAACCCTAACCCGAACCCTAACCTAACCCTAACCCTAACCCTAACCCAAACCCGAACCCTAACCTTAACCCCTAACCCGAACCCTAAACCTAACCCGAACCCTAACCCTAACCCAAACCCTAACCCTAACCCGAACCCTAACCTAACGCTAATCCGAAACCTAACCCTAAACCTAACCTAACCCTACCTCTAACCCTAACCCTAACCTTAACCCTAAACCCAAACCTAACCCTAACACTAACCCTAACCCTAAAACGAACCCTAATCCTAACCCTAACCCTAACCCGAACCCGAACCCTAACACTAACCCCTAACCCGAACCCTAACCCTAACCCGAACCCTAACCCTAACCCGAAACCTAACACTAACCCTAACCCGAACCCTAAACTAACCCTAATCCGAACCCTAACCCTATCCCTAACCCTAACCCTAACACTAATCCCTAACCCTAAACCGAACCCTAACCCGAACCCTAACCCGAACCCTAACCCTAACCCTAACCCGACCCCTAACCCTAACCATAACCCGAACCCTAACCCGAACCCTAACCCTAACCCTAACCCGAACCCTAACCCGAACCCTAACCCTAACCCTAACCTAAACACTAACCCCTAACCCTAACCCGAACCCGAACCCTAATCTGAACCCTAACCCTAACCCTAACCCGAACCGGAACCCGAAACCTAACCCTAACCCGAACCCTAACCCTAACCCTAACCCTAACCCGAACCCTAACCCTAACCCTAACCCGAACCCTAACCCGAACCCTAAACCTAAACCTAACCCGAACCCTAACCCTAAACCTAACCCTAACCCGAACCCTAACCCTAACCCGAACCCTAACCCTAACCCTAACACGAACCCTAACCCTAACCCTAAACCGAACCCTAACCCTAACCCGAACCCTAACCCGGAGTCTAACTCGACCCTAACCCTAACCCCTAACCCTTACCCTAACCTGAAACCTAACCCTAACCCGAACCCGTACCCGAACCCGAACCCTAACCCGAACCCGAATCCTAACCCGAACCCTAACCCGAACCCTAACACGAACCCTAACCCGAACCCTAACCATAAGCCTAACCCGAACCCTAACCCTAATCCTAACTCTAACCCAAACCCTAACCCGAACCCTAACTCGAACCCAAACCCTAACCCGAACCCTACCCGAACACTAACCCTAACCCTAAATCTAAACCGAACCCGAAACCTAACCCTAACCCTAACCCGAACCCTAACCCTAACCCGAACCCTCACCCTAACACTAAGCCCGAACCCGAACACTAACCCTAACCCTAACACGAACCCTAACCCGAACCCTAAACCGAACCCCAACCCTAACCCTAACCCTAACCCGAACCCTAACCCTAACCCTAACCCTAACCCTAACCCGAAACCTAACCCTAACCCTAACCCGAACCCTAACCCTAACCCTCACCCGAAACCTAACCCTAACACGAACCCTAACCCTAACCCCTAACCCTAACCCTAACTCTAACCCGAACCCTAACCCTAAACCTAACCCTAACCCTACCCCTAACCTGAACCCGAACCCTAACCCTAACCCTAACCCGAACCCTAACCCTAACCCGAACCCGAACCCGAACACGAACCCTAACCCTAACACGAACCCTAACCCTAACCCGAACCCTAACCCTAACACTAACCCGAAACCTAACCCTACCCCGAACCCTAACCCTAACCCTAACCCGAACCCTAACCCGAACCCGAACCCGAACCCTAACCCTAAACCGAACCCTGTCCCTAACCCTAACCCGAACCCTAACCCAAACCCGAACCCTAAACCGAACCCGAACCCTAACCCTAACCCGAACCCGAACCCTAACCCTAACCCTAACCCGAACACTAACCCTAAACCTAACCCTAACCCCAACCCTAACCCGAAACCTAACCCGGACCCTAAACCGAACCCTAAACCCTAACCCTAACCCGAACCCGAAACCTAACCCGAACCCGAAACCTAACCCTAACCCGAACCCGAACCCTAATCCTAACCCGAACCCGAACCCGAACCCTAAGCCTAACCCTAACCCTAACCCCAACCCTAACCCGAACCCTCACCCGAACCCTAACCCGAACCCTATCCCTAACCCTAACCCGAAACCTAACCCAAACCCGAACCCTAACCCGAACCCGAACCCTAACCCTAACCAGAACTCGAACCCGAAACCTAACCCTAACCCTAACCCTAACCCGAACCCTAACCCGAAACCTAACTCTAACCCGAACCCTAAACTGAACCCTAACCCGAACTCTAACCCTAACCCTAACCCTAACCCTAACCCTAACCTGAACACTAACCCTAACCCTAACCCTAAATCTAACCCTAACCCGAACCCTAACCCTAACCCTAACCCAAACACTAACCCTAACCCTAACGCTAACCCTAACCCCTAACCCTAACCCGAAACCTAAACCTAACCCGAACCGTAACCCTAACCCTAACCCGAACCCTAAACCTAACCCTAACCCTAAACCTAACTAGAACCCTAAACCGAACCCTAACCCTAACCCTAACCCTCACCCGTACCCTAACCCGAACTCTAACTCGGCCCTAACCCTAACCCCTAACCCTAACCCAAAACCTAACCCTAACCCGAACCCGTACACGAACCCTAAACCTAACCCTAACCCAAACCCTAACCGTAACCCAAACAATAACCCTAACCCTAACCCTAACCCTAACCCGAACCCTAACCCTAACCCTAACCCGAACCCTAACCCGGACCCTAACCCTAACCCTAACCTGAACACTAACCCCTAAACCTAACCCGAACCCGAACCCTAACCCGTACCCTAACCCTAACCCGAACCCTAACCCTAACCCTATCCCTAACCCTAACCCGAACCCTAACCCTAAACCGAACCCGAACCCTAACCCTAACCCGAAACCTAAACCGAACCGAACCCTAACCCTAACCCGAAACCTAACCCTAACCCTAAACCTAACCTGAAACCTAAACCTAACCCGAACCCTAACCCTAAACCTAACCCGAACCCTAACCCGAACTCTAACCCTAACCCTAACCCGAACCCTAACCCTAAACCGAACCCTAACCCTAACCTTAACCCGAACCCTAACACTAACACTAACCCAAACCCTAACCGTAACCCAAACAATAACCCTAACCCTAACCCTAACCCTAACCCGAACCCTAACCCTAACCCTAACCCGAACACTAACCCGGACCCTAACCCTAACCCTAACCTGAACACTAACCCCTAACCCTAACCCGAACCCGAACCCTAACCCGTACCCTAACCCTAACCTTAACCCGAACCCTAACCCTAACCCTAACCCTAACCCGAACCCTAACCCTAACCCTAACTCTAACCCTAAACCTAACCCTAAACCGAACCCTAACCCTAACCCGAACCCTAACCCGAAACCTAACCCTAACCCTAACCCTAACCCGAACCCTACCCTAACCCGAACCCTAACCCGAACCCGAACCCTAACCCTAACCCTAACCCTAACCCGAACCTTAACCCGAAACCTAACCCTAACACGAACCCTAACCATAACCCTAACCCTAACCCGAACACTAACCGTAACCCGATCCATAAGCCTAAACCTAACCCTAACCTTAACCCGAACCCTAACCCTAACCCTAACCTAACCCTAATCCGAACCCTAACCCTAACCCTAACCCTAACACTAACCCCTAAACCTAACCCGAAACCTAACCCTAACCCTAACCCGAACCCGAACACTAACCCCTAACCCTAACCCGAAACCGAACCCTAAACCTAACCCTAACCCTAACACGAACCCGAACCCTAAACCTAACCCGAAGCCTAACCCTAACCCTAACCCGAACCCGAACCCTAACCCGAACCCAAACCCTAACCTTAACCCGAACCCAAACCCTAACACGAACCCTAACCCGAACCCGAACCCGAACCCTAACCCTAACCCTAAACCTAACCCGCACCCTAAACCTAACCCGAACCCGAACACTAACCCTAACCGTAACCCTAAACCTAACCCTAACCCGAACCCTAACCCTAACCCAAAACCGAAACCTAACCCTAACCCTAACCCTAACCCTAACCCCAACCCTAAACCTAACACTAAACCTAACACTAACCCGAACCCGAACACTAACCCTAACACGAACCCTAACCCTAAACCGAAACCTAACCCTACCCGAAACCTAACCCAAACCTCAACCCGAACCCGAACCCGAACCCTAACCCTAACCCTAACCCAAACCCTAACCCTAACACTAACCCTAACCCTAACCCTAACCCGAACCTTAACCCTAACCCTAAACCGAACCCTAACCCTAACCCGAAACCTAACCCTAACCCGAACCCGAACCCGAAACCTAACCCTAACCCGAACCCTAAACCCTAAGCCTAACCATAAGCCGAACCCTATCCCAAACCCGAACCCTAACCCGAACCCGAACCCTAAACATAACCCGACCCCGAACCCTAACCCTAACCCGAACGCTAACCCTAACCCGAACCCTAACCCTAACACTAAACCGAAACCTAACCCTAAACCGAACCCTAAACCTAACCCGAACCCGAACCCTAACCCTAACCCGAAACCTAATAACCCTAACACTAACCCGAACCCTAACCCTAACCCTAACACTAACCCGAACCCTAACACGAACCCTAACCCTAACCCTAACCCGAACCCTAAACCTAACACTAACCCTAACCCGAAACCTAACCCTAAACCTAACCCTAACCCGAACCCTAACCCTAAGCCTAACCCGAACACTAACCCTAACCCTAAATCTAACCCTAACCGTAACCCTAACCCCTAACCCTAACCCTAACCCGAACCCTAAACTTAACCCTAACCCTAATCCTAACCCGAACCCGAACCCTAACCGTAACCCAAACCCGAACCCTAACCCTAACCTAAACAGAACCCTAACCCTAACCCGAACCCTAACCCTGACCCGAAACCTAACCCGAACCCTAACCCGAACTCGAACCCTAACCCTAACCCTAAACCGAAACCTAACCCGAACCCTAACCCTAACCCTAACCCGAACCCTAACCCTAACCCTAAACCGAACCCTAACCCTAACCCAAAACCTAACCCTAACCCGAACCCGAACCCTAAACCGAACCCGAACAATAAACCTAACCCTAACACTAACCCTAACCCGAACCCTAACCCTAACCCTAAACCTAACGCCAACCCTAACCCGAACACTAACCCGAACCCTAACCCGAACCCTAACCCTAACCCTAACCCTAACCCTAACCCTAACCCTTACCCGAACCGTAACCCTAAACCTAACCCGAACCCTAACCCGGACCCTAACCCTAACCCTAACCTGAACACTAACCCCTAAACGTAACCCGAACCCGAACCCTAACCCGTACCCTAACCCTAACCCGAACCCTAACCCTAACCCTAACCTTAACCCTAACCCGAACCCTAACCCTAAACCGAACCCGAACCCTAACCCTAACCCGAAACCTAAACCGAACCCAACCCAAACCCGAACCCTAACCCTAACCCGAAACCTAACCCTAACCCTAAACCTAACCTGAAACCTAAACCTAACCCGAACCCTAACCCTAAACCTAACCCGAACCCTAACCCGAACTCTAACCCTAACCCTAACCCGAACCCTAACCCTAAACCGAACCCTAACCCTAACCTTAACCCGAACCCTAACCCTAACACTAACCCAAACCCTAACCGTAACCCAAACAATAACCCTAACCCTAACCCTAACCCGAACCCTAACCCTAACCCTAACCCGGACACTAACCCGGATCCTAAACCTAACCCTAACCTGAACACTAACCCCTAACCCTAACCCGAACCCGAACCCTAACCCGTACCCTAACCCTAACCTTAACCCGAACCCTAACCCTAACCCTAACCCGAACACTAACCCTAACCCTAACTCTAACCCTAAACCTAACCCTAAACCGAACCCTAACCCTAACCCGAACCCTAACCCGAAACCTAACCCTAACCCTAACCCTAACCCGAACCCTACCCTAACCCGAACCCTAACCCGAACCCGAACCCTAACCCTAACCCTAACCCTAACCCGAACCTTAACCCGAACCCTAACCCTAACACGAACCCTAACCATAACCCTAACCCTAACCCGAACACTAACCGTAACCAGATCCCTAAGCCTAACCCTAACCTAACCTTAACCCGAACCCTAACCCTAACCCTAACCTAACCCTAATCCGAACCCTAACCCGAACCCTAAACCTAACACTAACCCCTAAACCTAACCCGAAACCTAACCCTAACCCTAACCCGAACCCGAACACTAACCCCTAACCCTAACCCGAAACCGAACCCTAAACCTAACCCTAACCCTAACCCGAACCCGAACCCTAAACCTAACCCGAAGCCTAACCCTAACCCTAACCCGAACCCGAACCCTAACCCTAACCTTAACCCGAACCCAAACCCTAAAACCCTAACCCTAACCCGAACCCGAACCCTAACCCTAACCCTAAACCTAACCCGCACCCTAAACCTAACCCGAACCCGAACACTAACCCTAACCGTAACCCTAAACCTAACCCTAACCCGAACCCTAACCCTAACCCAAAACCTAAACCTAACCCTAACCCTAACCCTAACCCTAACCCCAACCCTAAACCTAACACTAAACCTAACGCTAACCCGAACCCGAACCCTAACCCTAACACGAACCCTAACCCTAAACCGAAACCTAACCCTACCCGAAACCTAACCCAAACCTCAACCCGAACCCGAACCCGAACCCTAACCCTAACCCTAACCCAAACCCTAACCCTAACCCTAACCCTAACCCTAACCCGAAACCTAACCCTAACCCTAAACCGAACCCTAACCCTAACCCGAACCCTAACCATAACCCGAACCCGAACCCGAACCCTAACCCTAACCCGAACCCTAACCCTAACCCTAACCATAAGCCGAACCCTATCCCAAACCCGAACCCTAACCCGAACCCGAACCCTAAACATAACCCGAGCCTGAACCCTAACCCTAACCCGAACGCTAACCCTAACCCGAACCCTAACCCTAACACTAAACCGAAACCTAACCCTAAACCGAACCCTAACCCTAACCCGAACTCTAACCCTAACCCGAAACCTAACAATAACCCTAACACTAACCCGAACCCTAACCCTAACCCTAACCCTAACCCGAACCCTAACACGAACCCTAACCCTAACCCTAACCCGAACCCTAACCCTAAACCTAACCCTAACCCGAACCCTAACCCTAAGCCTAACCCGAACACTAACCCTAACCCTAACTCTAACCCTAACCGTAACCCTAACCCCTAACCCTAACCCTAACCCGAACCCTAAACTTAACCCTAACCCTAATCCTAACCCGAACCCGAACCCTAACCGTAACCCGAACCCGAACCCTAACCCTAACCTAAACCGAACCCTAACCCTAACCCGAACCCTAACCCTAACCCGAAACCTAACCCGAACCCTAACCCGAACTCGAACCCTAACCCTAACCCTAAACCGAAACCTAACCCGAACCCTAAACCTAACCCTAACCCTAACCCGAACCCGAACCCTAACCCTAACCCGAACCCTAACCCGAACCCTAACCCTAACCTTAACCCGAAACCAAACCCTAACACGAACCCTAACCCTAACCCGAACCCGAACCCTAACCCTAACCCTAAACCTAACCCGCACCCTAACCCTAACACGAACCCGAACACTAACCCTAACCGTAACCCTGAACCTAACCCTAACCCGAACCCTAACCCTAACCCAAAACCGAAACCTAACCCTAACCCTAACCCTAACCCTAAACCTAACTCCAACCCTAAACCTAACACTACCCCTAACGCTAACCCGAACCCTAACCCTAACCCTAACCCTAAACCTAAACCTAACCCTAACCCGAACCCGAACCCTAACACAAACCCGAACCCGAACCCTAACCCGAACCCGAACCCTAACCCTAACCCTAACCTGAACCCTAACCCTAACCCTAACCTGAACCCTAAACCTAACCCTAAACCGAACCCTAACCCTAACCCGAACCCTAACCCTAACCCTAACCTGAACCCTAACCCTAACCCTAAACCGAACCCTAACCCTAACCCGAACCCTAACACTAACCCGAACCCGAACCAGAACCCTAACCCTAACCCGAACCCTAACACTAACCCTAACCCTAAGCCGAACCCTAACCCAAACCCGAACCCTAACCCGAACCCGAAACCTAAACATAACCCGACCCCGAACCCTAACCCTAACCCGAACCCTAACCCTAACCCGAACCCTAACCCTAACACTAATCCGAAACCTAACCCTAACCCGAACCCTAACCCTAACCCGAACCCGAACCCTAACCCTAACCCGAAACCTAACCCTAC
Source organism: Urocyon cinereoargenteus (assembly GCA_032313775.1). Classification (NCBI taxonomy): domain Eukaryota; kingdom Metazoa; phylum Chordata; class Mammalia; order Carnivora; family Canidae; genus Urocyon; species Urocyon cinereoargenteus. The sequence goes on from JAVLSZ010000089.1 coordinate 987,048, forward strand.
CCGAAACCTAAACCTAACCTGAACCCGAACCCGAACCCGAAACCTAACCCTAACCCTAACCCGAACCCTAACCCTAACCCGAACCCTAACCCTAACCCTAACCTGAACCCTAAACCTAACCCTAAACCGAACCCTAACCCTAACCCGAACCCTAACCCTAACCCTAACCTGAACCCTAACCCTAACCCTAAACCGAACCCTAACCCTAACCCGAACCCTAACACTAACCCGAACCCGAACCAGAACCCTAACCCTAACCCGAACCCTAACACTAACCCTAACCCTAAGCCGAACCCTAACCCAAACCCGAACCCTAACCCGAACCCGAAACCTAAACATAACCCGACCCCGAACCCTAACCCTAACCCGAACCCTAACCCTAACCCGAACCCTAACCCTAACACTAATCCGAAACCTAACCCTAACCCGAACCCTAACCCTAACCCGAACCCG